>VXBX01006407.1:455902-477097 GCA_013400415.1 Scytalopus superciliaris | reverse complement strand
GTGTCCTACGTGCGGCCGGCCGAGCCCGCCTTCCTCAGCCGCTTCAAGCGGCGGGTCGGGTATCGGGGGGGCCCCACGGTGGACACCAAGGTAAAACGCCCTGCCCCGGGGGTGGGGAGGGGCAGCGCCCGCTTCCCGGCGCTTCCCGAGCCGTGATACCCATCTCTCGGCCCCCCCAGCGGCCCGCGGCTGTGTCCCTGCACGGCAGGGGAGAGCGGCTGTTCCCCGCTTAAAATTGAGTTGAAGTCGTCTTTGTGAGTTGTTTTTGCCTCTCGGAGCGCCAGGGACGAGCCGCGGCGCCCCCAGGCCTGGCAGGGAGCCGGTGCCAGCCTGGTGCCCCGGGGTGGGGCGGGAAACAGCCCCAGGGCGAACTGGCCCTTAAAAAGCACAGGCACTAAACAACAAATGTCCTGAGAATATAGTAAAGGAATCTGTAGGAAAGGAGTTAACGTGAGCTCGAGTAAATACACAGGATAAATTGTTCCCTGTGAGGCCGGGGAGGCTGTGGGTGCCCCGTCCCTGGCAGTGCCCGAGCCCAGCTTGGATGGGCCTTTGGTCAGCCTGGTCTAGGGGGAGGTGTCCCTGCCCATGGCAGGGGGACTTGGAACTCGATGGTCTTGAAGCTCCCTTACAACCCAGACACAGGTGATCAGTCACAAACTGCGGTGTGATGGCCAGGAAGGCACGACAGGGGCAGCAGGGTTTGAGCCAGCTTGTTACAAGGCTGCCTGTCCTGAGGCACGTGTTGATTCTGTTTCCGAGGTGCTTTTTGCACGTGTTTCCCTCTAGGGTTTGACAGGATGCCTTAAGAAATTAGCCCATCATCAGTAGTAGGACGTGTAAAGTTGTTTTGTGGACGACTAAGGAAATTTAAACTTAAGCTGTGGTCGTGCTGTTTGTGCAGTTGTGTTGTTACCTAGTTGTACTTGCACAAATGTTTGGATGGTCCCACACTGAGCTTTACATAGACAAAAACTAACCTAGTGTAAGAAAAGCCCTTCCCAGTGGCCCATTGTTATGGCCTGAATTTGAATCGTACTTGTGCCACTGTGGATATACAAGTTGCTTGTGAACATTGCTTTTATTACAAGCAATCAATGTATCAATTTTCACCACTGGCTCCCTTTGCCTGTGTTGCTTTGTAAGGTTAAACTCTAGTATATTTGGGATCTTGAGCTGAAGAGGCCATTGTCACCTAACCTCTCCAGGCTGGTCAGTAAAGTCATAGTCACAATGATTTATTAAAAAAATAAAAATTATGAGCTACAGTTTCAGATAAAAGTATGCCTTCAATAAATGTAGCACAAACTGTTTCACTTCACAAGAAAGATTGTGTTTTGCCTGTCCCTTGGTAAATTCAGTAAATTATGGTAATAACATCTATTCTCTTCCTTATAAGATGATGTTCTCAGCTCCCCTAATATTCCCAAACTTTAGGTTGCTGCAGTGAAGTTTCCAAGTCAAAAAGTTTATTTTTATAAAATTTTATCCCAGGTGATTCTCCTGTCTCAGGGCACAAGTTTGAGAGTGTGGAAACAGGAGCATGATCAGTGCTGCTTGCAGTGATTTGTTGGGGTGGCTTTGATAGCCCAGGCACCATGGACCTTTGTCCCTTTGCACTGTTTTGGGCACAGCACAGAAGGTTCAAAGGCACCTGTGCATTTAATATTTCCTCAGTGCTGCGTGGCAGATAGTGCTTGTACTGTGAGGGTAGAGAACAAAAGGAATCAGTTTCTTACCTTCCAGTTCCTGCTGTTTTCCTCTCTAATTGATGGAGCCCATATTCCCACGCTGTATTTTTCAACGGGACACTCCATCTCACTGATGGAATTGGGAGTGTCATTTGGACAGCGTGTGTTGGGAGGGCCTGACACTGACAGCTGTCAGAGTCTCCCCACTAACCTTTCTGCAGAAGTGAGACCAAAGAGAACTGGCCCACCCTTAGCAGTTGTGATGTGGAGGGGTGATCAGAGTTGCTTTTATTTCCTTTTCCTAGAGAGAGCAACTTCCCCTCGCAGATGATGACAGTGACAATGGCAGTGACAAGGAGGATGAGCAGCCTCAAGTGGTAACGCTGAAGAAAGGGGACTTGACTGCTGAGGAAGCAATGAAAATTAAACAGCAAATCAAAGAGGCCCTGAAGTCAAAGGAATCAGGTGAATATCAAGCTACTAATTTCTTACTTTGTAAAGTAAGTCAAAGAGAGATAACTCATAAAAGGGAACATTGTATTTGCTCAGTTTTCTACTGTTTAGTATTACCTCTGATTAGTTCTGAATTTTTCAGCTAAATAAGTTGCACTTATGATTCCTAATCTCCAGTCATTGAGTACATACACGTTCAAGCTGCCTGGCTTTTAATAATGCTGCAGTTCTGTTCTTGATTTTGCACTGTCCTGCAGTCAAATACCACCTTAAATTAGTTTTTTTGTTTTTGCTATAGTGTGTCATTGTCCTGGTGCACAGTCTTCTGACATCACCTGTGATAATTTTTGAACTCATTAGTTAGCTCAGCCAGATTTGACAGTGGAATGAATATCTTAAAGGTAATTGTCTGAGTTCATGGAAGAAAGTGTCTGGGCAGGAGGGACCTCAGGTCATTGCTTCAGTAGAAAGAATAGCAGATGTGTATGCTCAGGAACATGTTCACTTAGCTGGCTGCTCCATGTTATTACTTGCTTAAAATAAACCCCAGTATGTGTTATGACTTGCAAATATATTGAGCAAAACTGAACAGATGATACAATAGTGCAAGGTACAGAGAAACAATGTTTCTTTTCTACAAAGAATTAGACAGAAAGGAAGGACGGAAGTGGTGTGAAAGGGGTTGCTGCAGTTTGACAATAAAGACATGAAACTACAGCTGATGAATACAGTTATGTTAAGAATTTCTGTTGCTATTCATCATTCAGATATGGTTGGCATAAATGCTTTGAGAGTCCAGAAACTTGTCATCACACAGCGTGTGATGAAATGTAGCTTTACTTTTTGCTGAAAGAAGACTTGACAGATTGAATGTGGCTATTACTCTCTCTAGTGGAAATGTCTTGACAATTAATATAGGACTGGAACCTCACAAGTATGAAGTAGAAAGGTGATTCATCAAAACTGTGGACCTCTTCCGTGGTTAGCCATTGTGGCTGTTTACAGAAGCTATAAATTGAATTTAGAGCACATTGAGAGGCCTAGCACAAGCTAACAACATGGCATCCTTAGCTTCTCTCTTTTTCTGCAATTTGGGTTTGAAAACCAAGGTTTGTGCTGTCACTATCTAGAAGCGTGTGTTAAAATTTAAATGGTGTAAATGAAGAAGTCAACAGTAGTGAGAAGGAATAGGTCAAGAATATTATATTTTTTGAAAAGCAGATTGATGAAAAATCTTAAATTTTAATGATGTAGATTAGCTTGAAACTAATAAAGCTGCATCTAATTTGTTTAAACAGGTAGGTATGTATATGTTAGGTCTAACCAAGTAGTGGACTAAGGGCTGTGTTTGTGTGGTTTGAACTGCTCTGAGAATAAATGTTCAGCTTCTTGCTTAGTTCCTGGTCCTTGTTACTGAAGTGTAATGCTTAGAGATGCTTGGTGTTGCAGTTTGTAAGGTTGTCACACGACTTCTTTTCACCCTCCTTGTATTGGGAGAAATGTCAACCTGTTGGAAAAAAATGGCATGGTTCTTTCTGAGCATTGGTTTCCTTTTCATATAAGCAACTTGAACTTTGAATGGTCACAGTAGGAGGAAAAATGGTTTTGTAAGGCTGGGCAAAAAAGAAGTTGTCCATGAGAATCTATTGAGGTGGAGTCCATGCTGTGAAAAAAGTCCAAAAGAGCTACCAAGCTGAACACACAGTATGAAATGGAAGTGTATTTGAATAGAGTGACTGAACTTATTTGGTGGGAAAATACATTCCCAAGACATAATTAGGTGTAGTGAGGATGGTAGTATTGAGGCCCTGTAGGACTTTGGCACCTCTGCTTATTACCCCTTCAGCCCTTCAGTAATAACTTGCATTTGGAGGGAAAAATCTCCAGTAGCAGGAGTGTTGGGGACTGCTGCCCTCTGTTCTACATTATTGTGTTACTATTCAGTCATCTGCCTTTGCTGTTAATATGAGGTCTTGGCCTCCTTTTCCTTTTCATGGCTTATGGGAATAAACAAGGTAAGTGCTACTATGCTCCTCTGCTATGGAGAGGACCTGGTGTGGAATTTTTAGTGAAGGAAGGTGTGGGTGACTGTGCTATAGCTTCCTGAAGGCTTTTTGAGTCTTGGGCCATTTTTGCACGGTCAGCCTGACCTCTAGATATAAACTTGATTTCTTGTTGGAGGCAGATATTTAGACTGCAGGTTACTTCCAGTTTAATAAAGAAAGTTTTGAGCAATGTGTGAATTCCTTTTATTTTTTTGGCTGTCAGTTCTGAAAATGAGAAATATAAAGAAAGTTTGGTGCTGCATGATATGATTGCATTTCATGTAGTTTTTATTTTTATCCCAGAGTTGAAAGTGAAATTAATTTAATATCTACTAGACCGTAATAGAGAGCCCCAAATCAGATAATTGGTGAAATTACATGAAGCTGAAAAAGTACTGGGGAAGTACATTTCTGAACTGATAATCTTCCTTTCCAGCATGCATCAGTGCTGAGACACTTTGATAGATCCTAAGAAATGTGCTACTATGTGTAGTGAATACAAACTGTTAGTCTTTCAAAACACAGAAAGTACTCAGTTTGGAGTTTCTGCCCTCTTCTCTTTTACATCTCTAGTGATTGTCTTCATCTGAAGGACCTCATCTTCAGGCTTTGGATTGGGATATTATTCTAGGATTTTCCATATGTCATTTACATCCTTTTCCTTCATTTTCTTCTATAACCATTTTGATATGACCTTTTATCTGTCTATCTATCTGTCTGTCTGTCTATCTATCTATCTATTTCAGACACTAGCAGTTTCCATTACTTGCATTTTCTTTTACAGATAAATAACACTTATGCATTAATTTGGTAAAATCAGTTGATTTATGTCCAAACTGCACTGAGTTGCCTCCTAAGGCAGAACAAATCTAGTGAAGCTTTTCCTTTGGCTTTTGTAAGTATAGTCACAGGGATTTTTATTTATTTATTTAGGACTGAACCTTTCCTATATTGAAATATTTTTCTCCACGGAGCACAGACTCAGAGGCTTTTTAAAAAGAAGTTTTCTGTTTATCAACACTAATTTTGCTTTATGTTTTATGCATAGTTTTATAAATTGTCACTGTTGTTCAGAGACAAAAAAAACACAATCTGAAGAGAAATTAAATAAGAAAAGAATTAAATTAAATAAAAAAAGAAAGTATGTCAATCACTGCAATATAGTTTATCCCAGCATTTGTTGCACGCTATGAAATTGATTTTTTTTCTGCTGCTTTTCTAGTTCATCTGGCCTCTGGGGACACTGCCACGTGCAAATGACCAAATTTGGCAAAGGTGTCTTTACTGGTTCAAAGCCGTGTAATATTACTCTTGTTTCATTCTGTATGCTGGGGCTGGGGAAGGGCATAGGGGAAGATAGGGAAGAGGCCAGGAGAACACAGTCTGTGCTGCTGTGGGCTCTGGAGCTCTGATTAAGCAACTGTTACATCAGATACGTATCACAGGGTTCATGCTGCTCTTCATCATGTGAAATAGCAGAAACCTAAGTCAAAGCTGATTTTTCAGTATTTTAAGTAACAAAAACTTTCCCCAGTGTTCTTATAAATGATTGAGCGTGACTACGAGAGCAAGACTGGCCTTTTTATCTCCAAATTCCTGTAGTAAATGCTTCCAAAGGCATGCGTAGAGAACGAGTGGCCAGAAAGCACTAGAAACAGCATCTGAAATGGCTAACTTGAACTTCTGACCTTAGAAACCATTAAGCAACTTGCCAGGTTATTGTAATTTTTCCCCCATCCTTCTATCTTTGCGTAAACATACATGGTTTGGGCTGCTCTTCCTGTTGTTCCTGACCGTTTAGTGACATTTGTGTTTCCTGTTGTTGCCTCCTTGACCCATGAGGACAGAAACTGCTGAAAGGTGGTGTTACTGACTGCACAAATGACTGCTAAATAAAAAAATACCATAAACTGAAGAGCAGTGTTTCTTTTTCAGAACTTTATTTCTATTTCTCTTGTAATATATAACTGGCAATTAAAGGAGATGAAAAAAATCCTGACTTTGTGGCTTCTTAAATTGATGTTGTTTGTGAAGTGAATTTTCAGCTTAACCTCTGACTGTGCTCCTCTTGGTCCACCAGTTTGTGATCCAGGTAAAAGCAACAGTCAGGATTTCAACTGCTAGTGTAGTTTTTTGACTCATTTATCAGAAGTGAATTTTATTATTTCTCCTGTAATGCTTTTATGCATTTTACTTTGTGTATTTCGGTGTGTTTATCAGAAATCCTGCTTTCCATAAATTGTAATACAGACACGGTCTTCTATCAGGACTCTTAAAAGCTACAAACAGTGAGATTGNTTTGCATTGCTGTATACAAGTCAGTATTTTTCACAGGTCATTGAAACAAACAAACAAAAAAAGACATCTGACACATAAGAGCCTCCTAATATCAGAAAGGATAAAGAGACGGTTTTTTACCCGCTGGAAAAGACAATCTTAACAAATCAACACAAATTTCTTGAGCTGCTACATCAATTTCTTTCCAAAAGCATAGTCTCTCTGTTCTCCCTCCTTCCACACGTTGCTAAGGTAAGGCCAGGCCTACTGTTTCCTCATCTGCTTCATTCTTTGTCAAGCACTGCCAACACACATAGCTCTCTGAAGCTGGCCTGGGCTTCCTGCTGAAAGGAATGTCCTTGAGCATATAATGAAATTTTGACAGTGTTAAACCAGGCCAAGAGCTAAAATAATTTCCTTTGATGCAGAATGATCTGCAAATAGTATCGTGGCCCTGGAGGTCAGAGCTGAGTTAGTTGCCATTTTGGTGGAGCTTCTGAGCTTTGCTGTTTCTGCACTTAGCTTATTAGGTGTTTAAATTCATATTGCAAAGATACCTATCAGTTTCTCCATCTAGTAGGCAAAATGAAATTATTTTGTGTAGTTCACAATGTGGGTAGCAGGACAGTTATGAGTGAAAATGAAATTTCTGGCTTCTGTTTTTCCATGGCTTGCGAGTACATAGCTTTGTGTCAGTTTTCTTTTGTGGATATGCTTTCACCACCTTTTTAGGCGTTTTTTGAATTTACCACTCTAAGAAAATGTAGTAATCACTCTTTTTTTAAAGAGTGTCCTATTAGGTTTGTTTTTGTTTTTGTTTTTTTTTTGCTCTTCACGCTTATGCAGTAGGTGGTTGTCCTGTTTCCACAGCTGTATGGGTGCTGTGTACAGTTTGCACACCGACTGGCTTGAGTACAGAGACAGTTGTATCTGCACATGAGTGGAGTCTTTCTTAGAGATACTTCTGTTTTTCTGAATTTGTCTTATATTGTGCCTCAGATCTGGTTTAAGTAAGAGAATGTTTTGCTATTAAACTTCTGAGCCCAAAAATGGAGGCCCAGCTTCTGAGAAAAATGATATATAGTGCACTTTGATTCATTAGGTGTGATATACTTTCAGAAATAGTTATACTTCCCTCCCAAAATTTACTGTAGGAACTTCTAAACATCTAAGCTTTCCATGTAGAATTCACAATGGATCCGTTGATAGGTATGCTTTTCATATGTACAGTTTATTGTTGCTTGTGATTCCTTAAAACTTTAATGCCTTTCTAATGTACCAAAACTGAAGTATTTTTCCCCAAACCTGGTTAGTTGTTTCCTGCATAGTAGTATTTTCTCATAAATTAGTCTATAATCATAGAATCAAGGAATTGTTAAGACTGGAAAAGACCTCTTAAGATCCACTGAGTCCCAACCATTAACCTAGCACTGCCATTCTGCCACTAAGCCACATCCCAGAGTGCCACATCTACACATTTTTTGAATGCTGCAAGGGGTGTTTATTCCACCACTTCCCTGGACAACTTGTTCCAATGCCTGACCACCTTCTTGGTGAAGGAATTTTTCATGACACCTAATCTAAATCTCTTCATGTGGCCGTTGCGTCTTGTCCTATTGCTTGTTACTTGGGAGAAGAGTCTGATCCCCACCTCACCACAACGTCCTTTCAGGTAGTTCCAGAGAGAGATAAGGTCTCCCTTGAGCCTCCTCTTCTCCAGACTGGACCACCCCAGCTCCCTGAGCTGCTCAAGACTTGTGCTCCAGCCCCTTCACCACATGCATCTTTCTGTAGAAGCCATTGACAGAACTTGTGCATAGTTTTTTAAGCTAGGCTTCTTCTTAAAAAGGCTCTCTGAAACTTGAGGAATTCAAGTGAAATTTGGTACTGAAGTTGATGTCTTAATTTGTGCCACACAACCCCTTAAGACACCAGATTTATTAGTTGTATTGTTTTGAGTATGCACCGAAGAGAGTTTCAGCCAGGGCTGTGTAGATAACACTGAAATGTTAGTCTTCTGCCAGAGTGCTGATATACTGAGGAAAGTATTTGTGCTAAAGAGAACAGATATTTATTGCTTATAATTAAATAGCACATAATCTCGTCAAACACATTTCTGTTGAATAATGAATTTCACAGAAGTAATTTAGGAAAAATATCTTGCATGGAACCTATGGCTCTTGAATATCCTGTCACATACACATTATAACAATTGCAGACTACTGCAGCATGAGCCTTTCTGTCTGATTCATGACTTTACAGTTACACTTTCCTTTCCAAAAATACTGCCCTGATGCTGTTACTTTGTGCAGTAGCTTTCCTCCTCTGCCTGGTAATCGTGGAAGGGACTTCTGTTTTTAAGACTGCTATCTGCTCCTCTGTGTGTACTAGAACAAAATTAGTGAGTTGGAATAGTCTGATGATTTTGCAGATAAAAAGAAACACTGAGACTTTCATCCATTATGATAATAAAAGGGCAGTTTATGACCATGTGATCTTAGTAGTTGTGTCAGCAGGACAGAATATATTAGAAGGGGTAAAAAAAGCTCTTATATATTGTGCCATTTTCTTTTTTAAAGAATGTCATAATTCTGAACTAAGTGCATTTATTGTCATGAATCTTACAAATACTGACATGGGATTAGAGGGTCCTATGAAGTTACCCTCTCCACTTTGGTACATGGATGTGAACGGAGTGTGTGGGAAAAGCTCTGCTGCTCACAGTCTCTTCTAAGTTAAAGCTCTGGTTAGGGAAAACTCATTTCAAACAGGAACTGCAGGAGGATTGTCTTCAAGGGCTGGTTGCCATGGAGCAGGGGTGTGTGCATGGAGGACATGCAGCAATACAGACTTTGTGGCCAAAAAGTACATTTTCATGATTGTTGTGTTCTCTCACTGGTCTTGGTTCAAGATAATATTGAAGATCTGTACAGGTTTGTGAACATGTGCAGGTGAGTTCTGATTTTACTCTCTTTATTACAGATGATGAACCGGAACCTGCTGATGGAAAAATTATGTTCAGGAAACCAGCCAAACGTTCATCAGAGAAGTGTTTGGATTTCAATGTAAGTTCAAGTAAGAAGATGAAAGAAGCAAAGAAAACTAACAGAGAAGCAACAACTTCTCAGAGTACAGCTAAGCAAGTGAAAAACAGCAGTCTTCTCTCATTTGATGATGAGGAAAATGATGATTAGTGGTTGTACTTTTTATATTTTAATTTCCTTTCTAGGCATCTGAGTAACATTCAGGGCTTTCACAGAAACTGAAGCATGGTGTCTGTGTATTTTCTTACTTTGCTATAGTCCAACTAGAGAAATGTAGTATAAAATTAGCAAGAGCTAAGTCTTTGCAGTTCAGCTGGAACTGCATGAACATGTCTTTATTTTAAAAGAGAATTTAACCATGTATGTAAAAGCTATTTGAGGTCACAAATGAGTAGCAAAATATATGTGTATGTGTCCAGCTTATATGAATTTTCAATCAATACATTTTAAAATGCCCTCCATTACTAAAAGTGTATTTCCTCTATTTTGAATAGCATTAGTTGGCAATTGTGTGGTTTTTACCTGTTGTTGACTTGACATTCAAAGGAGAGAGACTTCATTGCTGTGGAGCAGAGACTGAAGTTTTCTTTCTCATAGCTTAACAAAAGTTTGCACAACCTTTGCATTTGTGGTTTGGCAGACTAGCTCTTTGCAGCTGACAGATTCATGTAGTCTTAATTCTGTCTTTGGTGAATGCAGTCCAAGAAACATCGCATTTGTTTGAATTGGTTGTGATTGCAAGATACAAAGATTTTGATTGTAGTTGATGGTATCAACTAATACAAAAGGAGCCTAAACCATTGGAGATGATTCACTTCGGTTTTGACACTGATGGGCTCAGTGGTTTGGTGGTGTTTTGGGGTTTTTCTTAAAGTATATTTGTTCCATTTGGCTACCTCTGTGTTCATCATTGTTTGGGAACTCAGACAGCTTGTTTGAAAAATGTGTTTCAACTTTAAGCTGTGGAAAAGCATTATTTTGTTTTTTGTTTTTTTTTCCAAGTAGAAAGTTGTAAACAGGAAATTTTAAATGAAGAAACATTACAACTGTGATAAAAAGTTCAAAAATGTTTCGGATGCCCATGTAAAGTGCCCTGAAAGTGACCATTTCAGGACCATTTCTGTAACAGAATGTGCTGAAATTCAAAATGACATGATATGCTGATGGGATTGGGGAGAACAAGGTGGTAGAATTGGGACTAGTGACTTTGAAAGTGTTTGGAAATATGGTGTGTTCTGTAACCATATATAAGCCAGAACTGAGACAGCTGCAGAGTTACGGGGCAGTGAAACCAGTTCTTCTGCTCTGTGACAGGACATCTGGAATTATTTGGCCTGTAAAGCTTCATTGAGGAGCAAATCTCAAGTTGCTGTGTGAAACAGCTGGGTTTAGTGTGTTCGTCTGGTATTAAACAATAAATTATGTTTTCTTTTAAGTGGTCCAAAGATATTTTAATAAAAATTTCAGTACATAAGGTGAGATCTCTTTGTCACTTGACATTGAAGCCTCCTGTAACTGCTACCTGTCCCTGTATGTACCAACTTCCCACACACAACATCAGATATGAGTCTGCATACTGTTTCACAGTGCTTATATGAGTGCATGTTACCCTGAATTTGGGAGTGAATAGATCTGTTGTCCTTTCAGAAAATTGAAACCAGACTTATAAATGGATATTAAAGTCTTCCTGTAGCCCTGGTCTCATGTTAGAATTGCCAGAGAGGCACAGTGTGACAACCTGACTATTCCCACAAGGACATGTTAAATTTATAAACACATAATTTCTCTGTATTCTGCATATATGAAAATGGAGAATGAATTTAGGGAGAAGAAATACAGAACCAAAGGTTCCCAGAAGTTAGTATTTCCATTTATTTTGTATACTTAAAACTGGTTTGAATCTATTAAATATGTATATAAATATGTATATATGTATACACAAGAGAAATCTTGTAGCATTCCAGCATACCAAAGGAATATTTGGGCATATTTCAACAACTGAGTAAATAGTCTCACTTGCTCACAGTCATCTGAAAGAACAAATTAACCTTTGACTGCTTACTTAAACTTTTCTGGTTCTGTTTGTCAGCACAGAAATGTACTTGCTTACATTTTTCTTGCATAGCCTGGAAGCTCTTCACTTCAGCTGTGAGGCAGTCTAGGACACATTGCTATCTAGAGATAAATGCTTGCCAAGGATCAGAGGGAATTTGGATTTGCCTTAAAATTAGGGCGGGCCTCACAGATATGCAACTAATTTGGTGTGTTCGAAGTAAAATTGAGATACAGTTTGAATCTGGTTAGTAATTGCATTTAAACAAAGATTATCATTTCTAGTGAAAGACTTGGGAGACTGGAGTCCAGTAAAAGGAGGGTTACCTCAAAATATTGGGTGCAGTACTTTTGTTCAATCATGCTTCTTGCCCTACAGCTTCATGACAGATGTCTGGAATGCAAATAAATTAATTGGGTTTACTTGGAAGTAATATAATGAAAGGTATGTTGTTCTTCAGGCAACACAGCAGGGGAAAGAAAGGTGGATACGGAAATCCAGTTTCTTTCCTTTATTCTGACTGATTTGTAGTGCTCTGACCAGGAGGAGACCTTTGTATTCATTGTATTTCACTCCCAGTTCACCTAACAATAACTAATTGGATATATTTATTAAGAGGTGTGAGTGATGCACAAAAGCATTTTAGTCAGGTAGTCATGTGAAAATTCAGTGTTCTTAACGTGACGCATCAGGAAAATCACACACGCCATCAACTCCCCGTGAACCTGTGACTAAAGAGAACAATTATTCTTTCATTTAGGAAAGAAATGTGGAACTGTCTTAAGCAATCACCTGCCTTAAGCAATGGATCATGGAAAAATAATAACCACAAGAACTTTCTAATAAAGGGGAAGCCAGAGTAAGTACGTGGAACATGGGGGCTAGGACTGGAAAGGACAATTTTCCTGGGGTTATTTTCTCTCTCGTTCTTCCCTCCCTCTATCCCCAGTCCTTTTCCCTTCCTATAATGGGGAAGGTATATGTATTTATTTTCTCATGGGGCTTGACCAGCCTGTAGGAGCAAGGTAAGAGTAGCTGAGGCTTGTTACCTAATATGGGAATCTTGGTCAGATGTGGCCCGTTACCTAATATCTTGTAGAGTTTTTATTAATCTTGAAATTTTCCAGTTCATTAAAATTATTTATTGATGGTGTTGGCTGAGCAGTAAGCTGGAACAAACCCGGTGAACAGTAGTAGCATTGCTGCAATAGATGCTCATAGTGGAGGCCTTTTACGTTGCAAAGGTGCTTGGATGTCAGGAAAGGTGAGATGCTCTGTCATCCTCACTTCTTTTAGAGAAACAAGATCTTTCTCCAAATTACAGGAATGAAGGTGAGTCATCAAGAATGCTGCATTATGAGAGAAATACAAGAACGGGACAGAACGAGCAAGAAAATGCATGTGTGGGCAGGTGCCCCAGGTGTTTGTATCCTTGGTTGTATTTGTAACCTTAAATAAAACCAAATTTGTTACACTGCAAATGTACATTTCATTGGCCTAGAGAGGAAGGGATGAAACAGAATTCTATTCTTAGAGTTTTTGAGTCCTCCACTTTCCCAAGAAATATCATTTGGAGGATCAAAGACTATTTTGCAGACACTGAGCACAAGAAGCCTGTATTTAGCTGTTTTAATTACACATTTTTTAAGTTTCATCACAGGACTTAATGTCCTTTTTTACAGTGCTTTCCTGTTGGGAAGCTGCAGATTTATGATGAAGCAGGAAGTAGCAATGTCATCGTTTCAGCTGATTGTTTCCCTTATGCTGTAGTGTCTTAACTAAGTAATGCTTCACTTGGCTGTGCAGAGCCAATTGCATTTTCAAGGACATCAGGCATGCCTGAAGATGAGTCATTACCTTTTGTGCAGCACAAGAGGTATGATATGCAGTCTCAGCAAGTGTTTGTCCATTGAAGGTGGTTAATAACCTATAGGCCCCTCCTGTGGCAAGGTGCCATAAATCAATCCCTTGTGCATTCAGCAAACAGAAAGGCTGGTGTCTCAGCTGCCTCTTCAGTATCATCGCTTTATTCGCATTCCTAGAGCAAGGTATTAGTCCGCAAAGACATTTTTCATGTCATAGACCTCTCCTTCTGCCACACTTCCTTGAGAGCATTCCACAGGCAGCAGTCACAAGGACAGCCATTAAAACCAAGGCAGACACAGCATATGGTTTTACGTGAGTGACTGCAACCTCCTGTAGACTTCCTAAAGATTTTGAGAACCTATGACATCTCAGAGCCAGTCCCTGGGAAGCAACTTCTGCCTGGGGGAAATGAATGGGACCAGTCAGGAAAATAAAAGATTGCCATCTACAGTGTTTATCCCACTACCACTTCCTAATTTTTTTGGAGGTAAAGCAACAGCTGTCAATAGCAGGTTTTTTCCTCTTATCAGGAGATACAAAGTGGCTTTGGTGCCATTCCAATCCATATGGCAAAGGATTCCTTCTCCTTGACTCTTGTGGCCATCCACAGTGCAATGCCTGATTAGTTAAGGCCATGGGCAAGAGGGAGCTGCCTTGTAAGAGACAGAAGTTATTAGAGGAAGGTGTTGTCAAGCCTCTGTGGGGTAACGGTGATCACTGCATGCTTTTAGTTTTGATATCATGAAAGAGTTGTTCCCTTAGGGACAGCACAGTAACAACGAACTTTAAAAGGGCAGATTATAAAACTATGAGGAAAATGGTTAACAGCAGGCTGAAGGGCAAAGAGAAGTACTTAAAAACCACAGAGATCTGCCTGGAGGCTATTTAAGAACATTGTATTAGAGGCACAGATGGTTTGTATACCTCTGAGCAAAAACAGCGCATGAGGAAGGATGAAACTCAGAGGGTTACGTGGGAGAAAAGCGTGAGTAGAGAAAGGTTGAAACACATCCCTTAAAGATGACGGCTCTCTGAATGACAGACTAGGGAATGTTACCAGGAGAGTGGAAAGAGCTGGAAAGACACTGCTAAGAAAAAACTGACTTTGGATCCCCAGGATGAAACACTGAAAGTCTAATAACGTCCAGACCTCGCTGCCTTTGAAAGCTGGGCTATTCCGGATAAACTTCACCAGAAAAGTCAGCATACTCTTAATCTGAGTTAGCTAGCACGAGCCAAAATCTTAATAAAGCAGTCTGCAGTTTTAGTATGTAACCAGGCCAAATTTAAGAGTAAAGGAGTCCATTCTCTATGCTTGGACTTTATTTTCACCTTGTGTTGTGTTTAGTTCCAAAAATGTTTTTAATCTTGGCCAAAGAAGGTAGAGATTAATAAAAACAAACAAACAAACAAACAAACAAACAAACCAAAACAAAAAAAAACCCCAGTCCTAGAAATTCTAATTTCAGTAAAAGCAAAATCCCCTACATTTGTTTTTTCAGCTTTGGGCTGAGAGGAGCCTGTCTGATAACGACGTAGGGAGGTTTGCAGAGTGTTTTTACACCAATGTGTATTTGGACAGATGCGAAATTTTGATGTTGTATATCTGAGAACAAGAACACACCGATTATAAATTAGGCAGGCATCATCTCAAGTATCACAGACCTGATGATGTGTGCAAAGAGTCCCTGTGAAATCAATGAAAGTTATTTTCTGGTTTAAAACCAAGAAAAGGCAGGGGAAGGTTAGAACAACTATTTTTGCAGTAAAACCTTGATGCACACAGCCTCACTGGGACCAGAGCCCTGGCATCTAGGCTATTTTATTCTGCCCTGTTAAATTGAAACAAACAATTCAGCTGCCCGAGTCCCTTCTTTTCTCCTCTGACATGCCAACTATCTTGAGAGAAGAGATTAAGCATTGTTCTGATGAGTGCCACAGCAGCAGCAGTAGCTTTGTAATTTAAGGGCTGCATAAAATTCATGGAGCACTGAGAAGAGCTTAAATCAATTTTATGACTTTCATAAATTATTTCAGGCGGATGATGTTTGTGTAAAAAGCCAGGGATGTTTGAGCTGTTTATCCAACGGACAGCAACATTGAAAATAGGGATTTTCAAAGGCACCTGTGGGAATTACACATCTGTGTTTCATGGGACTTAGAAGACTTGTTCCTTTGAGCTACTTAGTATTCCAATATAAATTTTCAATCATTCCAAATTGCTTAAAATACTTGGTAAAAATCAAAACTGGAGGAGGCTCAAATTAAGAGCGATTAAAAAAATTCATTTATATGCCTATTATGCTTTTAAACAGTGGGTGGTAACTTGTAGTTCTATTTCAGGTGAAAAACCAGTTTGGCAGTTGAAGAGTTAATGTTTTTCTTACCACAGTGCATTTTTGGGTTGTTGTTTAGGCCCCATTACTGAGGAACCTTGTTCTTGTCTGCTTGAGAATGTGTCTGCAAATTGCTCCAGAGAAGGATCTGCCTGTAGAGCAGAAAGAGAAACTGCAGCTGATTCCTCATAGCACATTTCAAGATCATATAGTAGGACAAATATAATTGCAGATATGAGTGGAGATTGAACTTCCCTTCTGGACAACTGATCAAGATAGAGCTGATAGGATGTAATTCCCATTTCACCCTAAACTGGGTGTTATTGGTGATTGAAAGAGCCTTCCACTCCCTGGACATTATGGCCATCAGGATACAAGTAAGTTGGAGACCTTTCGTCTTACTGGGACACCTCTGAGCTATAATGTTTCATGAGTAATTTTCTGTGTTTTAAGCTGCTTCAACTCCTCTAAACTGACATAATTGTGTTTCGGATTATTTCAGAATATACCAAACATGGTATTAATGGTGAGAACCATTGCTGAATTTCTCAATGCTGGATGGGCAACTTGGACTAAATTATTTTCTGATGTTACTGCATTGCTCTCAATGAAATGCCACTGATAGATGGGTGAGCCCCTTACTAAACCTGAGCAAGGTGGTCTGAGGTGAGCGGGTTTAAATTCAAAGAAGTTGTGGAACTTGCCACTGAATTCCTATAGCCAACAACATACATAAATGATGGGAGCAACTGACTCAGTGGTCTTTATTCTGCAGGAGGGGGTTTGTGACTGCTGTGAGTTGAACACAACACAGGCCACAGTGTGAGGAAAGCTAATGCAGTTTCAGCTCTGTAAATAATGTGTCATGGAGAAGAAATGTGAAATAATCTTACCCTATTTATTCTCTGCTTCAGACCTTAGCTGGACTAATGTGTCTACTTTTGTGCTCTATCCTCAAAAAAGAAAGATGCAGTCCAATTGGAAATCCAACAGGAAGCAGTGGTATTGATCAGGAATCTAGAAAACATCATATGTGAGGATGGATTGAAAGAAGTGGGTTTGTGTATCTCAAGAAAGGAGATGCAAGGAAAGGAATGTGATACCAGTCTTCAGACATGTAAAGCTTGCTGCAAAGAGGAAAGTAATAAATTGTTCTCTGTGTCCACTGGGAATATGAAAAGAACTAATGGATTTAAATTGTAGCAAAGGAAATTTAAGGAAGACATTAGGACAGCCTTTCCATCTGTAACAGTAGTGAAATACTGAAACAGATTGCCTGGGGAGATTGTGGGCTCTTCATTGCCAGACATTTTTAAGAACAGGTTAGACAAACTTCTGTCAGGAATGATTTGGGTATAATTGATCCTGCCTTAGGGCAGAGGGCTGGACTAGATGACCTTGCAAGGTCCCTTCCAGCCCTATTTTCTCTGGTTCTCTCATTAGGAAGGCTGATGTCATATCCCTAGGACCTTACCATTTGTTTTAAAAGGAAAAATGTGCTATAGCAATGGCAAGAGTCAGATTGAAACTGACAGTACGTGGGAAAATTCAAAGCTTAAGGTTGATATCCCACCCGTAATTATTAACACTTGAATGCGTGTAACACAGATGGGCTGTTCAACAGATAAATACTTGGGGGTTACACAACTGTAAGTCTTTTGTGACCAGACCATGATCTTTTTAATAGCATGAGAATTTGTTTCTTCTGAAGTGTATTAATCCTACATTTTGCAGCTTCCATTTTGTCATTTGAGCGAGTAGCCAGCAATGGCCTTCAGCATCAGAAGTGTTCCAGGTGGGTCACTCTCATTTTGCGTGCCATCACACATTTGGCCACATGCTGTGCTTTCCACTCACTCACTCCAAAGCTCATTCCTCTGCTACAGTTTATCAGGACATGAGTGCTTATCTTCATTATGTGGCTCTGTTTAAATAAACTAATAGCACTGCTAATGTGCTTGGTATTCATCTCGCCATTCTCACACACTGGATACCCCTCCTGCTGCTTTCTGCTCACATGTTCTTTTATGCCTGTTGATAAATTTCATTTTCATCTGTCTTTTGCTGCTTTCCCTTCAAGATGTGCTTGCGTTACAAACTGCAGTTCAGCAGTTTAGCAGTTGGATTGCATCCAGATATTACCAAATGCCATATCTTTTAATATCAGGCAGAGCAGCTTGAATTTTCTTCCTTGGAGTGCTGTAAAAGGCACATTGACATGTTTTCTGTGCAAATGCCAAAAAAAAGAAAAAGAAAAAAAAGTTTAACAAAAGATGGAGGGGTGTGAAGCAAGCTGAAAAGTCTGCATTCCCAGATTTTTCTGTTTTCCCTGATTTCAGGATTTAGTTCATGACCCAGCTGCTGATCTGTGAAACTCTGTGGAGCTATGCCATTTTCCAGCAGCCAAGAATTTGGTGCTATCACTTTTGTGACTGGTAGTACCTTCATGTTCAGCAATATGACCCCATATGTTTTTCTCCCCAAAGGCCATGCCTGGACACTGATGATCAGAGTATTGCCAAGTTCTCAGGTTCTAAAACATTCTATTCAAATCATTAAGTGGGGTTATAACATATATGCATAAACATACATATGTGTAGATAGATAGATATGTGTCTATGTATGCATATATTATATATATAAGTTTGAATTTGTCCCTTCAGCATTCATGGCTTTTGAGCTTTTCTTTATGGATACATGGAAAATAGAAACTAAAGTAAAAATAAAACCAAAACCAGAATAAAACTGGGTGTTTTGCATAATCACATAATGCTTCCAGAAGCTGAGACTTGAAAAAATTCAGCGTTACCATGAAATCTGGTAGCGTTATGACTGGATGTTTGGCTATTAAATTGTTTTACAGCATCCATCAGAGAGAAGGGTGATATCAGTTGCTTTTCATACTGGTGAAATGCTTGTCAGGATGCTTTGAGATGCTCTATGTATCTTTGCTATTTCCTTGTTACAGACTGATCATATGCACTGGAGCTGTGGGTACTGCATGTGGTTTGCCATAGGGGACTTCCCTTAATTGCCTTGTGCACTGGATCAGAATCCAGAGCAACTTTTCCATGTTTGTTCATCTGTTTTGCTCAAGACTTGTCCTTCACATGTTTTGGAGATAGATGGACAAACTACAGATACTCTGGTAGGTCCAGGTCACGGCTCTATTCCTTGTCCTTGTTGTGCATTCTGTGTGTGTGTTGCCCAGCCTCTGCTGGGGAATAAAGTGCACCATCAGGTCAGTGCTCCAGAAGCCACGTGCCCCCCGAGTTTCAACCTAAGGTGCATTGGCTCCGAACAGGCTTTTGTCTGAGGGCAGATTTCCCCCACATCCCTTGCTTCTACCTTATGGTTTGCATTGCTCAAAACGCTCCTTTTCTCTTCCCAGTGGGTACAGTCTGTGGCAAGGCATCACTTGCCCTTGAAATGTGATTTCATTAATTTTGCCCACTGGTTAATATTGAGTAAGTCTTGTTTACTCAGACACTGCAACTGTGACTGTTTCCTGCTCCTGCCAGATGTTTCCGGTGTAATACTTCTATATGTCTTGTTTTTCCATACTGGCAGTTTTTGGTGGCAACGTTTTTGAATTGCAAGTGCCCCAATGCATTTTTCCTTGTACATCTTGGACCATTTGCACTTTAGTTCTTCTTCCCCTCTACAAGCCCCAGCACTGAGGCTAACTCATCACTCAGAAAATTCTCCTTGCAAGGAGGGAAGGGTGAGTGAGCATTTGCCATGTAAGATTGTTTCTCAAACTCAGTTATCTAAGGTGTTTGCATCCTATTGCACCCCTGCAAACCTCCTGTGTTTGGGCCCTCTTTTCTCTCAACTTTGGGTTAGCACATGCAGAGGCCTGTGAAAAGTGCCTGTGAATTGCACTTGACCAATTCCCCCAGCTTCTCTGCACCTCTAAGGAGTTCAGAGAGTCCACAGTGGCTACACCACCAGCTGAATTTGGGTTCTGAGTGAGTTAGAGACTTTTATGTGTGGATGCAAACTTTTTAAAGGTACCTTTCAGTGCTTAAGAGCCTGTGTAAGCTCTAATAAATAAATGCTTTTATCTCAAGTGTTGACTTTAGGGCAGTCGTTCAGTAGCACGCACACAAATACATACTCATGAATCTTTTGAGCTGTGAGGTTTGGAAAGCCAGTTCCTCGGTGATGTATCATGAGTTTACATGGCACCTGCCCCAGTGGAGCCCTGATCTGCCTCAGACTCTGGGGTGCTACAGAAAAATTATAGTAATTTGTAAATGAATCAGGGAGATTTTAAAATCAATTTTCTTCAGCAAACAGCCATTATTGAAATGGTTGCAGATATCGCTGAGGACTGAGGGTAAAAAGTGCTTCAAGATAGAGAATTGGACTCTATAAACATATAATTCTTTTATCAATAATTCTTATGAGCAGGCTTCTTTCTACACTCTCCTTTTTGCCAAAATTCTCCCCTGTTATATACTGAGCTCATTTGCCTCCTGGATAGTTGCGGATTTGTTGGTATACAGATTAATTTTGTTATTGACTAGAATGAACATTTGGAGGATAAGAATGCCATTGCTATTCATACTTAAAGGTAATCAATACAGGCACAGAGAAATAAATATTTTCTAAGCAAGTAAGCCTCCTCTCCAGCCTTATTTTGCCTTTCTAAAACCCACAGGACTGCATCCCGACCCCTTATGCTGTGAACAAAGCAGTGAGAGGCAATAGCATTTACATCTTGATACCAACGGGGGATCACAAGAGAAACTTGTCTCCTGGTCTTGGCTCTTCCCATGCTCAGAAGTCACTCATAACAGTGTGTATCTACTCTTTGAGTGCAGTGGTGACAATTATTTGCCATCATCAATTTATTACCTCCAACACAGTGGAGAAGAAAAAAAATCCCTGCTTGAAGTGTCTTGACATCTTCTTGGAAATGTCAGACAGCAATTTGCAGCTACAGCGTTAAAGAGAGAGGGTGTGAGGGGATATTACGAGGATGTGGTGTGATTTGCATCAGCCTGGGATCTGTCTGCGAAATGAGTATTATTAGCACATAAAAAACAAAGTAAAGGGGAAAGAATAGCAAAAAATGCTGGGGTTTGCCCTGTTCCTGGCCTATTCCACCGTCTAGTTCCAGCTGCTCCTGACTGATCTTGGTGCCATTTGGAGTGTTTCAAGCTTCTCTTGCCCAGAGACGCCCAGGAGATTTGCACTCCCTTGTAGCCAGATTGTGCCCTTAAGCCTGAAATCAGCCGGGGGCGAACAGGGCGTCAGAGATAAATTTTGCTTCCCTTCAGCCAAGCGGGTCCTTCCAGAGGGCTTGCGGAGGGAATGCGGGGCCGCCAGGGCGGAGGCGCCGCGGGCTGTCTCCGCACGGCCGGGCTCCCCCTCCCCGCCGCTGCCTCCTCCCGCCAGCAGGGGGCGCCCGCGCCTCACCCT
>VXBX01006407.1:385483-455560 GCA_013400415.1 Scytalopus superciliaris | reverse complement strand
CCGCCCTGCCCTGCCCTGCCCTGCCCTGCCCCGCCCTGCCCCGCACCGCCCCGCGCCCCTCCGAGCTGCCGGCGCACGGCGCGGGGCTGAGCCTTGGCCGGCTATTTGGTTTCTTTTTCCTTATTTGTCCCGGTCTTCCCTTTTTCTCCCTCCCGCCTCCCTCTCCTGTGTGTCCAGTGTAACACCTGCTGCTCCGGTTTGTCCGTAATTCGGGATGAGTGAGGAGGTGAGATGGAGCGATGCTGTTTTCCGGTGAAAGCTGTGCTGTTGGGTTCACAGGATATTCTAAGTTGGAAGGGACCCATAAGGATCATTGAGTCCAACTCCTGGCCCGGCACAGGACCATCCCCAAGACTCACACCATGTGCCTGCGAGCGTTGTCCAAATGCTTCTTGAACTCTGCCAGGCTTGCTGCTGTGACCATGGCCCTGGGGAGCCTGTTCCAGTGCCCAACCATCCTCTGGGTGAACAACCTTTTGCTAACATCCAACCTAAACCTCCCGTGAGACCAGTTCAGGCCATTCCCTCGGGTCCTGCCACTGGTTGGTGGTGGCTGCACTGTGGGGCACCTCCTGCATGCCCGGTGCCCACTGTTCTGCCTTTCACTGTGCCACTGTGTGCGAGTGGGAGCTGGAGCCCAGGGTGCCCACCTGGGGGTGTTGAGGTGTCCAGCCCCAGGGTGAGGATGGGGACAGGAATGAGGCACACCAGGGCTTGCACACTGCTCTGGCCGCTGACTGCCGCAGCCCAGGATTAATGACATAACTGATGGGTATAATGCAGTCAGGCCTCTTGTGTTGGTTGGGGACGGGTGGGAGATTAACTGCAGAGAGCATGGGGGACTGCCTGTGGAGCACCCAGAAACAGACCAGAGGTGGAGACGAGGAAGACAGCCATAAAATTCAATGAAGAATAAACAGGGGGAAAGATTCCTCTTTCCAATGTAGGGTACTGGTTATAGGCTGCATCTTGCAACAATTATACACAAAGTTGGAAGTTTAGAGAAATGAAAAGTATCTGCTAGCCTCAGAGGAAGCCTCCTTAACAGCCCCATCCATGTGAGGGAGCCATAGGACAATTCTATGGGTCACTGGGGAAACTTCACTATTATGGATATCTAAATCTTGCAAGTTCTCTTTGATTTGGCTGGCTTTATTTGCAGTGCCCTGACCTGTCATCTATTCACATTATTTATCACTTATTTCCCAGGACAGATGTGCCTAGAATTTTATTAAACAGAACAAACTAGAGTTGAATATTTAGGCTGAAGTGTACTCAGGAATGCAAAAGGAGTGACCCTAGTAAGGTGGGATTTCTAATATGCCAAAACGTGCAGAAGAGTTCAGGTCAATTAATCTATATTTGTGGAATTGCAGAGTAAAATTTCCAGCTACTGGATGTTTGATACCTGGATATTTAATCATTAGACCACTGAGCCTGTATGCATAGGTGATGTCTTAGAAAGGCAGTATGTGCTGGAGTCATGAAGTCGTTCTGGAGGTGATAAGGTTTTCTGATATCTTGAATCTGACCTCTTATGGGAATAGGATCCATGCACACATCAGGTGATGAAACCTGCATGATATGATAAGTTACAGGAGCTCATTTAAATGAATCTGCCATTTAGTGGCTGCCTGACTACTCGCAGCTACTCCTGAGTGCCAGTCCCCTCTTTTTCTATTGAGAACAGTAAGATAGCTGTCCTTGGCAAAACAGGATGAAACCTGCCAGTGAGCATTTTCACATGCTGTTTTCTCTTTGTTTTGTAATCATAATTTTAAATAGAAGTGAGTGGCCACTGAGATTTTGAGCTGAGCACTTAGGAATGTAGACAGAGGTGGAAAACCAGTCCTAGGTCCACAAGATCCATCTTTTTTTCTTAAAATACCAATTCCATAACCTTGAATGCTTTTTGGAGACATCAGTAGACTTAACCGAATAGAACCAAGGCACAAACAAGTAATTTAGCTTCTCAAGCAAATAAATACATCTGTATTATTAAACATGAATGCCTGAAGTTAAGCATCAAAAATCTTTTTTGGCACCTGAGTATCTGTTCTCTACCCTCTCATTGTTTTTCTAGGTGCTGTCTTTTCAGCTTTCTGTGAAAAGGCCAGTACTTTCTCCATGACAGCTTCCAACTCCCTAGCAGTGTACCCAGTGCAGGGTGTGGAGAGGGTAAAGTAGACCATCTCACCTGCACTGAGGTTCCTTTGCAGCAGCAGAGCAGTTTCTTTAAGCACCATCTCTCTTGAGAATTTAGAGGCATTGAGCACAGCTTCCCCAGCCCTGCAGTTGGTTCCCCTGTGCTGATGATGGGGGTCCACCCAGGCAACATTGAGACACATACCTAAGATCAGCGAGAGAGGAGGAAGAAACATAATTTTGTCTCTAGACACCTTTATTCTGTCCCACCTTTATTTCCCTGCCACTGGGAAGCATAATTTCTGTATAAGCTGTCTGTCTTCATCTGTGAGGGAGAGAGGAAGGGAGGGAGGGAGACAGTTAGACAGCAGTAAGCCAGACACCAAGGCAGCAGAGCCATCACTGCTCATTATTCCTCACGAAGAATAGGACCTGTGGGAATAGCTGTGCCATTGCCACTGAACCAGTGCAGGCTAGGGATGATGCCACAGCCACTGTGGTGAGATCTCAGTTACAGCTGCAATTTTACCACTTTCCTTTCTCTGCCAGCCTGGGCAACTGCTCACCTTGCTTATGCCTCCAGTTGGCCCTTTTTACACCCCCCAGCGATGACAAGGTACTCCTAAGTGCAAATTATTACAAATAAATGGCTATACATATCTATTAAGAATTACAGAAAGTGGTGTTACTGATAATTAAATTGGCAAGCCCATCTGCCATGCAGCTGACCAGGGTTAGCTTCACTTTACTTAAGCAGCTGTGTCCACGCTGTCTTGAGGTGAAATTTAAGTTCCCCTTTGCCTGTCAGGCAGGCAGTGATCCTGTAAGCCTAACTCTTTGAAGCCAGGCCTCTTTACATGGCTAAGCACGTCCAACATGCTCCAGTACCACCCAGTACACGTGGGGAGCTGGGCCACAAGCTATCTCCCAGGGACTAAAGCCACTCCAGATGCTGCTCTTTCAGGGAGGTCCAGATGAAACCAGAGAGGCTGTTTACTCCATGTGAAATGAGAACATAAAAGCTCAGGCATCCTGTATAATCCCGAGCGAGGGGGCTCTGTTGGTTGTATTGTGGATATTGCTCTATTTCAGGAGGTCTGAGTGTGGGGCAGTTATCCCTGTCCCACTGGGGGACCACAAACAGGTGTCAGGGTTTTATGACCATCCGGGCCTTCTCCGGTTGCTAAATGGGTGGGGGAATCCCTTCCAGATCCTGTCCAGCTGAGAAGGGGATTCCAGGGGGGTTCTGCTCTGGAAAAGGCTGACAATCCAACTCTGCTCTATTTATAGCACCAGAAGGAGGCAATATTAGAGGTACAGATGATGGGGGGTATTAACCAGTCCTACTCCTTTCTCCAGGAAGCACTTTCTTTTCTTTGCACACAGTTTTAGCAGCTCAGGAGTACTGAAAGCTCCAAAGCTCTCGGTGCTTAAACCAAAAATGAAACAAAGAGTGAGAGAAGGTTGATTCAGTTTCTTGTGTATCAGTCTCCACCCTTCAGGCTCTGGGATAAGTGTCTGCAGAATGAGGCCCTTCAGTGAAACACACGCTTTAAATTTCAAGCCCAAACTTCTCCCACCATATGCAAAGACTTTGTCATCACGCAGATCCTTGTCATCACATCTGCTTGATCAAAGCGTTCCTGGACGGAAAGTGGGGGTTGTGATTGCCAAGGAGAAAAAAAATAAAATAGTAGCTGTATGCCTTATCCAAGCCTGTTGTTGCTCTTATGGCTGCACTCACAATAGCTGCCTCCTTTCCCTGCAGAGCCACTGTTTTACACCTTTCTTTACCAAAGCTCCAGTTAACCCAAGCTCCAGTCCTCTGCAGGAGGTGCTACAGAAAAGGAAGAGTCTCTCCTAGCTTATTCAGAGTCACAGGGTTTCCGAGGAAGGTACAGGAAGCCCGGTCTAGGAATTAATATTCCCACTATCCCTTGCCCATTTCTCAAAACTTAATTTCGTTTCATGGGGTTTTAAAATCCAGGTAGTCTTTCCCACAATCCATTTCCTCCACTCGGTGGTAATTCATTGCTGGACTATAACCATTTGCACCAACCAAACATATCAGCAGGTCTGAAAAAATGAAACAGGTACTTTACATGTAATTAATTTAGTGATTTGCTCAATTGCTGATTCACGTGCATAACCTCAATTAACATTAATGGGAGTTATGTAGGCATGTCAAGGGCAGAATAGACCCCTAATAATCTAACATGGAATGTTACTACATTACTGCTGTAATTATATCCTGCACACACATCATTTCTACTTTGCTTCATGAACTGCTCTTCAAATGTGGTGGCTACTCATCTATTATGCTGCATATGTTAATGCTGAGGTTACACTAAGCATTATGTTTTCGTATTCATTGTTCTGCTGCCTGTCCACAAGAGATACACAGAGCTAAATAAGTAACCAGCTAGGTGGTGTTTTTGCAAAGCTACAAGTTTTGGATTTTTTGTAGGTGATATTGGAAGCCAGAAACAATGAAAAAACAACAAACCTCAGCAGAACAGCATGTCATGTCTCCTTCAGCATTTTATTTTTATTTATTTTTAATTGGAATCTGAGCAAGCATGGCTGAGACACCCTTAGCCTCATGGTCAAAGAATGTCACATGTACATGAATCACAGGTCTGAAGGAGGTGTTGAAACTATTCTGCTCTTCCAGAGGATTTTTGGTCTTTGTTAAACACTTATTCTTTCAGGGGGGAGAAAGAAGAGGAGTGGTCCTATCCAGGTGCACCAGTTGGATATTCCCACATACTAAAGGACAGAAAAATGAATCTTATCTAACTGATGTAAATAGCAATTTTCAGGTGATAATGCTTAACGCGGCTGTCTCAGTCTGTTCTCTCTCTTGTTTTGCCCAGGGAAGTTGCTGTGTATGGACAACTGCTTTCTGATTTTGCCTGTGGGATATATTCTGCATGTGTGTTTGTACCACTGCTCTCTGAACTGTCACATACATTTCAATATCTTTGTCTCGAGGCTCCCTCCTGCACTTCTGCAGAAGATAAGACCTAATACCTTTCCAAGTATGTGGGCTACTGTTCAAACCTGCGTATTTGTAGTAGCACAGTATATCCCTGCAACTAATCATCAGCTCCCTGTGGCCATCTTGCCGTGACAATCGTGCCCAGTGCCTTGGATATTATACTGCTGTGGAATCAGAGGTACACACAGTATGCCTGCACCTCTACAGGATCACACAGCTAAGCCGAGGAGTTCAGATTAGCTTGGCAATTAAGGGATAGTGAGAAGCAGGGAATCCCTAATGCTGACTGACAACACGGCACTAGTCGATGGGAAGGGAAAAGAAGCACTTGCAAAAACTTGGACATCATGAAACAGCCCCTGTTTTAACACATTCTTTATACAATTTGCCATCAGGCAGGTGACATGTTCTGAGCTGAAGGTAAAGGCTGATACCAGCATTCAGCACTCTCTTACTGGGGAATTTGGTTTTAGTACTTCTGTTTGTGTAGGCCCTAATGTTAGTTAAAGTGTTTGCTAAAACAGAGCTCCGTTTCCAAGGTAACAGCTACCTAACTTTATTACCAAAACTACACTAATTCAAACAGGGATCTGAACAAACAGATTCATGTTAATTTCAAGCTCCATTAAAAACACAAGGAAAAAAAAAATCAATGCTCACCAAATGAAAAAAGAAAAGAAATCAATAAAATTTTATTTTCAGCCTCTTAAGTGCGGTTTTGTAAACAGTGGAGGTTAAAAAAGTAAAACTACTTGAGAGTGATACACAGCATCCTAGTAAGGTGTACAGTAAACAGGAGAATTGAAAGATCCAATGATGATGTAGGGATTATTATTAGAGCTGTAAAACCTCGAGAAACAAAAGCACAGGAGTGGAACGACCTCTCTCAAGCCGTGGTCTCCTAACAGCTTGTCCAGTGCCGCTGGGCTGTGACTCCAGAGTGATGACCAAAAGCCTCAGAGAAGAGCACAGGTGTGACTGTGTCATGGCCTACATTACCCCGAGGACTGTGGGCGACAGCAGCTGTGCCTGTGTTCCTGCCGGCACTCCAACTCGTGCTAGCAACCAACACACAAACACTCCAGGGATCCTGCTCGTGTGGTTTGATTCCTACCGTGTGCCAAAGGCCCTGCTGCCCTCGTTTTCCATGCTGTCACTCCCGTTGCTGGCAGACACGCAGGCACACTGGCACAGTGTGGGCACAGCCAGTGGCAGCGCTGGCACAGTGACAGCCGGGACTGTGGGGTGACATGTGCCACTCAAAGGGGCCGGGGGGATCCGGTTCACTTGTGGTTGAGACACTAACTAAGCACTTGGGAAATGTGCATCCATCTCCTCTCTGCTCTGAGCCTTCATGCTGCCCCCAATCTGTAAAATGGGGGTCATAGCTCCAGGTTTCCTGGTGCCATTTTAAGGTTAAACTCAATTTTAGGAGCAGCGACTTGGAGGGCAGCAGAGTTTGGGGGGCAGCAAGTGAGCCACTTGGAAATCAGACCTTTGCATGGTAACTCAGCCACTCTTCATGCTTTACAGGATATTTTTCTGATCCTAGAAGCTGTGGNTCCCTTTCCCTCTTCCTTTCCCTTTCTCTTTCCCTTTCCCTCTCCCATTAAGGCTGTCTTGGCAGGTCCATGACTTTTGAAACTCTTCGAAAAAGATTTTTGTAAGGAGTAACAATGACTTTTCCCCTTCACTGGGCCGTATCTTTTCCAATTTGCCACTGTTAATAAATATTCTCATTTCCAAAATCTGGATGGAGTAGAAAGAGAGCTATAAAGAGATAATTTTTCTGAATTTTCTGCACTAGTGTGTTTTCTAGATGAAATATTCTTTTATTATTTATAAGAATGAAAATAAGTGACCGTAGCCTTGAAGTGCCTAAAACGCAAATAGTGAGAATTCATGACAGAAGTCAGCTCTTCAAGATCCAAATGATTTCACTGTTTTCAGGATCAGGATGTCTCGTTCTTTTCTCTAAAATTTTACCACTGACCACTGTCACTCTCCTTGAATAATGAAATTTTAGATAGGTGTGTTATAGTAGATTTTACCTACCTGACTAGAAAACAGTGAGGGTAATGTCACATGCCTTTGTGAATAACACATGGTCTTACAATAAGGCTCTCCAAAGCAAGGAGGTAAGGGCACAGAGAATGTAGCCAGTCCTTATACAACAAGTGTCTAACTTTTAGTCTTTACATTCTTTGTACCTGTAAAGAAAAAAATCAGAGAATGAGCAGATGAAGGGCAAAATCTGAAGGTCATGCACTGATAAGGCCTATCTGGTGAAGAAGCAGTGCAAATTGGACAAAAAAAAATCTATGGCACAATGCAGTAGTTTATTTTAGTTATCTTCCTAAGGAAAACTAATGATTGGAATGTCTTTCAGAACACAGTAAAAGATATAGCCAAATAAAACCTGAGTGCAGCAGTCCTTTGAAGGAAAGGGCTGATGACAGCAGAAATCCCTGACAATATTTGAGATAATTTTTGTCAAGACAGCTGGTTTCTCCCAGAATTAGTCTTCTGTAGAGGCACCTTCTATTAAAACAGCACACGATACCTCTTTTTGTCCCCTCCTCTCCCCCTTCCCTTGCTAGTATTACATTGTTTGCCCCATATTCTGAAAGCTATTTACTTCAAATCTTCTTTGATTCAGTTACTTCACCTTGGCATCCCATCAACTGGCAAACACAAGTAATGAAGTGAAGGGAACATAGTTAAGTTGATATCTTAAATGCACACAAATCCCACATGCTGTGGCAACAACAAAATGAATAACAAACACACTGCATGAAAATCCTCTTAAGTTCCTTTTTTTTTTCCAATTCCAGCCTTACATAGAGGAGGAGGAACATCTTAAAAAATAATCCCATAATATTCCTGAACTAAGAGCATTGGCATGAGGCACAGGATGGTCTTATGCTTCTCTGCATATCTCATACAATCACAGCTGCTGCTAGTAAATTAATGGCTGCAAGGGGGTTGGGAGAGGGAGAACAAGGAGAAAAAAGGGAAATGGAAAGCCTCGTAGGTGGCCTTGTCTCTGCCAAAACTAAATATTTTCACTGGAGCTTTTTCCATTCAACAGTTGGCAGCTTTATCCAGAGGCCTTAAACAGACAGAAAAATTTGTACTGTAAGAGTGACTGCTAACGGAATGCAGCACTATCTGCTAATGTACATGAATGAATATCTAGTTAATAATCCAATTGTTTTCTCCTAAGGTTCATTTCTTCTTTATTTTCCTTTAAATCCTTGCCTGCTGGGTCTGCCTGCTTCCCTTTGCCCTGGAAACTAAATCTTGGTACTTTACGCAAGATTTATGCCAGAGGCGTAGCTGGTATTTTATTGTCAGTCAGGGTGTGATTCTGCTGTGACATTTCCAGCTATATTTTTATGGTAGCTGCAGTAAACCAACATGAAGCATAAAAACAAACATTTTTTTTTTTGCCTGACAGAGTTCATTTACATCAGTGAACCAGACTAAAAGGTGCACTACCCAAAGCATTTTAGGCTGGTTTTACTTACATCTGCCCTAGAGGGCTTTGCTAGGATGGATAGAGCTGGGCTGCCAGGAGGTCAAACAGGGAGAGGGAGTGTGGTGTGTCTGTGCATGTGTGCAGGAAGGGAGGGGAGCTGAAGAGCAGAGTGAATAGTGAAAAGAAAAAAAAAAAGGTCTAATGTGCAATCTATTATTGTGGTGTTTGGTGAAAACTCTCAAAGTGCTGAAGTTAGGAAAAAAATTAGCAGGGCATCCTAACATGTTCAAGACCTTCTGACTCATGCTGTCTCTTGGATTCCATGGAGGTGGCTGAAGAGGTTGACTTCTCACCTCACCTCAGAGCTCACTGCTGTCAGAGGCAGCCTATGATGGAACAGCTGACCTGAGTGTTCCTTCAGCTGCCCCATGTAAAAACCAATCATATTTGATTCAAAGAAATTATTCCCAACAAATGCTTTATTCGTAACAGTCCCACAAAAGATGTGATTTTCGTTGTCAAAGTTTCCTGCCTGCTCTGGACTTTTTCAGTTGGGTTAGAAGGGTGGACAGAGCAGACAGGAAGAGTACTATTAAGCTTGAAAGTGTTTTGATGGCCGTAGTCAGTACTTTAATCAGGAAAGGCAGTTATCCTTGGGGCTGAAGTCCTTCGTGATAATAATCAATGACCAGTAGCTCTTTTCTTCCTTCTGTCTTCATAAAGCAGAGCCCACAAAATCAGTGGTGAAGGAACATAGGAGGAAAAAACCCAAAAGGAGATGACAGGCTGTTCCTGTGGTGGTGGAGAGAGGGGTTCTGTTGAGACATAGGGAGAACAGTGGGAATGGAAGCATGCAGAGCCCCAGGATTCAGGAGACCAGGAAGACTCTGAGCAAGGAGGGAATGGGAACATGTGACCAATGGGCTCCCATAATTATGAACCAGCAATCTCAGCATGTAGAGTGGGGGTCCCTCATTTACTGACTTAAATGTGCTTTTTCCCCTTCTCAGCAGAGGCTCAGAGGTGAGCTCAGCAGTTCAGAAAGCTGCAACACCTTTCCACTGAAAACTTTCCTAGTTTCATGGAAATGTCCTCTGTCTCCCTTTTCCCTCTCTGGCACTTAGTCTTTGCATTGTTAAATGCTGATGCATTCTCATTCCACCAGATTATCTGCCACTTGAATTTCTTTGGCCTTGTTGTTTTCTCTTTGGTGCTTGCTTTCAGTCTCTCTGGACTGAGAGAGAGAGAGAGAGAACTGGGGGCAGACTGATGTGAAATGATCATCTACAGTAAGTCAGTGTAATTCCACTGCCAAAACGAATTGAATGCAATGAACTGTAGTTGAGAACCTGCTTTGTTACCTCTCCCTCTTCTGTGTATTTTGTATCGCCTGTTGTGAAAAACCCCCACAAAACAACAGAAAAACACCACACCACCAAAACTCCCGTTCTTTCTGTTTTGCTCTCCTAAGAGGTGCAGCTGTATGCTAATAGTCTACTTTTCTAGTGGGAAATAGAAAGGGCCATAGCATGCCTTGATAAACCAGGAAGCACACTCTGATGCTAGTGTGCAGGGAGAGAAACACATAGTTTTTCAACCCCCTTTCTCTCCCTTACATCAATTTCACAGTCTTTTAGTTCTGCTGACCTCCATGGAGTCCCTCCTAATTTACAGTGCCGTAAACAAAATCAGAACGATGTCCCCTAAAATGGGCAGAATTGTTTTCATCTTGTACTGAAGAGCACGGTGTATTTGAGGGATTTGCAAAGACATCTCCCTGCTTGGTGAGTTTCTTGCATGATACACCTTCTACCATGCTTCTGCTGCTAATACTGACATGAAAAAGGAAGATGCAAACAGGGATGCAATCGCATGGCCTGCTGCTTTGGAAGAATCTGAGACACTCAGTTTCCGCCACATTGTCTTTTAAACAAACTATTGGAAGTTGCATGGTCAAGCCCTTGACTATGCCAATACTCTGAGGATGTGTTTGGGTTTACTGTTCTGCTGATTGATTTCATGTCATGAGTGGACTGGAAGCCCTGTATTTTGTCCTGTGCCTCCCTGTGCCTTGGTGCATGTCCAAGGTGTGCCATTAATCAGCCCGACTATATGGGCTGTTCCTTCTTATTGCTTAATTACAACTCATCAGTAATTTACTTGAGATTAATACCTATTTATATGGAGCTGAAGTTTCATCTGTTTGTGGGATGAGTTATTGAACTGCATTATATGAGGTAAATCACTAAAATATTACTGGAAATGAGAATGACTTTCTCTCCCTTGCACTTCACTCCTTTCACTAAGCTCACAGACAAAACTCCCTTAAGGGAGACATTCATGCTTGCACTCATCTTCCCACCTTCCAGCTAGATGTGATGTCTATTAAATCTCTGATCACCTTGCTCTAATTACCTGAATCATAAAGTCAAGACTTGAAGGAGTGCTGCTAAGAATGAGGTGCTTTTAACCAGTTCCAGGGTAGTGACCCTGTTAGGATTTGACTCAGAGCCCAGCCTTCCCAGGGGTGACTTCAAAACCAACACCCGCAAACTGGTCTGAAGTTACTATTAAAGGAGTGCTTTGTATCACCTATATACACATTATTCATGAGGAACAGCAGAGAGGTCATCAGTGGGTGATGTCCAGAACATGGAGCGTAATTGCAGGGTTTTGTTACGCTAATACAACCTGTTTACCAAAAACAAATAGCTTCCCCTTAACATCATGTCTTAATTGTGTTCCAGGGCTGAAGATTTTTTCCTGGCTGTATTTCCTGCCTGTGGTGGCTTTCCTTGAATGGGGCTCTCTGAGCAGGACACCTTTCTCATCGGAGGCATCCTTCCAGAAAAGCTCCAGGTAGTCTGGAAAAACAGAACTAGTTTTTCTGCCTCTTCTCCCATATCTTCTCTTCCTCTCCCATGCTTGACTTCTGGGATGGATCTGACATATGCCCTCTCTTTACAAAGACATATAGTTTCCCCTTGGGAGATGGCTGGTTTCTTTCCAGTACCAGTTTTCCTGCTATCCCAAGTAACAAAGTGCAGAGGCTTTGTCCTTTTCTCCCTTTCTGTGAAAAAAATGTTTGCTTCTGATACCATTTGATTTACAACCTGTCACAGAGGAGGGTTTCCAAGAGACTGGAACCTTATTTTCTTTGTCATAATTGTTTCTATCTTTGTAATAATCTGTTCTAACACATGACCAGAGTCAGGCTGCAGAGATGTGAAAGAGTCTAACATTCACTGACTCAAGTGTCTGCTCTAGCAGTGCCAGGAGAGGGGGAAATGCTAATGTTGATTGAGGGATGGACTTCAGTTCAGGGGTGTTTGCTGAGATGGCAGAGTTCATCGCTAGCCTGGAGATTCTGTTGGCTTGAAAAAAAACGACTCATCTCCTTCTAAGGTTTTAGCAGAAGAAGTGGGCTTTTCTCATACTTGTAAGTAATTCAGAAGAGTCTTTTGACTAGATACTAAAACAAGGACAGCCTTCATTTCTTACCAGCCTCTCACTGTGTCCCTCTTTCTCTTCATTGCTTCTTTTAGCTTCACTGCTGTTATCACCGAAAAGCCTCCTTGAATGCTTGTACCATAAGGAACAGGTCACGCAGCTCTTGACAGCAGGTGCTGTTTAAAGCAGGGGTTAATGTGCTTTTCTGGCCTCAGATGAACCCACTTTCAGGGCACTCCTGTGCCCCAGCTGTCTTTTTTTCACCCTGCTAAGCATCATCCCCGCTTTGTATCTGCCACCATAACTGCAGGTTGGAGGTGCTCCCTAACCCAGTTCTGTCACAGTAATCTGGGTCAGCCTCAACACTTCCAGTGCTATGTTTATTTTTGTAACTCTCATCACTTCAGCAGTTGGGTTAGAGAGCCCTTTCATGTGCAGTTATGCTGACAAAATTGAGGGGGAAGTGAGCTCTGGAGGGGGCTGGGCAGAGCAGCACAGGGGTGCCAGTGGCCAGGACAGCAGGCTGACCATCGTCTAAAAGCACACAGGAAGCAAAGCTGGGGAGGAGGGACAGCCTATGTGAGCTTTTTAGCATCTTGAGACTTCTGTCCTCTCCTGATAATGAGAGTAGGTGGGAAGTATACAGAATTAGAAGTTCATTCCTAAACTCATGATAACATGTCAACATGTTAACAAAGATATGTTTCTTAGCTAAACACTTTTCACCTTGGCATGGCCCTTCTTCTCTGGCTGGAGTTACTGATTTGAGATGCAGCCTTGTCAGGTGCAGGTACCAAGCTACAGAAGATTTTTCTGAAGAGAGGGTCATTACAGTTCCTCAGGTATGCCTTCAAGTTGTCTGAAAATGTGCATGGGCATCCAAATAGTGCAAAAGCTGGTGAGCTCAACTTCCATGGAAACAGCGCAGCGGCAGATAGATTTGCTGAGGAATGTAACTGTTGGCAAATGCTAGGATTTTGTATTTAATATCAAAAAGGAGAAAGCTATAAAGTTTGGAGCTGAACTTCTCTGAAGTTTAGTAGAGGAGCGGAGAGGAACTGTTGGTATCACAAGTTTTGGTCTATCTCCTTTTTTCATATTTATCTGCTGGCAAAAGGCATCAGTGAAAGAAAGAAAATAAATCATCTGGACACTTTGCTTTATTATTAGCTATGTTTGATATTTTCCTATCTGCTCTTCTTCTAACCCTTCTTGCCTCTATTTCCATCCTTCATTTCACTGAGATTATTTTACATGCTAGAGCTGTTCCTCTACAAAAAAAAAAAAAAAAGCCAACTACAGAATCCTTAGACATTTGCCCCTGGAAAAGACGTACACTGTAAATAATATACAGGAGTAAGAGCCTCATGAGGATCTGAGTCCAAGCAGATGTCAGTAACTTGGAACTCAATAAAACACTTCTAATACCTCTGAAAACAAACCAGCCCTTCTAGTCCAAGCCCCTGTCACCTCTTCAGTGATACTGGACCTCTGGAGCAGGCTTGGCAATTCAAGGAGAGCTGTCCTTTGCCTCTTGAGAACTGACATACAGGCATACACTGCCAACTCAGTGTCAAACTGTTATGACACCGGAGTCACAAAACATTTTACACACAGTTGGAAGCAGCTTTTACATGACTTCCATCTCTTCAGGCTTTTCAACCTCTCTCTTCAGCCTCTCCCTTTATTCAACAGAATGAAAATGTCAAGAGTGTTCTCAGACCCACTCTCCTGGGTACATTCACCTCCTGAGTGAAAACGAGCTTGTGGCTGTGAGTGCAATATTCATTTATTGAGTTATCTCCATAGATACCTGTGGTCCCTTTTTCAATTCAGCCCTAACTAACTCCATGTCATGGTGGAAATGAAGTAGCCAGTGTAAATAAATAGATGTGTTGTGCCTGCAGTTTGGATCACTTAAACTGCCTTTTACATCTGAGGTAGAGTTAAGAACTGACTGTGGTGGAAAATCATACCAGCTGTTTGCTCCACAGTGCATGGCCAACCCCAGAGCAAGGATATCCACACAGGACACTGCCTGAGTGGTTGTAAGAGTTTAGATTCACACTTCAGTTTATAACAGTGCAGTTTTCATGTAAAGCCAAGCTTTTAAGTGTTAAAGGGAGTTTATTCTGAGATTTGTATCTGTATTTGATAAGCACCCATGCACATATTTATACCCTATGAGGTGATCATACACCCATGTGGTAAGCTGCTGAAGCAGGTGATAAATAGTACTAAAACTAGCTTTCACCTTTGATCACCTCAGTCTTTAGCCTTGGTTGCTTAAGAAGACTTTTCTTTGAGAACAACTTTTTGGTTGCAAATTCCCCTGGGATTACATAGCTGGAAATCTCAACTCTAATTAGAACAAATTTATCTACTTGTAAATGCGAACATATATCTGAGATTTCATACCTCAGCCAATTTCCTTTAAGCTTCCACATTGGCCAAGAGCAAAAATTTCCTTTTCAAATACAAAATCCTGCTTCCACTCGAAAATCAACCATGCAATCAATCAATTAGTCTGTTGGCTGGTTTTGCTGTATGCACAATACTAAATCCCCTGAAAAGTGACAGTTGTAAGAAACAAATATCAATATATATCATTATGAGTGCTTGAAAAGAAGGCTTTCTGCTAATGGATGGCTGAGAAATCCCACTTTCCAGAGGAATAGAGCAAGTGTTTCCAACTATGGCAGATTGGAAAGAAAATGATTTTAAAATCATACTGACTGACAGAAGTGCTGTTTTAGGGAGTTGCTTAGACATTTTAAAGTTTTTATTTATTTTCCCTCCTGGGTCTCTGCTAAGACAAATTATCAGTATAGGTCAAGAGATTAAGAAAGCAGACTTTAATAAAGTCTCAGATTTAGGTTTTGTGCCTGTAAATCCTTTGGCATCAACAAGAGGCAGTGGTGTGGCACAGTAAAAATCCAAGTGTCAGTCATGCTAGGGTGACTAATACAACTCACTTGTGGCCTCATTAATCATGAGTGGAGCAGGCATCCCAAATTCATATCAATAACAGCTTTATGCCACCCTAGCTAATAAGAATTCCTCTATAGATATCTTTGGGTAGAGTGAGAAACCCTGGTTCTTTCTGGTGTAAACCACTTGAGCTCTGCCAAGGACTGACAAGCAATGATCATTTTTCTTAGCTGAGCATCTGACCCGCATTTGCTATTCATTATTACCATATTACTTTTTGGGAGTCAGCAGAGTTCTTCTGGCTCTGCATAAAGTGTTTGTCTTGTAATCTCACCAGACCAAGGATGGCTCCAAATACTCCTTGGGAACTTTATAAAAAATGCAGCCTCTTGCCTCAGCGATAGAAAATAAATTGAAGGTTTTTTTTTTTTTCCCAGGTGAAACTGATACCTTCTTTGGACACTTGTGACCCCTAAATAAGGCAATCACACAAGAAATCTTAAGAAACATATTTACCACTTGAGTGGTTAGACTGTGAAAGAGTGTTAATTAAAAAAGGAAATATTTCGGTAAGTAGGCCTAGACTGCTTTAAAAAGTCTTTGCTTCCTTTTCTTCTGAGGTGTGCATCTAGAAGATTTTGCTGCCTCTGCCTGTTTCTACACCTCTACAGCAACAGTCATTTGGGATGAGGAAGGTGTGTTGCTGCCAGGACTGATCCAGCTGAAAAGCCATCACTATTTTTCGGTAGGTGTACTGTCCAGGTGGATTAGGCACCTCACTCCCACACAAACAGAAGGGAGACAACACAGATGCTGGGCTAAGGGCAGGACCCTCCACCTCTTTGGGGGACTGTCTGCATATAAGTCCGCTCAGTCTAAGAGCCAAAACACCCTGTGAGCAGTGGGCAAGAAAATCCATTTCTCTCCTGCACGTCCTCTAAGTATATCTCTACATATTTTCTTCAAAATTAATATTTTCATCAAGGGGGTCATCACAGAGTGGTGCTGACCAGGAGTCCTCTTGCCTGCTGCCCAAGACCTCCACATGGCACTTGAAAGGCAAGACCACCTGCCTTTCCAACTCCTCTGTGCTCAGCCCACTCCCCGCCCCCAGAGGGTGAGCTGCAGTTCAGTTCTGCTGGCCTGGAGCCTGTGGGGTCGCGTCAGCCTCCCGGGGCTGCATCCGCCGCGCCTGCCTCGGCAGCAGCACCCGTGCATCTGGATGAAACGTGAGTTTCAGATTTCAGGGAGCGTTCTTGGGCCCAAGGAAAAAGGCACAGCTGACTCTTCCTTTCAACATGAGCCGCCATGCAGGGTGATGAAAGTGCAGCTGACGGGCCACATGCGGCTCCTGAGTGCATCTGCTGCTGCTGCACGTGGTGCTCGGTGAAAACCCCCAGCGAGGTTGAAGTGTGACAGCCAGATGTGTCCTCACCTCTTTCCCTCTGCACCACAGGGTGGGAGGAAGAGCCAAAAGCAGCAGAGGACACAGCACCAAGCACCCTCCCGGAAACATGGAGCTTCCTATAGGAAGAAAACTGGTGTTGCAATATTTGTCCCAAATTCCAGCATGTTTAAGATGCTCTTAAGATGGTTGAGTGTTCAGCTGATGATACTTAGATGCCTGTCATCAGAAAGGTCAGATGTTTTCAGCTGAAGTTGATAGGCTGATCATATGGATGAATGAAGACTGTGAAAGAAAAGACCTGGACCAAGACAGTTTTCTGGGTGTTTAAGGTAGTTTTCTAGGTGGTTAGTGAAAAGGTAAAAGCTATTCCCTCTCTCTAAGGCAGAGGAGCTCATGGATGTGATTTCCAGTTCTGGGTGCATGACGACAGTGTGTAAGCATGGCTTGGGCAAGCTGGCATGCTGCAATGTGGAAGAGGATCAGGTGACTAGTGAGCCTGCACAGGTAGCCAGCGAGGTGCCTGGTGGAGCAGTCACCCATACACCTACATGATGTAGAAGTGGTATCACTTTGCTTTGTGTGTACACACCTCCATCTGAAAAGAGAAGCCAAGAGGAACAAAAATAGTAGGAAGAAAAAAAGGAAAACAGGAGGTTCCTGGTAAGTCTAGCCCAATGCTGAATTTAACATAGTGAAATATACATTATCTGTGGACAGTATACAGGTATATCATGTATTAACAGAGAAGAGGGGAAAAAGATACTCTTGGACACTCAGAAACAGGCTGACATCCCTACAGGTGTTGTCTGTGTGTTCTGCATCCCCTGGATGCTCTTGGTCCAGCAGAGCTGTAGTGAGTCCTTTGCAGTCAGGCCAATTCATATCATGTTTTTCCTACAGCTCATGTAACTTGCAGGTCTAAGCATTCATTTATAATGAACTGACCATGTGAGAGGCAGCATGTCTATGATGGTGGTTGTTCATTTGGCTCCAATGCTTTGCTACCAGGGAAATTCGTGGGCAGTTGCTCACACTCACTTGCATACCCTGGGCTGACTCAGGACAGACCCACTTCACATCTCTGAAGCTACAGCAGGTGCTTCTTGCTCTGGAGTTCATTAATGCTTTGAAAAAAGGTCATGTCCAGTCTCTATAATAAACTTTGGAGCAATTATTGCAATTCCAGAGTACAACTCCATCTTGGTGGTTGAGGATCTTTTCCATGCCTCGTATGTGGGGAGAAATGAGGAGAAAGGTGAGAAGCACACAACAGGCTCTTGTATTTAGGGCTATACTGTGAATTAACATCGAGGCAGGTTCCTAGTTTGGACTCCAAGTGGAGGGACAGTCAAGTGCTGAGCTAAATGACTGCTCCTCTGCTCTGCCATCAGCCCTCTGCCCCGGCAGTGGGCTGAACATCCTTGATTGAGGTCAGCGTGTGGTTATGAGCACTCCCAAGGTTGAGCGCTGACATAGTGGTAATTGGATCTCATTGGACTGGTCAAAAGGGACGTCTGCTTCACAGCAATTATTGCCTGGGGGGGGAAAGAGGAAGAAACAAAACCCCAAACCTGTAGGCAGGGAATTAGAGTAAGCGTTGATGAGTTGGCAGATGCTGCCAGATCAATGGCCATATCATGGCAGGGGAAGCAGCGACAGCCCTCTTGGAGCCATCAGTCACTGTTGTTTTGGGTAAATGCCAGCAAACCGAGAGAGAGGAGAGATGGGGGAGGGAGGCACCAGCCTGCTGGGCCACTTTTAATTACTTCAGGTCACATCAGACAAAGAACTGCCCACCATGACAGATCAGTCCCGCTCGGAGGGCTTGCACGCAACCCAGGGTAGCAATCAGAACTTATGTTCATGCAGCTCCTTTTATCAGGAAAAAAACCCTCCACAACTCAAAGCAGCACCACAGCCAAGTGACAGGCAGAAGCATATTGTGCAAATCTATGCATCCCCGTGCCATGCGGGGCTTCCCTGGGCCAGAGCGGCGAGGGGTGTCTGTCTGACAGCGCACGCAGCAGCACTACACAACTTTCTGGGCCAGAGGGAGGGTAAGGGAGGCTCAGTGGTACGGCAGCATCCCTGGATGGGAGCCAGAGCATTAGCACATCTGAGGTAGGGCTCGTATCTCCACATGGCTCGAGTTGTTTGCCACAGCCTCCAGAAGAGGATCTTGCCATAGCCTCGCTCTTTTCCTCCTTCAAAGTCTTCAGTGGGGCTTGTGAGAGCACAAGTGCGCTGTAAAGTCTTATTTATGTGTGTTTTTTGCACCAGCAGCAAGGTGTTGTAGTAGGAACAATCACTGACTTTCTGTGCTTCGTTGCCACAACAAATTCCTTAGAAGCTTAAAAACAAAAAAAGGAAAGAAATGTCACCACCCTATAAACATTTTTATGGCTGAGTTCATCACTGCCACATATGAAACTCACATATGAGCCTTGGTTACTTCACACACAGCAGTCTCCTGTTGACTTCACTGGGAACTGCATTTGCATTTGAGTTGCAGGGTCAGGTTATTAATTATGCAAACTCACCTGGTCCTCCTGAGCTCAGCACAAATTCAAATGGATGTGCCTGGATGAAAATATGTCCTACGTTACCCTGCCACAAATTTTAAAATACTAGTTTCCCCAGTGGAAAAAGTATTTGGTGTTTCTAGAAGACTCTGATAGTGTGTGGTTCCTCTTACCTTTTTCTCAGCGATGTTCCTAGTTTAAGGGCTTCTGTCCCTGCATCTGTGCTTCTTCAGTCTGATTGCTTGTGGTGCTTGGCTTTTGACTGTCATTTGCCTGATCCAGGTTTAAATAACAAAATAAGGCAGGGTTGGTTTTACAGTGCAAATAATTTTACCCATAGATGATTCAGGGATGGAAAAAAGCAGAAGAGGACTAAAAATGATTTAAACTGAAATTTGCCACCATAGTGTTAAATTGCAGTGGGAGTCAAACTGCTCATCAGCCACACTGGTGCAGAACAGAAGAATTAGGCATTGTTTCTGTTTCAAATCAAATGGGTGTGTAGTCCAGGGGTGCCAGTGTAGCTTATAGAAAGGAGAAACCTTCATTATAAGTCTGAGAGGCCGCTTTAATGAGCTCATTTAATCTGATGTTGTTCAAGTGGTTGTGGTGGCTTTGGCACAGGCCCTGCCACGCTGTCTGGGGGATGAGACCTGGCAGTGTGCTGTACCCCACGGCGTGCCCTCCTGGGTACCGGGGTCGGGTGCGGGTGTGTGCCCCGCAGATGCTGCAGGGGTGTCTGAGTGGGGGGTTCTCACTTGCCACATTTGATGTGTTATTTTTCTTTGCTTTTTCCATTCTCCACATTTTCTTCAGCTGGCTGGCTCTGGCTAACAACTTTGGATAGAGGGGTTTCAGAAATGGGCAGCTTTTGTTTCCTGAAACATAGCAGCTCTAAATTACTGCCAACAAGACATTTTCTTTCACCTGGGTTTTTCATTGTGGGTTTTTTCCTCCTGTCCTGCTCTGCCATTTAGGGGGACAGCCTTTCTGCTATAAACACTGCTTCCTTCTTTCCCCAAACACCTTATAACTCCAACAAGGTTAAAGCATGGCATTCATATTCTTAGTCTCCCAGGCTGCTGCAGAAAGAGCAAAAGAAAAAGAAAAAAATTTAGTGCCATCTTAGACTTTCTGTGTGATTTCAGGGTGGTTATTGTAATGGCAGAGCTGATAAAATACAGTAGAAATGCTTTTTTCAAATATTTAATACTATTCCAACTGATGACTAGTCAGCAACAACTCATAGTTTATTTACTTATTTCTTTGCTATTTGAACATCTACCTAAAGGGACTTTTCTTGCACAAATATTAGGGGATTGACTGTTCTTTGTACCAATGTCCCTGTTCAGCTGCAAGCAAAAGTATTTGAGAAAAGGCAAGAAACACATATTCCTTGTTGCTTGCCAACTGCTCTTGTTCATTCATTATTGCTATCACTGCTCTTGCTATGGCAGTCAGAAGATGTTACATAGGGTACAATTACCACCTGGGTGACCTCAGTCAGAGCCATTCTGACTTGTCAGGTTAGGTGATCCTATTGTGCAGGTCAGCATCAGGATCTACAAGGCATTATATGATTAATGTTAGCAGTGCTGGGGGTAACAGAGGCTTGGGGGAGGAGGGGACTTGATATTTTGAGAGAGAAGGTTAGGTGGATGGAAGAACACTCAGAAGCTGATTGGAGACTTCCCAGTGGGGTAGAAATATTTTTCACTTGTGGGTTGAATATTCAGACAGGTACTGAAATCTTCAGGGTGTTTACTGTTTGGTGACCCACTTTTTTGTGGTAAATTTATGCCAACCCCCCACCCCCGCCAAACATTTGTCCTCCCTTCTTTCTTTCTTACAGTCCCTACCATGTTCAGATAGGGAGAGAAGATGGACTCCTTCATGTTTTTCTTCTCTGACACCTCTCCTGTTCACTGCAAATGTCTCTCCAGGTTGGGGCATCCTAAGATGCACATCTCTCTCCCTGCTGGTCCTGAGAAGGGCATTCCAATCTTTGTGCTCTGGGCTGTTAAAGCAGTAATATTTTTTTTCCAGGAGTGCTAAATTCTTGCCAGAACTATTTAAAATGAGTAAGCAAACAATTTCTTTTTTCTAAGCACTTACTGTATTACACAGGCCCAGTGGCAACTTTTTAATGACAAATATTTCCTAAGGTTTCTGCTCACGCTTGGACACAGCAATTGCATAGAGAAGCTGCATTATGCACACATCGGACCGAGCATAACAGCACCTGCTGCTGCTCCTGCTGCTACTAAAGAGAGAGCAACTAATCTCTTTAATTATTGGAGAAGAATTAAGGCTTTGATTTGTCTTATTGCAGAAACATAGATATTTCCCCCCTGCAGGCTGGGGAGATGATGCTCTTCGCCTTCCTGAGGGGCTTAAACCATTGGCAGCACCCAAAGGAAGAGTGCAGTTGTATGGACACCCACCCCTCCATTATCTAGATGAGAACTGGCACCCATGGGATTTATCCCACACTGTCAGCATTACATGCAAGGCAGAGGGCCCAGTTTGCTCCCTGCAGCTGTGATAGAAGTGATTCCCTTGGGTCCCATGGGCAGCAGAGGGGGACAGGCTGAGAGCAGGGTTAGGCTCTGTCTAGGAGCAAGGCAAATGCACATGGCAGCAGGATTGTCTGGGCACTGCTGGAGCCCACTTGTCTGCAAGTGTGCTGCATGTTCTGGGCGTGCCGGGGAACCACAGGACCACCGGCACATCGGCTCTCTCCAGCGAAGGGATGGGCTTGTCAGGAAGGCAGCACATCTGCTTCTTTCACCTGAGAGGAAGAGGTGGTGAGTGCAGAATAGAAAATAATCATGGGGTAATTGTCTTCTTGATGAGGATCTTGTAGCATGTTATTAGGAGGACCTTGCTGACCACATGCTGCAAAGTCGTGCTCTAAGGGGCATAGGGAGTTAGAAGAGCTCTTGGGGGACTAGGGGAGGTCTGTTGTGAACCACCTGCACCACCCCACAGTTAACACTGGACCAGACTGGGCTGTAATGGTCTTCTCTCAAACACTACCAACATTTCCTTAGTCTCCTTTCCTCAACTCCCCTCCCAGTCCATTTTTGCCCCCTTCCAGACCCTCACCTCAATGTTAAAGCAAGAGGAGTGCAGTCATGGAAAAGAGCAGAAAAGATCCCTTCCATCCTTTCAGCTCCCCACTGCCCCCCTCTCCCTCCCTTCCTCCCTCCCCACAAAGGAGCTGCAAGTATTCCTCTGCACCACAAAAAGAACCTGCCAATGGGTCTAGGACAGAAAGGGTTAAACTCAGTCGAGCACTAGCTCCAACACAGTTAATCCATATAAAGCTCATGGATTTCTCTGCAGTGATCTTTGTGGTTGTCATTTGCATTTTTTTCCTTTTGTGAAATCTTTTCTTCTTTCCTTTTACACTCGTATGCATGCAGAAATTAGCATATTGTACCGAGAGTGGGAGATGTAAGAAGCCGACCCCCTGCTGTTCAGCGGATTGTGCAATCTGCAGGCGGCATCAATTTTTCAGCAGTTTTCTCATTTCTCATTACAGTCAGGGCACCGCACAGCTCCCGATTCAACACAATCCCTAGTGGTCCTACAGACAAGCATATGGGCTGTCGAATAGCCGTACTGCTACTTTCATAGCATTAATATCCTTGTTTATGCTTCCGCCGTAATTAATCCTGGTATTAATATAGTTTGGGCTTAGCTTTACTAATTATGTATGTGCTAGCAGGATAATTATGTCAGCAGACTCTGGTGCTGATACTTGACAGCAGTTTGCTAACCTTAGGAGCAGCATATAAACACTTTGGCCGATCCTGCCTTGGAAACAAGGAAGCCAGAGATGAGGAGGAGGGTGAACATGGTGAATTGATGTCTGATAACTATAAATACTGTTTTTAAAATAAGGAAATTTCACAAGCACAATAAAGTTGTCCTCAGGTATCAAACTCTGTGGTTGTCATAGTGATGTGTGCATTATTAAGAGGGTGTTGTTCACTCTGGCATCTAATCTTATAATGAGGACAGCTCATTATCGGCCCAACAAGAGTTCCTTTCCCCACTGACCGCATCACAGCTTGATGAGTGCTTGAGGCTGAGGGGAACTTTTTTCCTGTGTTCCTTCCCTGCCCTCCATCCCACTGCACCCCAAGTAACCTCAGTAAGCTCTCGGTGCAGCATACTGCTGTGCAGGGCTAATGAGTGGCTAGTGCTAGGCAAGCCATTTCCCAATTTTCTTCTGGTTTTGAGCATGCCTGTGACATAAAATGGGCACAAAAAATTATGCTTTGGCCACTTTGGACTCTTTAGCTGTCCCTGGCCTGCACGTTCATTAACATTGCAGATTGGGGAGTTTAAAACGAGCCATTGGTTTGCTTTTATTTCTGCACCTGTTTCTGCCGCCTGACTGTTCCCAGCAAATATCCTTTGCGGGGTCAATGATGCCCCTTCACGCCAGGCACATGGCTTAATGGAACTTCCTTTGCTTATCATTAGCCACTTTGCATTTTTATAGAGCGCTATTAACTGGGATGCAGACTTGCTTTTAATTCCCTTCTGAGGTTTGTACACAGCGGTCACATCCCTCCCCCGCTCCCCAAACAATCCAATTATCACAGTTTGTCACACAGACGTGGATGACCCACACACCACCTGCTCCACTGCTGGGCCCGATCCTCCACGATAGCAGCCCAGCACAGGACTTTGAGTTTTGCCTCGATGGGACCCTTTAAATGGCTTAAAAAAATCATATATCTGCTTTTGTTGGCAAAACCAAAACCAGAACCCAAAATAGGCTGTGAAATTACATTATTTGAAGGTATGGGATATGAAAATGTCTTAAGAGAATTTAATTCATCCCGTTCCCCCTCTTTTTTTTTTTTTTTCATTTTCTTTTTCTCCACAGAGTAGATTTATGTCTAGACAGGCAACCCGTGTATTGTTTCAGCCTGTTAGGTGACCCTGGAGATGTAAGCATCTGATCATCTGCAAAGTCTAAAAGTGAAAGTTAATGAGAATGCTGCTGTCAGCCTCCTATGCAAGTATGTATGCAAGCATGAGGTCAGAATTAAGGTTGTGATTCAATGTCATCATCTTCAATTGGATTTATCATGTGCTGATGCATTTTCCTGAAATGGCTCCCAAATCTTAACCCAAAGGCATGGTTGGTAATGGTCCCCATGTCTTCAGCTGATTTTGGAGCAGACCCTTTGTGCTGTGCCCTTAAACCCACCCAGGTCAGACCTTCCTTTGCTCAGCCTTCTCTGTGTGCTCTTCAGCAGCTTCTGTCTTTTGGTCTGTGACAGCCCAGGGACATCGGGCTCCAGCTCACAAGTGGCTGGTCCACCATTGTAGACTTTGGGTCCTGCTCCTTGACTTATATTTTTCTTAAGTTAAAGGGTCACTTGCTAAAACACAGAGTCAATCCTAAAACCAGAAACTTCACCCCAGGTCTCTGTTCTCCCATGCAGAGATTGTAATTAGAGATACCAGAGCTGTGTGCTCTTTTTGGCCACTAACCCTGACATTTTCTTTGCCCAGCAGCAGGGTTTCACAAAGCATAAAGTCTGGACTGAGTTGTCAGTTCATGACCTCATGAACAGCATGGCATTGGGCTCATGTACCCTAAAAGATGCTGAATCTATAGCTTGGGTGATTCACATGCAGATAGCCAAGGATGAGCTGTGATTTGCCCAAAGAAGAGGCAAACCCTCTAAGTTCTTCACTAAGTGTTGGTGAGAGATGTCTTTTTATAGAGTCTTCTCCATGTTTGCAATTGCACTAAAGGTTTTCCACAGCTTCCTTTCAGTTTTGTTTTCCTTTTTCTTTCGACCACTGTATTTCAACTGAAAGTAAGTCAGTCCCTCCAGTAAGGGTTTCATGCTACATGTTCTCTTTGTCACACAAAAATCAAAGCGAATTTTGCACCTGAATAAGTAAGAGACCCTCAGGCTATAGCTAGGAGGTCCTGGAGTACTGCAGCAGTCTACAGGAGAAATCCTCCTGTCCCGAAGCAGTCATCTCCAAGGAAAACCTATGTATTTGTGTTTTTAGACTCCAGAGGGAATTTGGCTACACTGTGGAACTGTATGAAAGTTTTTACCTTTCCACCAAATCCCAAATTTCCAAATCTTGAGATGCAGATAGTCTGAAAGTTTTGTGTTGTTTAGATGTTGGACATTCCTCTTAGTTCGGTATCATTTGAAGGCTGAGAGGCAGTAGCAGAGAGCAAAATAAGAGAAATGTTTTGAGTACGTGTGACTAGTAAATGGATTGACATTTTGTCTTGTATTTCAAGAGGCTTTTTCTACTGGGAAATTAGTCTCTACTCATAGCGTTGTGATAATCTGCTTATAGTCCAGTTCATCGATATCTTAAATACCCACATGCTTTTCGTCTACAACAAAGTAACTGTCATTTACATGCTGGTTGTTAACCATCTCAAGTAAACTTCCTATCAGAGTATGGGAGAGTTTTAGCCAGCTGTGCATACTGCTTTAATAGTGTAGACTGAATAAGCCTTTCAGTAATTACATTTTCCAGTCACCAGGAGCTTGTTATTCCCATCCAGAGTACAACTACATTTCTCTTTACCCTCAGGACCTTGCAGGCTGACACAAGATGCTGTAGGGGAACAGAAGGATGTAGAGGAACATGGATATCAGCATGAAAACATGGCTGCTCAGCAAAGGTCCATTGGCAGAATGGAGAGGTAACAAATTGACAGGATAAATAAGAAGCATCTTCTGTTTGGCTTGTTATTGATCTATCAATCCATTGATCTATCAGATCTATTGATCCTTCTGGATTCCCTGAAATGATGGAACACAGTCCTCAGTTTTGCATTCTGGCAACTAGTGACAGCAAAAATGTCTCATAGAGCTACAGTTGGGGATTGTTGTGTCAGCCCTAAGTGCAAATGGTTTTGGCAAAGTTTAGGATAGAAAGGGGCACAATGGATCTACTGGTAACTAAAAACCTGAGACCCAGAGAGTGCCTAAACTGCTGACAAGCAGAAGCTGAGAGGGCATATCAGGGAAGGACTTCTGTACACAAAACTTATTTCTATTCTTTCTAAACATCTACTTCTGACCATTGTCAAAAAGAGACTACAGGACTAGAAAAGCTCTTGTTTTGATGCAATATGGCCTTTATTAATCTGTTTTAGGATGTACTGTTCCATACCCAGAGCTTTTGGCTCTGTGGTATTCCCTCTACTGGAGGGAGCACTGCAGACACCTGGGCAGAGATCAAGGCCCTTGCTCTCCACCTCCATGAGTCAAGATGATGAAAATTCACTTTCATTCCCCATGAGGACAGAAATGCTAAAGCAGAATGTCGCAAAGAATTGCCCTGTTATTCTACAGCCTTGAAAAGGCAGTCCTAGAAAACTGGGCTGGGTATTAGCTTGTTTTTCCATCACTGCCCTGAGTAACTACAAGGGAGACACATGGCAGCAGAAGCACAAATGGAACATGGGATTTTTTATTAGTGCATGAGCACTGAAAATATTCCTCATGGTGTATAGTTTGAGTCAATACAATGTTAGGTTATCTGCTGCAGATATATTTACCATACATAAATATCTGACAGCAATTACACTTAGTGAAACTATTGGAAACCAGAATCGTATCTCTTTCATGAGTTTATAAAAGGACCCTTTTGACTTAAAAAACCAAATTAGCAAGCTAGTTATAGATAGATGTTATATTAAACATGTGCTTTAATCCAGGGCCACTCCTCTAGGCACATGCCAAGCTGAGCAAGTAGGGAAGAGCTTTGCCCAACCAGACCTGGGTGAGTTTTCTAATCACTGTTAGAATTTTAAAAACTGGACTTCTTTTAATATTTTTGGGTCTTTTCTTTGTAAGGAAGCCATACTCTGATAAAGTGTTGGTTAATGAAGTCAGTTGGAGAAGGACAATTACAGTTTTGGAGCAGCTTCTGACTGCTGTTATTTGTTTCCATTCTTCCCGTCCAACAAGGTGATGGTAGTGGATGAGGAGGTGACCAGGTGGAGGACCAAAGGACAGCTGGGTTATTGGGTTATTGACTCCAGAGCTTTGTGGATGGCCCTGGCTTTTCCTTCCCAAGGGTGCAGCTGAAAGTAAACAGTGCTGCTCCAAACCTGATTTAGACAATATAGAATGTGTCCTTCTGAGAGACATTGAATAGGTGAGCTTGCCCACTTGTTTGCCTGTTCACCACTATACATAATCATTGCTCACATCAGGAGTTAATCTGGCCTGTGACAGCACCCCAGTGTTTTCTGTCTCATTTAACTTGTCTCATAGGAAGGTAATTTTCCTTAAAGCATTTGGGCTTCAGCAAAGCAGAGAAGTCACAAAAAGGATCCCTTCAGCAATTTGTGCCCTTGACATCTGGCCCCTTTCCTGTTGATGGGAGTGAGGGCAGCAAGGACTTGGTTACCACTTTATCCTTTGGGCCAAATAACACAGTCTCTGGGTGATGGGGTCTGCTCCTGCACAAGCCCCAGGTGTGCCAGTGGTGAAATGAGAGATCTGGTCTTCACTGCAAATAAAAGAGGTCAGGACAGAAGGAACAGGTCTCTGATGTATTGCATGCTGAAGGAGGTCCACATTCTGCCAGTTGTGTGTTTATACAGTGGGACATGATTTTTTAATGGAGATGGAAAACAGACATTTCGACAGGACTGAGTTTTGCTCGGGGCTATGTATGTGCTTCTCTCACTGAAGTGTCTTGGCCAAATTTGTCCCTGTTTTGAGAAGACACAACTCTGTTGAGGCATGTTGGAGCTGAGTTTGATACTGAGGTGCAGCTGAAGACAAATATTCCATGCTGTCTCTTCTCAGGGTAAAGAGAGGGGGGGTCCTGTAAGAAGCTAATTATGAAATCCTGCTGCTGCTCTGTGTCTGTTTGGCAGTCAAGCATGCAGATTAAAAAAAAAAAAAATTTTGGTTCTCCAACTGATCTTTAATTTCAACTCTCTTCTTAGCTTGTCTTGTTGAACACATTCCCTGTGAATAAACTGTTATTGGGGCTTAACCTGTTCTGACTTTCAGAAAATCTCAAAGAATGTTTAACTTTCATGGACATAGAATTGGATTGTGGTATAAATAAATAAATAAACATAGAAAGAAAGTAAGAAAAAATTACTGAAAGGAGCAATCTGTCACAGCATTTGAACTGCTGCAAGACAAGAGAAGAAAAGCTTTACTAAGTCCTTGGACGTGGATCTTGCCAGAAAGGATCATGTCAGAGCAAGGTGACATTTTCTTCCCTTTGGTGATGGTGTTAGCACGGCTTTGAAAAGCACTGGTGCTCTAACTACTGCAAAATTATCGTGATATAGTTATGGGTGGAATTTCTTTCCCCCTTTTAAATGGCACTTTTCTGAGATGCCTACACTGGTGCTGAATCATCCCTCTGGAAGCTTTCAGGTCAAGGCTGAGACTGTTGAAAGGGGAACTGTAGTCAGATGCAGGTGAGCTTGGTTGAACTGCAGGAGGCAAATCTGTCACCTGTATTATCCCTTGGCCCATATTAGATGGAAAGTTAGATTAGGTGATTTGATAATCAAACCTAGAACCATCTACTACTGAACTAATAGGAGACAACAAGCATCTAAGTCAACATCAAAATATCAACAATGATGCCTTTCTTCTTCAGAGGACTTCAAGAAATATTATGAAGAGGTTTTAGTCTGGCAAACTAGATTTCACATACTCTATGCACATTTGGCAATCCCCCTGAAGTCATGGCATTTATTCTTGTGACCTGGCTCAGCCCTGTTTTGGTTGATTATGAGCTTAACATTATGGTGCAATGGGGTTTGCATGCTGTTTCAAGGAAGAAAAAATTCCTTGTGACATGAGGGATGGGAGAGGGAATGGTTTGGCAGTATGGTTGGGCTCTTTCCCCATGCAAGGACTGCTGTGTAATGGTACTAGCAATGAACCTCACCACCTGCTGTTGGCTAAAAGATGCTGCCATAATGGTACTGGAGAATATTCATTTATCCATTACACTCACTGAATGCTGCCTGCTTCACCTTGCCCAGCAGGGCTTTGGTATCCTGTAGAGCTGTATTGGAAGCTTGTATTTCATATGATAGCTTATATATGTTCATATCAAGTTCATTTGAGTTATCTCCTGAGAGGTTCAAAAGGCCACTTCTGAGTGGTAGTTAATGGTTAGCTGCCACCTGTGGTAGCTAAACCTAACTAAAGTCACTCTATCTCTTACAACAAAACTGACTCTACCACCTAATCCCCTCCATCACTGAGCAGGCAACCACTGAAAATAAATTTAAGTCTTTTCTGTCTCTGCAGGGCCCAAAATGAAGGTATAGAAGACAAAGCTCTCCTGCTACCATTGTGGATGGCAGCCTGTTTACTCTTCATTTGTGAAAGAGTGTTTCTTTGGAGTTTTTCTAGGAAAAATTAAGTATTTCAAAAGCGTGTGAAAAAAAAGATGGAACCAAGCTCCTTGCAATGAAAGGGGAAATAATTCCGAGAAACGCAGCAATTTAGACATTAAAATCTTCTTTCTCCATGAGGAAAATCCCTACCCATTTAAACAGTCATAAAGCCCTTTAAATGAGGCTCAGGTACCTTTTAGGAAGATGATTGCCAGTTCAGGAGCTGTTCAGTGTGGAGAAGTACAAATGCAGCAGTTTTAATCATGATAAATAACTTCTCTTTTATCAAATCATCTCTGCTGGAAATAGTTTCGCTCTGTGCAGTAACGATAATTTGTGCACTTATCATTCGGTACCTTCCCAAGACAAGCAGCCAGCCATGGGATGTAATTTAGCAACTTATCAACTGCAGGTTCATCCAGCCCTTTCCAGCCAAAAGGGCATTTCACACTATTTAAGAGACTTCACCATATATTGCCATCAATTTAAGATTTTACCAGCCCCTAGTCATTAAAATTTTCCACTCAGCACTTCACTTTATAACCTGGGGATGTAGCTGCTGAACCGTGCCAGCAGGCCCATGGAATTATCTGCTTTGTGCAGGTGATGGGATAATTACCAAAGAATGCAAATCCCTAAGTGACTATCAAAGGACGCAATCGTGATTAGGTGTACTTACCATGTACAGAGGTTGGAAAAGCAGGGAAGAGGGGGAAAAAAAATGGAGTGTCTGTGGCATACTATCCTCTTCCTTGCATGTTTTCCGATGGGGTTGGGTCTGCTGAGTGCTCAGAGGGGTGGGGTCTGGCATCACACTCAGTGTTTAGCACGTTGTCTCCAGTGAATCTGACACAGAGAGGCAAGGAATGTTGGAGAGGTCCCACAGTTCCCTCTCCTGCAAAACTCTGTGATCTGGAAGAGCCCTGGCTTCCAGGTCAGAGTGTGTCTTCATGACTGGTGCAAAGGTGTGCCTGTGTTTTCAAAGCCCAGAACACAGGAGTTGTGTTCAGGGGGAGTGGTCAGTCGGTTTGGTCCTGCTGAGGTCCTGCTGGCGCAGGTATATTTAAGGTACAGTGCTTTGAGTGAGCTGACCTGGTGTTTGGGATCCCCTCTCTGCTGAAAATACCTTCTTGATGGTGTGTAATTTCTTTTTGGATGACAGGTTCAACCAAATAGAGGTTAGAGGGATGACTGGATGGAACTTACCCACCTGAAGAATGTTTTCTCCATCCCCAAATTCTACAACAGTGACCCTAGGCTTCCATTATATAGGTTACACAAAAGTAACAGAGTCTTGGGTCTTCCCCTTCTTGTTTTCAACTAGGACATGGTACACTAAATGGTATTGTTTTACCCCCTTTTACTATAAATAGAGATGGGGTGAGCAGCTTAGTGACAGACTTCTGCATTGCAATGTGAATAGTGAGAGGAGTCCTACTTGCTCCCATTGGGATAAGTTTTATGAGACTGGGGACCATCCCTGGCCTCTGTAGCAGCCTTCTTCTGACAGCCCTACCAGCTCTTGATGCTCCTTCTGTTGTTATCTTAAAAAGAAGCACCAGTGCAGTGCTTTCTGGTCTCCTGACAGACACAGCCAGGCCCAGTGCTCTCCACCTGGCCGCTGGAGCTGTAGCAAATTTCCCAAAAGTCTGCCAAAGCCTCACTGCACTCCCTATTCCTCCCAGGAACCACACTGCTCATGACTGCTTCTTTCCTCTGCCTTCTCACTCACATCTCTGCTTGGATGGGGAGGCTGGAGAAGCAGTGACAGTGTTCATAGTTACCAGCACAGGGGATGACCCAACATGAGGCTTTTCTGCTGCCTGCCTCAAAGCTCACAGGAATCTGAGGTGTATGTTTGCTTGGCAAACCTGGCTGAACCTGACCAGCCAATCCAGAAGTTGTCTGGGGAATTGGTCTGTAAATCTTGTTTCCTCATGAAACCATCATTTATTTAAAGCTTTGCTTCATTTAAATAGAAGTGCTTTCCCTCCTTTGGCTACTTCTTGCTTTTAAAAGGTCCTTTGGACTGGAAGAAAAAGCATATAATCTAGAAATGTTCAACATCCATGTTAAACCCCCCAAATTTGAAAAGCTCATCTTTCTTCTACTCCAAGTGGAGTAGGAGCTCCTACTTGGGGATTTGAACATAAGACCTACAGCACAGGAACCAGAAGTCAAAGACATGGACTAGCCTTTTACAAGCTGCACTGACATAAAAGGAGAGAGGAGGGATAGGAAAAGGTGGAGGAGGTAGAATAGGATGGAGGGAAAAAACATTCACATTAAAATGAATTCTGTGTGTGTTTTTCCCAGTAATTTTTAATGCTGAGATGACTTTTGAGCAGATTGTTTTGCATGGCAACTCATCCAGACCTGCTATAGCAAAAGCTCACAGAGCAGCACAATTTAATTAAAGGAAAAATTGCAGGATTCCCGAGCCTCCTACCACCTCTGTGGTGCAGGAAGGCATGCAGGGCTGGGTGCTGAACTGCCTGCTGTCACACAGCACCCACATCCCTGGAGTCCCTGGTGCCTCTTTTTGTCATCACATAATTTTTTCCCGCTGTGCACCTCATTTCTCCTAAGGCTTTGCTGCCTCACACGTGGGCAATGCCTGGTGTTTTTATGGTTGGGTACAAGCTGTAGCAGTCAGGGAGTGGGTGAGTGAGAGGGTTGGCCATGGCCCAGCTGTTTGACACTGGCACCACGCCAGTGTGCAGGTTTGGGACCATCCAACCGTGTGCTGCTGTTGCCTTCTGCAGTGACATTTATCACTGGAACATCATCTGACACTGTTTGGAGAGTACAGTTTGGTTTTTTGCCAGCTAACAAAGTCGCCTGCCATTGAGTTGGGGAAATGCCACTCTGGCTTGAGAAAGGAGGAAGACCTCCACTACTAACTGTAATGGAGATATTCCTGGGTTTACACCTCTGTAAACATGAGGAGAAAGTGGCCAGGCTTGGTGTGATGGGGCCAGAAGATTTATAGCAGGGACAAGTCTTTAAAAAGATGGTGTTGAGAATAGTGCTTTTTGCAGCCAGGATCAGTATCTCTCATTGCCATAACTTTGGGGTAGGCTGCTATCTTGTCTGTGTAACCGTTTATCTTTCAGATGGCTTACAGGGTCATCATTAAAGTCTACTTGCATAAGGTATGAGGGAGGGAACATTTAGTTGGAAAAAACCCAGCTTCTCTATCGGATGACTCTGTTAAGCCATGCATTTAAAATGCAGAGATTGGTTGGGAAATTTTTTTGAGCCAGAATCCACATTTACAAGTGCTTTTTGCTTAAGAAGGGGGCTAGGCTTTAAGAGGTGTTCCATCTTGCCTGATTTGGTAACATCAGGGCAGGGTTTTCACCAACACCAAGTGCTTGGCATCATGCGGGAAGCTGGTCAAGACTAGAGTCTCTTTTACAGAAGCTAGTGGGTATTTTTGAAGTCTGATGTCATCTGAAAACATGTCTGGGCTGTTCTGCATCAAGGTACGGAGACCTGGGGATGTCACTGGAGTGTGTTGGGGAAGGTTCTTCCCTCAGCACAGCTTCCCTTCTCTGGGCTGCAACCTCAGAGGCTCTTCCTGTGCATTTTCTCCACCCACCTAAGTGAGGATGGTGTTGCACAGGCTCCCAGTCCTGGGGGATTCTGGATTTCTGGAGGAGATTCCTGCTGTCTACACTGCAGTGTTTGTCTTCAGTGTTAAAGACTTTGATAGGGCATGTGTATTTTTTGCAGAAGTCCAGCAGGAAACCTAAGAAAAGAGTCCACTTTCTTGTAGCTGTCAGCCTCCTGAGAGTGGCGTTAGGATGCACGTACCTGCTGTGCTCCTGAGTGAGAACAGCACAGGACATTCCCTGCCCCCTGCTCTGTATTTAGTGCCTACTGAACACCTTTGTACGTCCATCTGATGAGAGATCCCTCAATGACTCATTCACACAGCCCTGGGCAACTCAGCAGAGCCAACACGGTCTTTGTTCAATAAAACCCAACAGTCGCTGGCAATTAATAATAAGGGAACATCACGAGCCAGAGGCTGCAGCCAGTTCTCCATGTTTAATAGCTGCCACTGGGCCCAGTCTCCATGAATTTGTCTAACCTCTTTTTTAACCCATTTATAGTTCTGGTCTTTGCAACTTCCTGTGGTGATTCTTCCATCTCTATTTGTTTTAAACTTGATGTCTGGATATATAATTGGATGGCCATTTCTCTTCCTGCCAAAGCCACTTGATTTCACCTCACTTCTTCAAAGAGGGCTCTGATGCATAAATCATAAATCATTATGGTCAGAAAATGCCCTTTCAAATCCCACAGTATTCTTTCAAAGCTCTGGACTGTATGTGGTTGTTTAAGAACAAAATGTATGCCTAAAGATTGAAGGGTATTTTCCCCTCTCCTCAACACTCTCCCCACTCCTTCCTCACAAGTGGTCTGGAAAGGAGCATATTGTCCTTGGATTGTTTGCAGAAGCTGGAGTTCAGGCTGATGATATCCTGGAAAGACAGGAAAGCAACAGGGTTTAGAGGGGCTGGAACAACTGGAGTGAGGTTTTGAAATTGCTAGCAATGATGTTTTCACATCCAAAAAGGTCTCTCTTCTCTCATTTATTGAATGTCTGGTGCTCATCTATTATTTTCTTTGACCAGAGGCTGACAAACAGCAAACAACACATATATATTTTGCAGAACAAAATTAGGAAAGTGGTTTCTGGTATTAAGGTGTCTATGTTCACCCTGTGTGATAGAAAGGGAGGAATCAACACTGCAATCACTATTCAGAAACAAACCAATAAACTCCCCGAAGTTCCACCCTTTAAAAAAAGAAAGTGAAAAGGAATATGAGCAACTTTAAATCTGGCAAACATTTTTGAAGGTCTGAAACAGAGAACTACAGGGAGCTCAAGAGGGAGCAAACTGTGGTTCACTATCCAGAGATTTCAGTAAAAGACTGAAATCCACTGATCTCTGTGCTCCTGAGTGTGTTGAAAGAGTCTGATCCTGTGCTACTTGGAGACAGTGGAACTTTTGACTTGGTCAAACAAAGGTCAGCCATAAATAAAGGACTTAGGTTTCCAACAAAGCAGATGTGCTGTCTTACAAGGTATGGGCAAAACACCTCTGTCTAATCAAGCAGATCCTGTTTTCTGGCAAGAAGTCAAAGCTGATTTCTCCAGGGAATTTCCCTTTCCTTGCCTCAGGAGAGCAGTCTCCCAGCAACTGCGGCTGCCCAGGAGGATATCCATTTGCAGCAGAAGTGAAAGTCATTATCTACTCCAACCAACCCACCACAGTGAATCCACATTTTGTTTCTGCATAACTCATCTGCTGCAAACCCTTTTAAAGCAATGAAGGGGGCCATGAAATTTGCCCTTGCATGGATAGAGTACAGCAAAGTGAGCACTCAGGGAAGCTGGGCAGGGAACGTCATAGCTGCCTGCCTTTTCCAAAAAGGAGCAAATTCCTTTTCTCTGATATGCCATGCTGGACTCTGATAGTAGTGGGCTATTAATAGCCACAGGTCACTCTAGGAGAATGCATGAGGAGGGTGGTATGTATAGCATACATACAGATTTGCATGTAGAGGGATGCAGCAGTTAATTAGCCAGAGATTGTCTTTGTCTGGGTCTCAGTTTCTGATCTCACAAGCTTTGTCCTGGTGAATATATGTGCTTGAAACAGGCTGTACCAATGGTTTTGGTCACTTTGGGGCTTCAGCCCTGAGTTGTTCAAACCTGCAGACATGAACTGTGCAAAACTGTTTTTAGCTACTCGTTAAGCCAAGAAATGGAAAAGAAAGAAATGTCTCCATCCCGATACCAGTGCATGAGTTTGTCCTGAAGACAACCATCTATGCATTTGTCTCTACATCAGAGAATCTAAGTTAATTTGGTTGTTGAGCTACTTGTTATGACAAGGATAACAAACCAAAGGGCTCCACACCCAGCACTGATTTTGTGTAGTGGTGTCATGAATGTGGGCTGAGTTTAATGAAATAGATCTTTATCATGCTTATCACTTTTCTGGCAATATATTTGAGGTGACAGGCTATGTAATCCATAATAGGCAAATTATACATCACCGTAATCTCAACAAAATGAATCTCCCCTGTATAATGGCAGAGTAGCAGAGACAGGCATTAAAAGTGCATATGTGTCTCTGATAGTTAAAAAACAAAGCCCTCCTTCATCTCTGTTTTAATAGCAGTGGCTCTGAAAATGGCACTGGTTTTACTATTGTCCTTAAGGCTAAAAGGAGAGGCATATGTGATTCTTTGGTCTTTCAGTTAAAATGAACTTCCTTGCAAAACATTTGTTCTTTTGTTGTCTTGCCAACTGGGTGGCTTCAGAAACTTGAATAATACATGTGCAGCGTTGTACAGTATTTGTTCCCCACCCTCAAAAATTCCCAGATTATGATTTCATAGATTGTTTGTTCAGCTGATGGTGGCTTTGAGCTTCTCCATAGCTAGGGAAGACCAAACCCAGTGCACACTGCTTGTATACAGCTTCAGGGAATCCAGGTTTTGTATTTATCCTTAGCCTGAGTTTTTTGCTAACTCAAGCCTACTACAAAAGGTACATCAGGACAGCAGGGTGTGAAGCCCAGATTTATTCTGGGTACTCTTAAGTAAATGGAAATCTACTTGAGGTGCCTGGTTCAAGAAAATCCCCTGAGCTACAACATCTACAGGCAGTGCAAGTGAGGCTGCTCCAGAAGCCATGAGAATGGGATGCATCACACTGCAGGACCTCTTTTTCTATCCTGGGAGAAAACAAATGGAACTCTTAGGGTGACCAGTCAGTAACAGAGAGTACAGGTAAAGCGTTGAGTCAACATGTACCAAGACTGATGTGCCTGGAAGTGTTCAAGGAAAACAGTGAGGTAAAGGCAGAGGAACAGTAACAAAGGTGAGCAAGGGAAGGAGAAAATGCAAGAAAAGCTGGAACAAAGAAGCTGAAAAGGACACAGCACAGTGGTAAGAGTCCTTTATAGTGCAGTGCATATCTGTAAACCTGCTCTGAGCGGTGCATTTGTTCCTCTCTCAGCAGAATTCACTGGTGCTTCAGTTCCTCACCACTGAGCGGCTCTAATGAATGCTGTTCTGTAGTCTCCTGAACACCTCCCATGGCTTATGGAGGGTGTGCTAACATATTTGTAAAGCTTTGCTTAGCAATGAATAGATCTGCCCTAACTTCAAAATACATCAGTGGCATGTAGCCTCAGGACCCCCTGTATCTTAAACACATCCCTGGTGGCAAGCAAGGTTTAACTGTACACAAAGCAATGCTGCTTTCCTTTTTTAGGGCACTGCCTTCACATTCACCTAGGGCAGTTTCAGCCACCTCCAGCACATCAGCCTGATGTGAGCCCACAAGGAACAGAGGTGTGTTTGTCACAGGTGGGTTTGTCCCTGAACAGTGTGGGTGCACTGAAAAGCATTTATATTTGATTATTCTTCTTTTAAAGAATGTCACTGTCGGAGAGAATGTCAGTGCCTGGGGGCAAAAGGAAAGGATTGTTTTGATTGTTTTGAATTGAGCGTTGTCTCTTTGCATGTCATGGTGCTCCACTTAGGTTTCCCACTTGTGGGCTCTTTGCCTGCATGCTGGTGTCTTTCAGCAGACTGTCCTGGTAGTAGTGCAATAGTGGAGTAGATGAGTGGCATCTTTCAGAGGGTTTGAAAGTTGACAGAGTATTTCTCTCTCTCAAACAATGAAGTTATGCCTGTAGGGAGATCCTGAAGACCTGGCAGGTATTTGCCTACAAAAATTGGACAGAAGTCTCAATCCTAAATCTCATTCCACCATATGAACATGAGTGCTCCATGAAGGAATCCTTTAGGATGGATATTGCACATGAAGGATTAAGTTTTCCATGGAGAAACCAATCTCTGCTGTCCTTGAGCACTGGCATGAGTGAGGTGTGAGAAGGAATGGTACTGGGGGACCTGCAGCCCTTCTGCTCTTGGCTGCTTGACAGCCCTCAAGGGTCACTGCCTCTGGAGTGTAGTTTGGAGCAACCACAGGTCACATCTTGAAGGAGGGGATAGAGGAATCTCCTCTTCAATTCCTTCCCTTCTCCGGTGCTCAGATCTGAATGCCAGAGGTCTGAGGATTTAAAGAAACCATCACCCATTCCCAATCTCATAAATCCACATGGTTACTGAATTTAGGAAAGCTACTGATGAGTATCTGTGATAGGAGGTGGTGGCATCAGAACGAGGATTTGCTTATGCAGAGTTGCTGAGGAAAAACTTAATATGAATTAACAAAATATGTGAATTGAAAGTGGATTATCAATGCCACATAAATGGATGGATTTTTTAAATTCTTGTCCTCAGAATTAAAATTATCTTAATTTGTTTCAGTATAATTATGAAAGAGAATGTTATACGGGTCTTTAATGGGATATAACTTACTGTCTCTAAAAGTTAGTCCAGGTTATTTTTTTTGTGTCTCCCAGCAGGGGTGACATTGGATACAGTTCTGATTTTTTTTTTTTAGTAGGAAACTTGTATTGTCTTTACCAGGGATTTTCATAACTGATTCTGATAATGTAAGAATCTGCTTTTAATAGATTGTACCATTTTTAATATTAGGATATGAAATCTCTGAATAAGCAATTAATTAATCCTCACCATGTCCCTGTGAGGTTGGTAAAGGATTTGTAGCAACTGCTTTGTTCATTGCTGTGCTATGTCTCCTTTCAATGTGGAATACAGCAAGACAAAGCAGTACTACAAGGTATGGGAGGGAAGATGAGAATCAAATCTTATTGAATGCACAGGAGAAATTCAACAAGAAAAAAATGTTACTACCCAGCTTAGAATTTGGTGGTGCCACCAAATGTCATGAGAAAATGTCAGGGCAGCTTTAGCCATTAGGGCATCTGCTTTTTGTCTAACCAAATCCACAGCAGCACATATAAGGGAACCACACACAGTGGTGAGACGTGGCTTAATAGCAGGGGGTAAATATCATAAAAATAACTGTAAATATGTCAAAATAATTTATCTGGTTTCCTTTTATACGTAAATAGGATTTATCTATTTACATTTACATTTCTTAAAAAAAATAAATAAAGGAAAGAAAAAGAAAACAAAAAGACCTCTGAGAAGATGACTATTCTGTCAAGGCTGACTGTCCATTGTCACAGCCTGCACCATCAATGTTGGCCCTTTTCTGTACAGGCAGCTTCTTTCTTTTCCTCAGCAGACAGTTTATTTTCTACTCAATGCTAAGTCTCATGTTTGTCCTACTTGTTTGAATGAGCACAAGCACTGTGCTTTTGTTCTTCTCCTTTTCCAGTGCTTTTTTGCTGATCTTCTCTGCATGTGTTTGAAAGGTCAGGAAAACAAATCAATATGGAAAAGGACCTTCTGACCCTTTTAACCTAACCTATGGGAGGGAGGGAAGGGAAATCACCAATTACATGAAAGGGAACTTTAAATATACTTGAAAAAAGCACAATGGGAGTTGGAAGACCAGTCTCTGCAGTTCACAGTCTTCTCCTCCAGGCACCCCATGCAGGGGCACTGTAACAGGGAATGGCTCTCTCACTTCAGCATCACTGACCTTGGAAGCCTCATCAGGGGAACCACTGGGAGCTGGACTGAGACTCCCCATGTGATTTGAGGGCTAGCAAATGCTGATTGCTGTCTTCTAGTGCCTGGGTTTGCTTCAATACTTTATGGTTACCATTATCTTTGTCCCATTCTTCAGCGGGACCAGCTTCTTCTTCTGCAGATAACCCCAGAGCATCAGGAAACAGGGGAGAGGCTCCCATATCTGCATAGCATCACTGGTGCAATGAAGCCTATAACTGAGTTTTTGTCTAAGCTCAGGCCTGAATACTGCAGGCAGGTTTACTAATCAGGGCCTCTGTTCCCAACATCTTGCCTCAAATATTTAGTGGAGAGTCTTCCATAAGGAGAGCACTTCTTGAACCTCTTTGGCAGTCAGTGGTGAGGAGATAGCTCTCCCTTTGCTTTCCAATGTGGAAGGCTTCTAGATTGCTCATACAGGGTGTTCATGCAAGTATTTTATGTTAGAGGCCAGAAATTCAGGCATTAATCTCTTAAATTATTTTAGTCTTTAGATATCTGCCTTTGAATTTAGATCTGACTGATCTGTTGGGTGCAAGACCCTTGAATACCATATTTTCCCCTCAGGTTCGTCCAGGATGCATTTTCAAGGACAATTTTTCACTTACTGCCTATTTGGCAAATACCACAGTGTGGAAAAGTGACTAACTGCTCTGCCCTCCTTCCAGAATCAAGGTCAGCAAACAGAGAAACACACAGAGCAAAGTGAGCCACCTTTAAAGCACAGAGCTGGAGTTTCAAACAGCAGCCATCCAATCTGAGCAAACAGCAATATTTTGAACTGATATCTGGGGAAGGATTCTGCACCCCCCACTTAGCTGTTTCTAGTTGCTTCTGTTCTCTCTTTCAAGTTACATTTTTCTTCCTGAATCAGCAGTAGCCATCAAACCTTCTTTCTTGCATGTATCTACACATATAACCCTCTTGCAGGGGGAGACAACAGTGCCCATGTGTCTGAGACAGCTCAGTGCTAGTGCTGCTGAGTGTAGGATGGTGGTGCTCCTTCTGCACACTGCCAGAGTGTCAGTCACCAGAGCAGGGAGACAGAAGCATGGGACAGAAACAATGACATAAATATATTTTACCTTTCCCTGAGCTCATCTGTTTTACTACTGAAACCGCTTTCTTCAAACCTTTTTAACAATAAAGTTCTTATGTTGTTTGCAGTAAAAGTCTTTTGCAAAAGACAGATGTAAGAAAAAGAACATTCTTTTGCAGATGCTAAAAGCAGAAGTCCACATGTCAGATGTTTTTCAGTCCTCACTTTTCTTCCTCCTCTGTGCCCTGCACTGAGCCATTACACTTTGGGCCCATTATGGCCTTTCACCCTACTGCACAATGCCAATGGCAGAGCCAAATTGAAGACGGACAATGCTGGTGTGTCGCACCTTCCATTTGGAAATGTCTCATGTGGATAAGCTGCTGTAAGTTTGCTTTGCCTCTGGGTACAGTTTTCATACAAAGACCAAACTTCAGGACTCAAAAAAACCCCAAACCAAGCGAGGTTTTGAGGTTGTTAGGTGAAATTCTTACACTGAAATGCCCAGTGTTTTCAGAAAAGTGAGCCTAAGATTTATATCCTCAGAAAGGAATACTGAAGTTGGTCCACTAGACTAATCAGAGAGCAATTTACCTGCAGATCCCTCTACTCTAAATGAGAACATGGACACTTTACTAGGCAGAATCAATAGACTTTGAGATAAGATGGAACCATAAGTTTGGCTTCCTGTGCAGCTCCAGGCAGCTCTGCTCTTCTTTCAGGTCTTTGGAAGGCTTGAAAAGGCTGATAATACAGAATTATTAACATGAAGGCCCCCTTACATGGCTGGATCATAGACACCTTAATGAGGCCTTACTATGGAGTGGGGCCAGATTTTGATCCCAGTGGTGTAAACATGGAGCAATGGATTTTAGTGAATTTCATTATGATTTCTCTAGAAAAATCCATGTATAATGGAAACAAAACATTTTTAAAGCAATATATTTTTATATTGGTGAGGTGCCCCATCCTTCAGCCTAAAATACTGTTTGGGATTCTCATGTCGGTTTGATATGGCTGAGCAGGAAGACATCTAATTAATCACTATTCACACTGTTACATGAATTCCTTCTTGCAGCCTGGTGTACCTCAGAAACTGACACAGAACAGTTCAGAATCTCTCTGAGGTGACAGAATGGTCACCCATCTGTATCTCGCCTGGAAAGTGTTTTGCAGACTTTTTGAGGCTTAGTTGCTCAAAACATCATAAAATTATGTTTCGCATGAACTTGTGCTCGTCTTTATCTCTCAGTGGAGACAGCAGTGCCGAAGCAGTGATCCCCCCTGGGACTCCCTTATGCTTGTCTAAGTGATCAAGCCATGCTGCTTACCTTCTCATCCACCTAAAGAGAAGTGTGTGGCTGACTAGGAGTTGAGCCATGAAGTAGAGCGATGACAGAAATGCCCAGGTGATTAACATGTGAAAGTTAATTGTTGCAGGCTGTTTTATCCAGACACAGGCTTGGCTGTTGTCTGGGATATGGCAGGGTATACTGAGCATCAGCTAGGCATTTATTCTGATGATCAGGTAACTCTGCAGGCTGTTACTCCCGTGACTCCATGATGTTTAACCTGTACTCTGTGCTATGGCACAGCCCTGAGCATCCCACCACTAAGCTGTAATAGATAGCAAGATGAAAAACCATCTTCTTAGGGAAAAGATGGTCCCCCTGTACTTGGCACTGGTGAGGCCACACCTCAAGTCCTGTGTTCAGTCCTGGGCCCCTCATTACAAGAAAGACATTGTGGTGCTGGTGTGTGCCCAGAGAAGGGCAATGAAGCTGGTGAAGCACAAGTCTTATAAAGAACAACTGATTGTTCAGCATGAAGGAAAGAAGGCTCAGGGAGTACCTTATCACCTTCTGCAAATACCTGAAAGGAGGTTGTAACAAGGTGGGGGTCAGCCTCTTTTTCCAGGTAACAATCAATAGGAGAAGAGAAAACAGTCACAAGTTGTGCCAGGAGAGGTTTAGATTGGATATTTGGAAAAATTCCTTCTCAGAAAGGTTTGTCAAGCACTGGAACAGGGTGTCCAGGGAAGTGGTTGAGTCATCATTGCTGGAGGTGTTTAAAAGATGTGTAGGCGTGGAGGTTATAGACATGGTGGACCTGACAGTGTTAAGTTAATGGTTGAACTCAATGATCTTAGAGGTCTTTTCCAATCTAAATGATTCTATGAGTCATCTTCCCCTCCTGCTATTTTAACTCTGACTCTGCTGAAAATTAGGCACCATATTCCAGAAGCTAATATAGGCCTTGTTTACCATACTTTACTCACAATTTCCCTTTAGAAAAAAGATATCAAGAGCAGCCTGCCAGGGAAAACATTGTAAAATTATGCTGATATTGCATGTGAGATGAGCCTGCAGAACTGAGATTCTGATACCTCTAGTGTTTTTGATTTAAGGTTTTAGCCTAAGCCACCAACAGTATATTCTGTGTGTATGTGTGATTGCATAATACAATTGTGTTTTTACTGCCTACAAATTCAGACATAAAATTAGACAGAACAATCTGTCACTGCCTGTAAGTTTGGGTGCAGGAAACAGATGTGCCTGTATCTTGCAATGTCCTCAGGTCTCTAAAAGAGACAAACTGTAAAGTTCCAGAAGAGAAACTACTTAAAAAGTGGATCTCCATTATTCCCAAAGAAGGCATGAACTGATAGTAGACGTTTACTCTGAAATTCTACCTGGTAGTTTCTAATCTGCAGTATAATTGCACTTGCCCATATCATAACAGAGAATCCTGAAAATATTATACATGACCAGTAAACCTAATAAGTGAACCTCATATGTCTTCTTTTGTAAAATCCTTGACATGGTGAGACCCATGACTTTGGGTTGAACTCCTCCTTCATGGAACAGAAATCACAAAGCTCTGGATAGCTTATTGGAGGGTATGGAAAAACCTTTCATGTGTGACTGAACTTTTAAATTCCTAAAAACACCAAAGGGTTTCAAAGCAACTCTAGTATTTGCTGATATACCTGGTATACATTTGCTAACAGAGGAGAGGTAAATTAAGACCTCTTTGAGGGATAACATCAGACCTCTTTTTTGAGCCCTATTTCCCTGGCAGACTATGGGTACAGATATGACAGGACCTAGATTTGAGTCATCCATGGTTTGAGGTTTAATTTTGCAAAACACAGATCTCCCACTTGAACTTTCTGAAGAGCATTTTCCAATGTTACCTTGTGCCAGATCTCCCCTTGTGCTGTCAGGGCTGAGGGCAGCAACAATGTGCTAAGGGAACCTCTGTAACATGTGACTGCCACCATGCTGGGTGATTTTGTGCTTCAGTCCTGTCTCAAGCAGCAGGGAGAGATGGCTGGGGAAGGCTGCAGGCTGGGGCAGCCAGAGGTCCATCAACTCTGATGCTAAATTTTCACTTGTGGCTAAGCTAGTGCCCTTGGGAAACACTAAAATCACAAAAGGTAATGTAGAACAGCACTTAGCTGCTCTAATATGTGAGCAATGTTGGGTACCACCTGCATTCTCACTCTGCATTAATAGTAGTAATAGTAGCAATAATAAGAAAAACAATAACAGCAACAACAAAAATATTAGTAATACTACTACTACTACTACTACTAATGCACTGCAAACTCGGTCTCCTTCATTATGAGTTAGAACTACAATAAGCAACATCTGTTTTTTGTGGTTTTCCTGTTCTGGGTTTCCTAAGGCTGTTTGTAAGTCTTCCTGAGGCTGTAGCTTGAATCCCCGAGAGAAGAAATTGTCTTTCCTTGTGCTGAAGCAACCTTTCTGACTAACCCAAGACCTTGTCTAAAGTAGCCTTTGGCATATCATCTGGATGGTTGAGAGTTTGTAAAAGGTAGCAACGAGTGAAGGAGCCTCTGAAAAAGTCAGTCCCAAATGCTGTGAGTCGTTTCGTAGTGGTCATAGGGGTTTACCCCTCTGGAATGGCCAGAGTCTGCCAGTGGACAGGTTGTGTCACTCCAAATTATACTACAGATGCCTCTGCTACCATTATTCCCTATAACTGGTGTCACAGCATGGCCCTGTTGCTAATTTTTCCTTCTTCTTCTATTATACAGGCCCCTTTCTATCTGCAGGCAAGTCAGGCAGCAAGCTTTTCCGTGATGACAGCAGGTAACAGTATTTACTGAAGGGGGCAGAACAGTCAGATTAGGAAAACGTGGGAAGACTGAGGGAAAAAAGGAGGCCAGCCTCACTGTCTGCCTCAGCTTCACTCAGGTTCAGCTGAGCCTACTAAAGTCTTGGAGGTCTGAGTGGATTCTTCAGAGACTCTTGAAGAAAGCAGGCATGAAGAAATCTGGGAGGGATTAAAAGAGAAACTATGTGTATGGTCACCCTGCACTATCAGGGTCTGTCTAACTCCAGAAACTGAGGCCAAATGCACGGGAATGAAGTGCTAATGGAATTAAATTTGAATTTGCAAACTCCAACCAGCACTGACAGGAGCAGCCATGGAAATAACCAGCAGTCCTGCTGCACAGAATGTCCAGGGCAAGGCAGCCTTGCACTCTTGTCAGCAAGAGGTGATGGAGCCAGAGCATGTCGCCACTAGAGTTGCTGGCCCAGCACAGCCTTGTCCTTGGAGGCAAGTCCACTTCCATCAGCAACCCAGGAGTGCTCATTCACTGGTTGTCTGTCAGGAGCTGGGAGGGTTTGGGAACTGGATGCACATGGAGCTATTTGAAGCATCTGGAATGCTGCTCTGGGTTCTCGAGCAAAGAAAACAGCGCTGCAAAAGTCAGTGTTGGGTTCATCCATAGCTTAGCATTGGAAGAAATCCCAGAAGTTTTGCCAGTCACATGATTTCTTCAGGGCTGGGAAAAAGTAAGGCTTAGAGGTTTTGTTTTCTAACTGTAGCCTTGATTCTCTCTGACTTCATATGAGCAACAAAATCTGTGAAGTGTCACTCTTTATAACCTACTTACTTGGTGGAGAGTCAGACAAACAGTGCCATACAACCTCTGAGGAAAACAAAAGTTAGGTTTGTAAATGAAATTGTTGTGATGGCCTGGTTATTATACACTTCACTTAATTTTGGTATCCCCCATCTCGAAACCTGAACACACACTTTGAAATAAAGATGATGATTCTGGCTTTTAAAACACCTTCTAGTAACTCTATTGTCAATGCAAATTCCCTGATCTCAGTCAAGTTCAGACTTCAGCAGTTGCTTTTCAATCACACCGGCAAATGCAGGAGCAGAATGGGATCCTGATAATTAAAATCCTTGGAAGGCATTCCTTGCCCTCCATGACTTTAGGGAGGGCTGTAAACACCAAACACATCCAAAACTCCCTGTTATGATGGCTCAGAAAGTGTGGGGTGTGAAACCAGTAATTTTCAGCTGTGGCACTGAGGTCTAAATTTTACTCTGACACTGGAAAAATGATGCAAATCTGATTTACATGGGTGAGGTTACATTCTGTCTGAGACTTCTGTAGCTGAATAAATTGGGGAAGGTGTTGGAAGAATTACTTTTGAGGAGAATGGGATCAGATCACCTTTATCCTGAAATTTGAACTGAAACTAAAAGGCGCAGTGAAATCAATTCCTAATACTGCAGAATAATCTAAGCAGATGAGACATCCTCCTCATTTCTGTACCACATGGAAAAGAAACAAATAAAGGCAGCTCCCAAGAACCTTACTTTTAGTCTAAACTTTACCAATCCCCTGAAAAAAAATATAGAGGTATGGTGAATTGATAAATACAAAGCAAAATTCTTTGTGAAAGAGGAAAGAGCTGGTGTTAATGACACTGTTCTTCAGCGCCTGGATGTACTCAGACTGAGGTTCCTGGAACTCTTGGGTTATGACATTTCAGCAATCAAGTAATATCATCACCACTACATGGCATGACAGGTCTCTTATCATGCACAAGCTATGTGTGTTGTCTGCATAACCACTCTTATCATGTGTCTCACAATAGATGCTGGTGCAGGGGTGCCAAGTTCTGTCCTTCACAGCAAAGCAATACGAAGCCCACAAAAGACCTTACACGAACCCCACCAGTCAGTCAAAACTGGTTTTGCATGGAGTAGCTGCTACTTGTTTTGTTTGACTTGTTTGGGTTTTGTTTTTAATTTTAATTCGTATTCCTGTTCCAACATGACTTGCAGAAGTTGCCTAGAAACCATCTCGCGTCAGCTCACTCATCCAGGACACCCAGCTCCCCATATGCAGGCAAAGAGATAAGCTTAACTTCCTTAATTTTTAAAGAAATGCAATTAACTCCCTGCCTTCCTCCTCCCATGGATGTGATATCTGAGAACTCAGGGCAAAAAACTCAACATCACTGAGACAGAAAAGTCTGGTGTATGTATTGCGTAGGGAGAGGTGGATGGAGAAGGTTGTCTTGAGGTGGTGGCAGAGTCAGAGTCCCATCTGCCCCCACTAGAAGGTCCAGCAGGTTTCCAGTGGCCCCTTCACTGCTGCTGTTGACACAAAGAATCCATAGGCTTTCTGTGAGCTTTACACTTTTGCCTGCCTGCTTGTGAAAATTCCAATTATTTCCATTGCTGTGTATCCTGTCCAAAATCTCCTCTTGGCTCTCCGTATATCCCATAGTAGTTGTGAGTCACTGCTCTTCTGAAGGCAGTATGAGGGGTACATGTTATGCAGTCAGCAAATTGGTGTGGTTTCTTGTGTTTTTCCAGGATAAAATCAGTTTACATGTGATAAATCCAGAGAGGCTGGCAGCACTAAGCACAAATCTCATGGTAGAAACATCCTGTGCAAGCAGAGCTTGGAAAATACAGAGCTTGTCTGGACACCAGCTGACCTAGAAGAATTCGGGTTTGGAGTCAAAACCCAAAAGATTTATTAGGCTCTCTGACAAAATGCAAAACCAGAAAAATAATTTTGGGTTGACCTGTAGCACTTTATTTGAAAAATATTTATTTTGGGGTGCCTAGCCTTTTCACTTGTAATTTGGGATGCTTTTCAAATGAAACATGCCATCTCCGAAAAAAGTGCTGAAAGGAGTGAAATACTTCTGAAGTTGAAAATGAAAGTTGCAACACTGAAAAAAAAAAAAAAAAGCTCCCTATGTGGGACTTGAAACAATGAAACATGGATTGGATATCCCAATGCTTCTGGTCTTGCCCAAAATGCACTTTCTGGCAGGATTTGCTATGCTTTGGCCATCTTTAATGTGTATGAAGATAATAAGTAAAGGTCTTAGGACAAGTGTGAACACCTGCACAATAGGAGGACCTGTACTGCAACTTCCAAATGCAATTCACTGCCAACTTGAATCCTTTTCCCCTCCGTTCTTCCCCTCTCTCTTAACACCTCTCTCCTGCTGCTGTTTTGATGGGGTATTTTAGCCTGTTCCCCATGCAATGGGCCTTCCCACCATCATGTCCTGGGGCTGGTAGGAGATGTGGTTTGCACTCCCACACTATTTGGCTCTGGAGGCCACACCAGGATGTGGCTTGTATGAAGGAGGCTGGCAAAAAACCCCAGAACTACATTGCACTGCACTGCTGGTGTGATGGAGGTGGGCAGGGATGGAGGGCTGAGCTCCTCCAGGTTGGAGCTCACCATGCCTAGAGAGGGGCATGGGAGAACCCCGTCCTCACTGTTCAGGTGGTGGAGGCAGGAGCCCTCAAGCTGACACCTGGACAGAGCAGTCCAACACTGGTCAAAGTATCAACCTTCTGGTGTAAATGGCTGTTGACCAAGTGACTGACCTTCAGGTTTTAAGGCAGCTTCTCTGCTTGCCAGGCAGGAGTCTGGATCTGTTAGCACCAGGATGGCATGCAAAGCTTTCCTTTTAGAGATGCTGGTTGAGATGGGATGGCTGAAGATTTCTGAATGCCTTGGGGGCTTGAGTGGTTTGGAGTGGAGAGAGTGAGTGCTCGGGTATGGTATGGATTATTTATCTGAGTTCTGATCCTATTTTCCTGAGCACTTTATTGAGTACTAGGGTCAGGAGGAAAGGGGGACTAAGATAGCTTTAATCATTAGATCTTAATGTTTATCTGTGACTCTAAGAAATCATGGATAGATTTTGACCATTGCAAGGTAACAGTGTTCACTTGGTTCTCCATGTGCACCCAAAATGAAAAGGGCTGGCTCTCACCAATTCCAGAGCTCATGGGCAGCCCTTCATGAGGATGGTAGATAAGGTCTTTCTCAATGAATGCTCTAGGGAATGTGTTGTATTGTACTCTCTGGGTAAGTTGGAAGCAATATAAGGGATCATTTTTTTTATACCTTCCACTCCTCTGAGAGTGATAATGAGCTATATGAGTACGTGGCTGAAGACTCTCAGTCTTTATTTGTGGCTACTGATTGTTCCCACCTTTCACAGCGTGACACACGAGCTCTGGAGAGACACATGAGATTTACTGGCGTGGTAGGGATCAGGCAGCAAGACATAGCTGATTGGAAAGAGGGGTGCTAAATCTGCTTACAGATTTAACTGCACACATTGCTCTTGGCAACCCAAGCCATTCTGTAAGTCTTGAACATGGATCCAAGGAAATAGTTCTAATAAAGCAACTAATTTCCTGGAAATAAGAGCACATCACAGGTTTTTATCTGAATTTGTGAAGATTAGCATTGTTCTGATGATCTAACAGATTGAAGACAACTTCTAATTGCAGTTGCAATGGCACTGCTATCACTGAATAAATGCTCAGTCCCTCTGACCTCAAGGAATTCAGAGTCTTTTAAGGTGGAGTGTTTATTTCAGCAATTCAAGGATGAAAAGCATACTAAGGAATATTTGAAAGGAACCTTTTTGTGTTTCTGCAAAAAAAGATGTAGGTTAAGCCTGGTGAAAAATCCTAACTTTCTCCTGCAAAGGAAATTTAAATTGGTAAGGAAAAAAAAAAGTGGTCTGGAGCAGTAAAAGCTCAAGACTTTTATGGTAGTGTGGCTCCAGCATAAGCATATGGTGGACTGTCTTACAGCCAGCAAGAAGCGAGGTCGTGCTACTCTGGGGCTCAGGCGACATTTGAAAGGGATATAAAGTGGTTTTAAACACAAACTGAGCAACACCTCAGGAATCTTCTAACCCTCAAGTTAATGCAACGAGTTGGAAATTCTCTCTATTTCTCCTGCGTGGCCAGTTATTTCTGATGTGCTTGCTTCAGACAATTTGGCAGCTAAGCAGAACAATGTGAAAGGAGGGTCCCCCTGGCTTAACACTGTTTTGTCTTGGTGGCAATCCCAAGCACACCTTGGTAACTTGAGCAAGATATAAGCAAGGTGCTCTGTTTTGTTTTCTTAAATAACTCTCCAGCTACTGAAGATCTATAAGGTGAGCTGCCTCTGGAGAGAGATGTCTCAAGGTAAATCAGAAGGGATGAACTGCCCCTTGGAAATGTTTTGTTCTTCCCACATTGCTCCTAGAGAAAGCTTTGGCAGTGATTTTACACTGGCTGCAAGTGGAGCTAATAATTCACAAGGGACTGAGTGCCCTTGGGTTGCCACAGTGCTCTGACCATAGGCCATGGCATGTTACCATCCAGTGTTGCCAAGACAGCAGAGTTGCCAGTAGCTGGGGCCCAGATTATGAGGCAGCTGTGGAAATGACACATTAGATGTGTGGACCCTCCCAGCAGTCTATAACCTTATATAGACCTATGTAAACTTTTATAACTCATTACCAGCTTGGCTTAGTTACAAGCTAATGTCTTCAAAGACAGCCTGAGAACACGAGTTTCCTCTTTAACTGTACAAGAATGTTGAATAGACTGGCAGAAGGCAAGTATCAGAGAGACCTAGTCTTTATTTTTAACACAAAGCATTGTTGTTTGGAAATGTTTTGTTCTTCCCACACTCAAAGTGCTGCAAGTTTTCAGAAGTGTGAATGCATTAATCACAGGTATGGAGGTTGAGTTCCAGTTTGCAGCAAAAGGAGGGAGGTGGTATCTGAAAATCAAGGTCTGGCTGGTACTTCCCCAGTACAAACAGCTGTCTCTTATAGCTGCTTTCCCTGTGCTTTCAGTTTCCTTCCAGTTATGCTGCCCTATCTGTCCTTGGCTATACAGGCTATGTTATTGTCTCCTGTAGAAATTAATCAAGTTTACAAGGCAGAGTTAAACCCTGGTTGAACAAGTTTCCCTTGAGAAGAACTAATAAAGAGAAGGCCCACAAAACTAAGATGGGAGCCTAATTGCAGCCATTGAAATTTGGCACTCCGCTTTTTCAGAAAGAAAATGTGTTATATTCCAGAACTGTAGTAAAAGAAGTGGCATTTTGGTTTTATACTGCTGTGGTATATTTGTATACCCAAGTCAGGCCTCTGCTACCGAATCTTTGGATGCCAGGGTTGTTAGGTCATGCTGTTATCGTTTCTAAATAAGCAGTCAGCTAATTAAGTTCTTTGGTATAAATTCACTTGTGCCTTTCACTGTGTCTTGTAGCTTCCCCTACAGCAGTAGTTAAAAGTTGTAGTTGCTTTATTCTTTTGTTTTGTTTTCAAGGAGCACTCTGGTTACTATCAAAGGAGTAAAGTTCAGAGAGATCACAGTGCAAAACTCAAGTGCTAAAAATAAATAACAGGTCAAATGCTCAAGATGCATTTGGGCACAATTTCCACTGAAGTCAAATGCAGCTCAGCCTCAGTTCTTGAACGTGTCTATCTGCAGGAATGTTTGTATGCAGCTTAGTGACCACAAACTGTGCAGTCAAATTTGAGTTAAATAAACATTCAGCAATATGCTTCACAAATCTATGAATAAACATAACCTCCCATGCTGTTTTGGCAGCTGTTTCCTATGTCTCCTAACCCCACAAAAGCACCTGAGTAAGGTGTCAGTCTGCTTGGACTCAGCAACCTAGCCATAAATCCCTAGCTGTCATTCCTGTGCTGAAAGTTGTCAAGGAGCTGCTGGAGGAAAAATTATCCCTAGCTTCAGCCTTGCCTTCTGTCTAGACATATTCTCCTTACCTGGCGTGCTGTGAAAGTGAGGAGGTACACTGGGGTGTTCACTGATGCTCCATGTGGGAATCTTGATAAAAGAAATGTCTGAGAGCTGAAACTGAGCTTACAGCCCCTAAGTGCACCAGAGGAGCACAACACCTGCAGCCTTGGAAGCTGGGCTGGGAGATAAGTAAATTTTTTTATACACTGTGTAAGGTTGTTACCAGCCTCCTCATTACTGGAGATAGTTTAGGTAGTGAAATAAAAAGCAGGCATCCAGCCTCCAACAAACGGTGGAACAGATCTGTGGACTGCATAAACTGGGGTGGATAGATTGGAGCTGCAGCATTTGGGAGCAGAGGAGGGGACAGCAAATGCACGGCTGTGAACTGAAGCCTGCACTGAGTGAGGTCTGCACTTAGATGAAACATATTCCTTAGCAATATCACGGCTGCCGTTGTGGACTCTAAATGGGTTCCTGTGATGAGCTCAATCTTTGATGGTATTGGATTAACATCACTGCTCATTCCACCTTATTATGTGTCCTGCAGTACCTGTCATGTCTCTCTGCCATCTACAGCAAATAATGACTCCAGCAATTATGAAGGCTTTGTGTGCCTGCAGATCAGAAATACTCTCTCGCAAAGGGCAGATTTTCCTCATCTCAGCACTGAAAATTCTTCCTTCACATAGTGATTTGGCCCTTTTTGTCTCCTTTTTCCTCTGCACCCACTAGTTTGTGAAACAGTAGAAGCTTTACAGAAGAGAAAAAAAATTGTGAGATAGCTTTATCTCCTATCTTTCCCATTTTCCTACCCATCCCTCCTGTTTCTCTCTGGAGATAGAAGAGTTTGGTATCAAACATGTAAGTTCTGCTTCACCCAGGGCTGAGCAAAAGTTCAGTAAAATCAATGGAAAAACTCCTGCAGCCTTTGCTGTTCTCTAGATTACTTCCAGCCCCCATCTGGCTACAACCCTTTGACTGTGTGGGCATGCAGGGTGGCCATGGGAGCTCAGAGGGGAGGATTTTCAGCAAACCAGCTCACAAAAGGGAGTCTTGTCTCCCTTTGGAAAGCATGAGGCTCTTGAGATTTCTGCTTGGTCCAAATCTGCTATTCATCTCCTTTCCCATGCTCGCACACACCACCAGCTAGGCACAGGGCTGAGCACGAGGGAGTCAAGAGGAGGTTTTTTCCTGCTGTCCCTTTTTTCTCTCATCTTTTGTTGCTCCCTCTGCCCCCCAACCCTGCTTTCCTTAAGCCTGCCCATCCCAGAGGAGCAGCAATCCGCTGCCCCATCTCCAGCACACCCTCCATCTCTGCTGACACCTGAAATGGCTGTTGTGTTACTGCTTCCCAATGTGGCTACGAAATCCAAGTCAGAGCTTGCTTTGACATCCTGTCCAGCTGCAGCTCCCATTATTCCTAAAGTACTGCCACTCCTTTGACTGCATCTTCACAAAATGGTCTTGAAGCCATAGAAGGAGGCAGAACAACGGGGCACATGGGAAAGGTCTGCTCAGAAAGAAGGCGTTGGAGGTAACGCTTTGCAGTTGACACACATGGCTTCGGCATGGGAGCTTGGGTTTGGCAAAATATGGAAATGATAATAGCACTTTTGATCTTCAAAGGGCTCTTCATTCACTAACTAATGAGTGTAATGTTAGGCTTTACAAATTGGTCATACTGAAAATACATTTGGTAGCAAAGACCAAAGGTCAAGCTTTCTGCTACTGTAATGCCTTTGAAATGTCGGTGCCCATTTCATGGTAGGAAAATTAAGGACCAAAGTCTGTTCTAAGGCTACAACATCTTGTTTAGTCAATGGGAATTGCATGCCTGTTAATGAGAGCAGAATCAGATCCTAATTAATTTCAGGCTTGCCACATATATTCTTCCATTTTAATACATGATTGCTGACAACATCTGCCCTCACGTATAAACAGACCTGAGCTTTGAAATACATGAATTGGATATTGGACCTAATATGAGACTTAATACACCCGCATTTCTCATGGCTTCTGTGGGATCCTTTGCCAGGAGAGGGAGAATGAGCCAAAAGTATCCAGCCAGTGTCAGCTGTACAATGTACAAGTGTGTATACATATGCACATGCCCCAGTGCACACACAGGGTCAGCTGTAGCTTTGCAGATGCCCTGAGATAACCAGGAATGAGCCTGGGATGTTGAGTCCTTGGTTCATCCATGCAGCCAGAAGTCTAAAAAGAGCAAGCTGCTCCAGCTTTGTATGGATGTATGTATGAATGATGTGGCCATGGCTCCACTCATTCCAGCCAGGATTACAAGCGAAGGGTCTCAGTCTGAGCACAGCATGTGAAGGGTGGGGGTTTTCTCCAGGAGCAAGACCTGAGTCACAGCCTTGCAAGGTAAATACAAAGTGATCTAATTTTAAAGTTAAAAAATTATTCAGGATTGAATAATTCAGCTCTGCAAAGCGCAGGGTTCCTCTCTGGTATTAGTGTCAGAGCAAGGTAAAGGCTGGCTCATGGCAAGCAGGTCCTAGATATGCTGTGTTTAAAAGCTGCAGGCACTGATTCCCAATTCTCTTGGGTGAGAGACAGATCAGTGTTGTGTTTGTGTTTTCAAGATTAAGTATCTCAAATCATAAATGTCAATAGAATTATGAAGTACATTGAAAGCTTCCAAGTTATTTAAAATTAAATAACAATGTTGTATTGCAGCCAAGCCGGGTATTGCTCAGATCCATTCGACCCTTGCAGGAGGCAAAGGAGGCTTTCAATTTCTTTGTTCAATCACTTCATTAAATTCCAATTTCTTTTAAAAGCTTGGCAGTCCTTATCCTCTCCCACTTACTTCTGATACAAGTCCCCTTTGTCTGCACTCAGGTTTCTCATGCTTTCTATGCTTCCCCACCTTCCTATATGCCCAAGCCCCACTGAGCCTCAAGGCAGTGCTCTAGTAAGGACAGTTAAAGGCATTTTTGCTGGAAATTGACTTGTCCTCTATAACCACTGCATTAGGCTGGAATGTGCCTGTGTGCAAGCAAGAGAAACGCTGCTCCAGCTTTTTGTGGGATTTGTGATGGGAAGAATGATGCATGCTGTTAGCCAGCAATGTCTCTGGGGGAGGTGAAAGTGTCTTGGCCAGCCCTTGCCCTCAGCAAGGTGCCCCTCTCAATGCAGAAATAACCTGAAGTGAGAGTCAAGGCTGTCATGTCAGTGGAGTTATGTGATAAAGACGAAACTTCTCACCTCAAGAACGTCATTCTTGCACAAGAGGAAATGCAGGGCTGAGCTGAGAAATGGGCTGTGAAATCCCAGCACTGTCTGGTGAATATCCCTGCCACCCTGGTCAGGCACCTGTATCATAGTTTTAGCCTGCAAGAAACACCACTGCAAGGGTCCATGGGCTCTCCAGCTTCAGGAAATACCTCTAGCCCACAGCAGTGTACCTTTCTTTCTGTACATGTCCCTTTGAGGACAGTATGGTATTAGTGTACTCTGTGGTCAATAGGGATACAACCAACAGGCTGCAGCTCAACATGAGTGTGCACTTTTATGCGTGGGATTCAGTAGCTTTCCTCTCCCAGGTACTCAGGGACAGGTGACAGCAGATTATGTAGGACAGAGCCACATGAAATAAATCATAGGTCCTGAAGAATGCCATTTTTCTCCTTCTAAAAGTTCTGGTCACAGCTATAGTTGCCTTACACTTCGACTTGTACTTATGGCAGCCTGTACAGGTAGTGTGCTTTACAGCCTCTAATGTGTTCTCATTTCTTGCTGGGCCATCCCACCATCAGGACTGTGGTCCCTGGGCTTATTTTCTTTTATAATGTCTTTCTAGGCTCTTGCTGAGATTTCCTGTCTTTGGGGATCTTGCCTAGGCTGGATGGATTACTCAAATGTTCTTGGTCCAGCTCCAATTCCAGCTTTAATTTATCTCTAGCTGTTAGGGTTTCTGACTGGAAAAAGCTACCCTATAGCTTAGTGTATTCTTAGTGAACGAGACACAGGAGCTGACATGCAGCAAATGAGTTGGGATCCCTATGGGCAAGGCTCACCATTAATACTGTTGCAGAAAGAGCTTGCTCACAGCATCTGCCAGAAGGGCTCTTTCTACCAGCAGGGATGGTCCTCCTGCATACAAAGAAGGAGTTTTTGCCCATTGCCTGAAACAAGCCAGAGGGTATAAGCTGTGCAGCTCTTTTCCCATAGGCTTCCACCACAGCCAGGGGGGGAAAAAGGGTCAGTGTTGTACCTTGCTTTGGACAGTGTTAGTAAAGAAGGATGTGGAGAGAGGAAGTTTTGAAATCCTCAGCATGCAATGTGAGGGAGAATCTCCTATCACCAGTACAAGGGAGTTTTCTGGACTGGTTCTGGGTATGCAGATCCTTTGCTATGCCAGTCCTTGTTGATTCACTGCTGGGTGCAATTCCTGGGCAAAGACCCTCATGGAGGGCCTGTAGCAACTGGCAAGGGAGGACACATAACAGTTCTATAGAAATCACAACACAAACTGTGGGGCTTTCAGCTCTCTCTGTTAAGACAGGTGTTACTAATGGCTCTGGGCAGCAGTTTTGCAATGGTCAGTGAACTCAAATACCTTAGAAAGGCTGGATGTGAGGCTGACTTGGAAAATTGCTCCCAGGACCACTGTTTGAGTTCATGCCTCGACATGGTACCTGACTTTCAGTAGTTCTGTAGAAGTTTCAGATCACTCAAAGTTTGCATGTGCAGGTCCCAAATGTTTTTCAAAAATTAAAGCTCCATGACTTGGACATATACTGAGATGAAACTGAGGTTTCTACCAAAGCTTTCACCTCTACTGATCTGCCCTCACATCTGTGATAAATATGTTTAAAGGCTTGCCGGTGCCAGACAAAAGTTAAATACGACATCAAGGGTTCAATGTGCTCCTGATACTCTTAAAACTCAATTCTATCATGCCACATGAGAACTTATTTTGCTTGTTTATGATGTGTGGCCCACAACATACATTTCAGTAGCCTAAATTTGCCCAGCAGGGGCCAATAGTGCAAGTAAATCTACCCGAGTCACTGCAGTATTTCTGAGAGGTGATGCTTTAGTTCTCTTAGCACGTCTAGAAAAAGACCTTGTGATTCCCCTGCAGGGAGATTGTGTACCAGCCATACTAACTGCTGAAAGAAGTGGTCCCAGGACTGTTCCAATTGGCTGATCTAGTGACATGAAAGTGTTGTCGTTTACACGCTCTGGAGATATTCAGGATGCAAGGAAGATGGATGGTTATTCTTCTTGTGCCTGCTTAAACAATATATTTGATCCTGTCACCTGCCCTGTGTGAACTGCCTTCTTTAGAAGTCAGTATTAATGATGTAGATCAAATCCAGATGCTGTCACTTATCCCACTTGCTCCAACAGCCTTTGTTAAAAAAAAAAAAAAAAGAAAGCAGTCTTTTTGACCTTAAAAAGTGGAGGCAATATTACTTTTGTAAAACTGTTAGGAGAGGTTCTAAGGACTGGGAAACTGCTTCTTTGGAAGCATGTATTAGCAAATGCTACTTGATCACAGGGACACCTGTTTCCTTGGTAGGAGACACAGAAAACAGACATGTCATCAGCTTATACACTTCATATGTTGGCATCACTTTTTCTCACAGTGAACCTTGCTTCTTGGTCTTTAAACACCCTTAAAAAAAGCACTACTTCACTTTACAAGGAGTGTATATTTAGGGGATAGCACTCAAGGTCCCTTACCACCTTCCCCTCTCCTTCCCACAGTCTAGCCCCACACCATTACTACCCAAATGAATAGTCTCTTCATCAGGCTTTCTCAGCTGGACCTGAGATTTGAATTAAGGTGTCCAGCTTCTCAGGTGCATAGGCTGTCTAGCCATGTGTCAATTATCTCTCTAGTGTTGGACCAAGCTCTGCTTAGTGCTTCATCCTGCTTCCAGCAGTGGCCAGATGTGGATGCCTGGGAAAGCCTTCAAGCACGAAAAGCATGCATTTCCTTAGAGTGCTCCTGGTCTTCAACTATCTTCAGGAATTTCCTGAATCAAGTGCAGTTTCTGTGTGTTAGTAACACCCAGGGTGTATCTGCTCTATGAACTTGCCTGCTCTCTCTTTAAATCTGTGTTCCAGCTGTTGACCTTCATGACCTTTTTCAGCTGTTGGTCCAAACTTTTTGTTCTCTGCTCTCCATCCCCAGCCAGTTGTCATAACTTTTTTCCCCACATCCTTGTCATTAGTTCTTACTACTGTGTAACTTTACAATATCTGTGTAACTTTCAACTGTGCAGTGATTAAAAATCTTTTTAATAGTAGTATGTTCTTAGATTTATTTTTTTTAAATTATTAAGCTGGAGAGTTTACAGGTTTGAGTTTAAAGTAATCAAAAATATCTAAAATGGATAAAAAATTGAACATTACCCCTAGTGCGGGGAAAGACTGGGAGAGTGAATTGTGCTTGGGAGAGGTAATGCTTTCACCTCAATCAGCAGCAGCTGAACAGTTTGCTCTTAGTCTGCCTGGTTTGCCAAATGTTCAAATACTCTACCAAGAGTGGAGCTGCCTGAATTTTTCAAATAGTTTTAGCCACCCTGAAACAGCTTTTTTTCCCCCCCCCCAGCAAATAAATGATTCACCTGCCAAAAATATCACAGGAACACCAGTTGCTGCTGGGTATCTTGGAGTTTCCAACAGCCCTGTTAGTCTTACAGTGGAGGAGGTGGTGAGAAGCACATTTGTACAAGCAGGGTGTGCTCCCACCAGGGCATTGCTGATCAAGGCTGAGCTACCACCTTCTGCCTACCCCAGGGGGAATTAACTCTTCCTTCTCATGTAGGAACTTGAGTCCACCACTTTCCATAGAACTAATAATAACAAGTAGGCACAACTTGCAAACAATCGGGAGGCTGAAATTTGTTTGCCTAGAGTGCTTGCCAAAAGAGAGGTTTGTTTAAAAAAGAGCCTTTCTTGCAAACAAACTGTGAACGCTATAGGCTGAAAGCTCTAAAATTATTTATAACAAATAACTTGGTCAGTTCTATGAGCCACTGTCTAAGTGTTGCACAGGTGGAAGTCACTCCTTTCCGGAGTAAACAGAGCAGCCCGGTGCACTCTCTGGTTACCAGGCTTGAAGAATGAAGTTTTCTGTATTTGCTGTGACTTAAAAGTGTACTTACCTTATCTGAGCTGACACCTCTCTTGCATTCGTGAGCTGTGAACACTCACACAGTCAAGATCTACTCCTCTAGATATCTATCGAAAGCAAAATTAAATGTCATTATTTGCAAATGGAATAATAGGCTTTAACGTGGGATCCTGTTTTCAGGAAGCTCTGCCAGGTCTCTGGAACAAAGGCTATGAAGCGAGCCAGACATGGGTGTGCCAGTCTTCTGTAAATAAAAACATGCATGTACATAAGTGCGTCTAACAAGTACTGAGACAGAATTAACTGTAACATCCATATCTTGCCAACAAATCTGTTGAGCTAATTAAGTTTGGCTTTTTTTTTTTTCTTTTTTTTTTTTTTTTTTTGGTAACAGTGCCTCAGGCAAAGGTCTGTGTGGCCCAGAGAGGAAAACCTGAAAAGGGTCTACACAAGACTTGTAAGTCATGGCTTACGCACCTCCTATCCCCAGGCAGCGAAAGCCACCAAGCCTTTTGCAAAACCTTCTCCTGATTATTAAATTTGTGCTCGTCCAGGCAGGAAACTAACATTGCCATGGGACTTGGGTGGCCTGTTTCTACTGGAGAGGACATTTGCAAAGAACCTGTTGGCAGTCCTTCCCTAAAAGCAGGAAAAAAGTCTGTAGCTTCAAATAAATCTGCAAGGCTGCAAGATGCCAGAGGCAGATGCGCGATGAGTGTCTAGTCTTGTCAGGTAACATGTTTCTGGCCAATGTTACCCTTTCTTTAAACATGCAGAGCAGGAAGGGAAGCTCATTTCTTCATTGCCTGCTAACTCAGTGCATTGATCAAGAAGACACATCAACTGATTGGGGGAGAGATAACTGACCCAAACTGCTCGTTTGGAAAGGTTTGGGAAGATGGCAGAAGTAGCTGCTGCTGCACTCTTGTGTAACTGTGCTGCCTCTTCCCCAAACACCCAGAAACCATGCCAGAGCCAAACCATTGATATGGTTGCCTGGGTACCCAGCCCTGTGACTCAGCTGATGGGTGTACTGCTGCTTTGCCTGGGAAGGTGTCTTATCTCTCTGCCCTGGAGTTTGCTGTCTGGCTTGCACAACCCACATGGCTTTGCTGCTCCCAGCAGTGCTCTGCACGCTGGTGGCAGCTGAAAATCTATCTGTGTGTGTCCATGGATGTGTGTGCATCAACATACTGACACATGCAAATTGTAAAAGAGGGCTCCTGCAGTTATGAAGTCCATTGATGGGAAGTTAGGAAATGCTACGTGGCTGTTTATGTCTGCATTCTGCTCCCATTTGCCTCTTGGGCTAAAAGTCAGGCAGGGATCCTGTCAAAAAATACAGCACTTCTTTGCACGTGTGTATGTGGAAGAAAAAGTGTTCTGGAAAAGCTGGTATTTCCCAAGTGTTTCACTTCATAACCTTCCTGACATTCCTGCAGGGGAAGTGTTTTGCATGCAGTTTCCCAATGGCAAACAACAGCCCTCAAGCCAGGCCTGGGAATAACTGCCATGACAAAGCTTAGGTTTCTCTGCTTCTGTCCTTTACTTTTTCCTTCCCCTTGCTTTCTTCTTCCCTCGGTCCCTGGCAGCCGCAGAGCAGCATGTGGCACTGGCGTTCAAGCCGTGTGTGACCCCGGCATCTCTACAAGAATGCACTAGTTTGCTGTGGGGTGTTTGGCTCGGTGCTAGAAGGTTTCTGTGGCAAACTCAGGTGAGGAGGGGGAACAGTAGTAAGGGAGGGAATGAGGGGCAGTAAAGCAGTTATTAATTTTTAATGTTTTATCTACAGAAAAAGTTGGGATAGCAGCTCACAAATCTAGGAAAAGGCATGGCTTTAGCCTGAGGGCTCTACCTGCTGCACTTGAGGTCTCCTGCAAATAATGGTCATCTCCAAGCATTTCAAGAAACATTCAGCATTTGTTTATCATGCAAAATGTTAGGCAGCCAAAACACGGGAGTAATGGCCTGAATGATCATGCCTCAAACTGCTTTTTATGCCTGTTTCTGAACCAAGGTTTATGTGCTCCGAACCAGTGCTCTCCTCCCCACGCTTTACCTTGGTTGGTTTATCAACATCTGGGGATCCTACTTGCTGCTTGCAGCCCATAGAAGATACCTAGTTTGGTGGTCCCAATGATATGTGTTCATGTTGCATGGCAAGGTGAGACAGCTATCAGGGCAGGAAGATTTCTTGGAAGACACTGCCGGCTTGGCACAACTGAGCATCAGGGGAGCAATAGAAACCTGCTGACTAATAAGGGCCTCGAGTGCCACTGCCTGTCTCCAGCTGGGGTAAGATCAACATTGATGATCATATGTGAACCACCTCAAGGAGATGGGAAGATGCTTAAAATAAGGTGGCGGGCCTTGTGCAGGAGGAGAGGGAAGCTGTGCTGGAGGAACTTGGGAGCCAGACAAACTCCTGTGCATTCAGTGGTAAACAGGATCAGGATAAGGTGTTTGCAGAACCTAAAGTGGGCCCTGGGGACACATAGAGAGGAAGCAAATAAAGCATGCACATGGCAGTTGTGCCAGGGCAGACCAACATCCAGACCTCCTCCTTTTCTCTCTCTCATTTCATGGTTCCCACTGCTGCGTGTCCATGAATCCTGTCTTTTCCCAGGTGGACAGGGTGGTCTGCAGCAGGCTCCATTAGAACCCCGTTGCTTCCTCCTGGCTGTAGCTCTTCTTTTCAAGGGAAAGCCTGTGAAAATACCTTACCACAAGTATGCAGACAGCACGTGTCTGTGCAGAAAGGAGATGTGGGTGAGAAGAAACTCCACCGTAACACACCAGAAGATCAAGGCTGTCAGAAAAAATAGTAGCATGGAAATTATTGTATTAGGTTAAATCCAGTGGCCTCTTCAGTGGAGTGTCGTATCTGATGTGAAATGCTCATGGAAACAAGTGAAAAGCCCTTTGCAATAGGTAGATACGGAGTCTTCTGCAAGGGGTGAGTCTTCTCAGGTCCATTATTGACATCAGTGTAATCACAGCTCGGTATAATCATGGAACATTAATCAGGGAAACCTGGGGCTTTTATCGCTTCTGAAACTCTCTTGGTATTTAGTTGTGCATATGAAGATTTTGTGATAAGAGTCATGAGAGATCTTTCCCACAGTACTGCTTCTTCAGGGAAAAAAAAAGCCACCCGCATTCAGTATTTAATAAAATCATAGACTCATGGAATCATTCAGCTTGGAAAATACCTCCAAGATCATACAATCCATCCATTTTTGAGGGGTTTTCTACAGATGGAAAAGAATGCTGCACAGGAAACTACATTGGTACTGTCTAATGCCCTGTGTCATCCTTTCCACGGTCCTTGGGAGGAATTAGTCCTCACAGGGCCCTTGGGTTCTATGAGGTGACAAACACTGGAGCCCTCCACCTGAATACTTTCCTTCTACTCTGCTGACTCTTAGTTAAGCCATGGATTGGGCTCAAAGTTGAGCTGGCTTTGGGATTACTGCAGGCAAATGAGTCGGTAGGCACAATCACACTGGTTCCTCCAGATCCTGGGAGCAAGAATGTAGGCCTGGCAAGGGCAGTGAGTGTTTAAGTACGGCTCAGAGCTTGACCTGTGTGCATGTGAGATTGCAGGCAGGAAATGGAACTAGTGAGCCTGGGGCTGAAAAGATGTTTAGGGTGAGTGCAAGTGTACTCTGTGCACAGACTCAGTGAACACAGAGGATCTAGGGCAGAGCAATGAAAATTTATTTCCACACTCATTCTCTCTGCTGAGTCCCCTAGAAGCAGACCTTAACGCTTGTCTTACTGGCCCACAGCCTTTGAGCCATGCTAAACCCCTTCTTGCTTTCCTCAGAACACAGTTCACGTCCATTTTGAGCCATGGGGGATTCCAGTGTATTTCTATACCTATGATCTCGTCCTCTTATATCCAGTCTTTTTCCATCCTTTCTCTGGCAGACAGTCCCCACTTTTACATCTGGAAATCCAGCTGCCTGGAAAATAATCAGCAAATAAACGTTGGAGGAAATACTGGGAAAAAAACCAACATGTGTCTAGCAATTGGGCTTGCTGCCTCCAGACAGGTGCAGGCTGCATATGAACAGCAGCAATTCACTCAGCAGTGCTTTTCAAAGCAAGGAGCTGACGGCACTGGGAAAGCTGAGTGATGTGATGGGTCTGGGGCCAGAAAAGCATCATGTGTGGATGCCAAGTAGACGGCTGAATTTTAGATGCTGCTAATTTTAGTTCAGTATGATTTGCTTCACTGAGCTCTCCTGGTGCTCTGAATGCTGTCATTCAGGTTAATCATAATTCTTTTTAAGGCTTGAAACTCTTGGATGCCCAAGAATCTGATCTGATCTTTATTCTTTTCCCTTAAGATGCTGTTTTCCTGTGTGTTCTGACTTTATCATGAACGCATGTTAGACCAATAGCAGTAATCATGAACCAGCTGCTCCATAGTCTCTCCTCCTCATGATGTTCTTTAACCTATTTTACATGTAAAACATTTTATAATATGCAGCCAAGTGTTTAAGCATTCAATTCCCTTCCCTCACCCTCCCCTCCTGTTTCTGCAGTTGGTTGCAGATCACTGCCTAGAAGAGAGCAGAGAGAGCAGGCAGCAAGGTGAGTTTTCTTCCTGTGAGAATAACCTCTTTCAAGTAATTCTTTTTCCAAGGTGACCAGTGTGCACTGATACCATATCTCAGTGGAAAGCATGGCAATTTCTGACAGTGTAGTCATCTGACTCTACCCTTAAACAAAGCTGGACTCTGGTCCCCATGCAGGATTGCTGCAAAGAGCCAGGGACAGGCACAACTCCACAGATCCTCTGTCTTCTTTAAATCCTATAACTTTTCCCTGTGTTAGTCTGCTGGGCTCAGCTTCCTGTGCATTTACAGTGGGGAGAGGGTGTGCATGAAAATTGCTCGGGTGTAAAAATGGGAAAATGGTGAAGACCTGATTTGAAAATAAACCCAGGCTAATAGAGTTTCATTTAATCACCAGGTTGCCACTCAAGATCCAGTTTGTGTAGGTTATGATGAAATGTAGTTTCCACCACACAAGTATTCAATGCTTTGCTTAATGAAAATTGGCACCATGCAGCAACTTCTAAACAGACGCAACTGCAGCTGCCATGGGAAGGCTGAGACCATCTGTTCCTCCCAGCAGCTGCTGGCCCCTGCCTGTGGCCCTTCTCATCCCCAGCCCCACTGCATGCATCTGGAAGCATCCATGGGCATGGGGCAGGCACGTGGTGGGGTTCATCACACTACAGTGGTAGGAGGCAGAACTGGTGCAGGGAACCCGGGGCAGTGGTTGAGTGACTGTCATGTATTCCTGGGATCTCTTACTTAAGAATCATATGTTTTAAGTAGGAGTCGATGTACAACACCAGCGGAGTACAGGAAATCTGTGTCATTGCCAGTTTTCTCTGCCTGCTCTGTGTCCATTCAAAGCTGACTACTTTGCTTTGTGTTTCTGTATTCAGTCTATCAGGCTCCACGAGCTTTCTTTGATTCAGATTTACATCAAAGCCATGCCGAGAGAAGGCCATGTCATATTCTTTTTTTTTTGCTTTTTTTCCTAGCAGTACCTGCTCAGCATACTGTAAGCAGCATGTAAGCAGGAGTGCTGGACTCCTCAGGACAGGAAAGACACGGACCTACTGGAGAAAATTCCAAAGAGGGCCACAGAAATGATCAGGGGCCTGGAATACATCTCCTATGAGGACAGGATGACAGAGATGGGATTGTTCAGCCTGAAGAAGAGAAGGATCCAAGGAGACCTTATAGCAGCCTTCCAGTTCTTGAAGGGGGGCTTATAAGAAAGATGGGGGTGCAGTTTTTTAGTAGGGCCTGTAGCAATAGGAGGAGGGGTAATGTTTTTAATCTAAAAGCAGATAGATTCAGACTAGCTATAAGGAAGAAGTTTTTTATAATGAGAGTGGTAAAACACTGGCACAGGTTGCCCATAGAGGTGGCAGATGCCCTACCCCTGGAAACACGCAGGGTCAGGTTGGATGGGGCTGCGAACAGCCTGATCTGTTTGAAGATGTCCCTGCTCATTGCAGTGAGTTTGGACTAGATGACCTTTAAAGGTTCATTCCAACGCAAACCATTCTGTGAGTCTATGATCCTTGGGAGCTGATTGCAAGAAAGTTAGGGGAAAGAAAATGGTGTTTATGCCACACCTTCCACTGCCCTGGTGAGCTCACCTTTCTCCTAGAGTAGTATCCGCTGCAGAACCAATGCAAAAAAGTTTTTGATTCCCTTCAGAGATGTATTTCTATTGTGCATTAAGTAAAATTCAGTGGAGATCAAGTGCACAAAACTGGTATAAATTTCCTGCAAATATGAGTCCTATCCATCAAACTTTAACAACTATTAATTTCAAGACGTTCATTTATCCAAAAAAATAGGTCTTACGGCAGACTTCTCCCTTTGGTTATGAGTCTACACACAATGCAAAGTTATTTTTTAACCTAGGTAGAATCACTGCTTGTGTCAAGTGTGTTGCTGCCCACATGTGGGTAGAGAGAGAGGAAGGTGGGGAACCACCATGCAGTGCAGCAAATACAGGTTTCACGCTATGCCTTTGCTAACGGTGTGTTTCTGGGAGCTGGTCCAGGGCCATTTCATAGCATCAGTATAATTTTACTGTTTTTTCTTGGGTTAAATTTTGATCCATGAGTCTTTATCTTTGGAAACAACCATTTCCCAGAGCAGTGTCCCTGTCCTTATGATGAAGGGCTCTGCAGCACATCCCTTGGTTCTCTAAAACATGGCAGTCTTCACAGACCTAAAGCATTTCCTAGCTGATTGATGGCAACTTATTTAGTACAACATGTAGGTGTAAAACTATGAATATATCAAGCTGTGGAACAATATATTTTTTCTTCTCAGGTGGTTTATCATGCATTGTTCTTGCCTAAAATGGGGGAGCAATTGTATTTTATCTCCTGTTTGCAAAAACTCATTATCAGAGGCTAAAAAATTTACAGGCAGAATACCTGAAATCTGATGTCTTGAAACACAGTGTTTTTATTGTTTGCTCTACAGCCCTGACAGAGGCACAGTGAAAGAAGGGTCCTTTCTGGCCAGGCAAAGGTATCATACCATCAAGGTATGGACAGAAAATAAATCAGGGTGAGCTGCAAGTGGATCAGCAGCTCCAGAGCACTTGGCTGTGAGCATCCTGCCAACAATGCTACACATGAGGCTGATCACCACTGTGTAATCAAAGGATGGTAAAGGGAGATGGCCAGAGACAGGATGCATGATCCAGGGGTGACTGTAGCAGAAAATGGGAAAAGATACCAGGCAGGGGGAGATGTGAGTGTGCATGCAAGGGAGATGTGGCTTTAGTGCTAATCTATGTAAGAGTGAATCCTTCAAATCACTATAGGCATGCATAGTTAACAGCCTAATTTATATTAAACACATACTGCATTGTTAGCAAATAGTGATGAGCTGCATGGTGACTGTAAAGGGTTCTGCACATCTGAGGATGTTGCACATTCTTCCCGGGATTTAGGAAATGGAAATAAGCAAACAGCACAATGTGTAGTTTTTAAACAACCATCACCAGAAATTACTCTCCCAACAGATTAGGCTTCAACACTGTGCTCAGGTTATATTTTCAAACAGATTCCCTGTTAAATACACACCAGTGTCATGCACAGAGGCTCAGTTCCAGCTCCTGCGGCCACTTTGCTGAGCGTTTGCATTTCCTTTGCTCTCTGTGACCGTAACCATAGAACCTACTGCAACACTTGGAAAAATATAATCTTTGGCATTTTGTACATTTTCTCCACCCTTATGCATGTGCACTTTTGAAGAAGCAAACAGAAAATCCACGTAACTCCGGTGTCCATAGCCAGGAAAAGCTATGACTGGAGAGACTAAAAAAAAGCTGTATTTATAGAGGGGAAAGGCATAAATTTGGGGAGTTACAGCTCCTCCTCCAGGAACCATTCTGCACTCTGCCAAGCTGTGCTGTGCCATCCTGGCAGTATAGAAGGGCTACTGAGGCAGAAACAGCTTAGGGGATCATGCCTAACATCAGGGTGCTCAAAACAGCACCAGATTGGGGTTTCAACACTGCACAGGGCTTGTACTGGCCATTACAGAAGAGATGAGTTTTAATGGAAAGGAACACAAATAGCTACTATGAATGGCCCCAGGCTAAATGGCTCGCCCAGGCTATTTTGGCAAATACTTAGGAATGAAAAATATATTCACTCATCAGGGTTGGCTCAGTAAATAGGCTGGATTAATGATAATGGTTTCAGTGAATAATTCAGCTGGATCTACTGGACTGAGAATGAGTAGTAGGCACAGAGAAAATAAGAAAAATCAGATGCATTGCTTGAGTGCTGGATGGTAGTGAGATAAAATGAAGGAGGCATGTAATGGAGAAAAAAGCCTATCCAACAGCTGGGGCACTCAGCTGGGATGCAGGACACAGATCCACCACACTTCTGTGTGGAGCTGAGCAGAGCAGTGCTTGAACTGTGAAGCTGCTCTGATGTTTTTCCAGGCAAAACCATGAGAAGGAGAACAAGTGAGACTATTCAGTCAAGACCAGGTCCAGGCAAGGACCTAAGGAAACTCTTCTAGACATGGATGCATTTCCATGGGAAGTCTCACTTTCTCTGAGTCAGACTTTTCAAAGGTCAGGCTGTTCAAAAGGCCCAGCAGTTCAATTCCATCACTCACATTTCATCAAGTCTCTGTAGATGGTTACCCTTATGCCATCCAAATGGGCACAGCCTGAGTTGCACGTTGCCCAAATGTTTCCACATCTATTTCCCCTTTCTTTCCCTTCCCAGCCTCTCTGACCCTTCTGACCATGAGCTGTCCCCTGCCCAGCCCCCAGGAGGGCCACTGAGATCCAGTGGGTTTTGCCAGGGAGTGGTGATCTGCTCACACAGAGAATGTTAGAGGGTTTAGGGCTGAGCTTGTTACACAGTCCCAGGAGTGAGAATAAGAAGGAAAATCTGTCATTGTGTCAGTAAAACTGCTCCTTGCAGCAGATTCAGTGTTGTCAGAACATCCCTTCTCACTCCATTCCTCTCTCCACACTGTGGGGCTAGTTCCTGTACCAGTCTTGAAATGTCTTCCTTTCAGCTTCATCTTTTGCTGCCTCACAAGGGGCTTTTAGATTAATTTTGGTTGATCAGGCCCTTGTGCTGCTGTTTCTGGAGGCCTAAAGTGTAAGGGACTCACAAAAAGACATGTAGGTCATTGCCCATGGTTTCTGCTCTTTTTTCTGGCATCACATTTTGGGGATCGCCACGTCATGTCTGTGTAGGGCCTCTTTTAAAATGTGTTCTGTCTGGCGATCTGTGGCTTCCTTTTGCCTACAGACACCTTCCTGGTGGAGTCTACCAGCTAATTGGGATAGATAATGAGGATGGCAAAATGGATTTATGAATGACCACACTACAGGTAAAGTCACTTCAACCACAGATCCTAGCCTTGTGTAGAGTATGGGAGCTCAGCACTTCAGCATGGGATACTGCAAGTTATAAAGAGGAAGAGGGCAAACCATGGTCGTTCCCACCAGAGAAACAGGAATTGGCATGGGAAGAGGGAGCAAGCCCCTCCTTTCCATGCACGTCCTGCAGGTCCTGTATTCACTGGTGCTCTCAGCCACGATGCTCTTTCTCTGAAATGTGAAGGGAGGAATTGGTCCTGCTCAAACCACTATTTGAAGGTTTGCCCCCAAACTCCTGTACCAGGGATTTGCCCAGAATGGTTTGATTTTTCTCCAGTGGCACCCAGGAGAGGCAGTTCAGAGATCCCGGAGAGTGTATGGGTGCCTGTTGTTCTCCATTTCTTCTTGCTGGGGATGTAGCATGGTGGGGACAGGGACACAGTGAGATGGGGTCCAAGTCTAGGACATGTGGTGGGACTGCTGGAAAGGGCTGAAACCTGCAGGACCTGGGGCTGAGTGGTCCTGGCACAGGGACAGCCAGTGCACAGAGTGGTGCCTGTGTGCAGCTTAAGGGAACTGTGAATGAACTCTTGCAAAAACAATAATAATAATAAATAATATTAAAAAAAAAATTGCAAGGCCTGTATTTTACATTTCTCTTTGCCCTTCCAGCAACCCTTCCTTGAAAAGTTTATGTCTACATTACAAGAAGCAGTTGCATTTTGAGGCAGCCAAGTCCTCTCCCTGATGTTTTCAATAGCTGGGCTGGCCTTTGCATAGCCTCAGCAGTCAGGAGCCTTCCACGGACAGAGCTGTGTTTGTCTCAGAGGCATGTTGAACTTGGCAGGTACCATANTCCCTCCCAAAAAGCCATCTGTGGTGTGTGGATCTGAGGTCAAGCCTGCTGTGTTCCTTAGCAGCCTAATCCATTCCTGTGGGTTCACCACTTCCCATGAATGGCAGCAAAGTCAATACCTGATGGTGTGTTTTTTTGGAGCCTGGCCTAGGTGATTTTTCCCCTCCTTGTCTGGGAGGAAGCACAGCTTAGTTGCAGATGGGGCTGGGTCATCTCCTGTGGGGGTGATGGTGGGTCTCCATAGGTGACAGGTGGGAAAGGGGAAAGCTGGCCATCCTGCACAGGGAATAAACATCTCTCCTTGCAGGGGCAGCTTTCAGGAGGACCAGCCCTGGGTAGAAATCTCCTTGGGACACACAACATGCCTGGGGGCAGAGAGAAAGGTGACATGGAGTGTTTCTGAGCACTGAAGCCTGCGTGCACACCACTGTGGAGTGTGATTGCTCCCCATCGTTGTTCCCACCTTCTCATTAAGCTTGCCATCAATAATAGTGTTTCTTGTGCAGCTGAGAGGAAAGGGCGGTCGCATGGGAGCTGACTCACTCTGACTCACATCTCCTGGGAGCACAGGGTCATGTGGGTTAATCTCAGCCTGCTGCACACCTAGAGATTCCCTGGGAGAGCAAAGGCATCCCCTCTCTGCTCTCTGCCCGAGAATCTTAATGTAACCTGCAAAGGCAGCTTGTCCTGGAGAAAGGAAAAGCCTGAGGACTGGACTGAAGCAATGGATGAGAGAGCCTGGTCTGTGACACCAATTTTCCTGGTCCTCATCCAGCAGTTCCCCCACTGGAGTGCCTGGAGCACCATTGAGGTGGGAGTGCTCTGGATGTTCTGGGTCAGGCAGACTGGCTTGGAAAGTCAGGTCTGCCTGGGTACTTTGGGACAGCATCTGGACCAGAAAAATGCAGCCGAGCTCACTGTGCTGTTTTTTCTGCTTTTTTGAACTTGCCCTTTTGGGAATAGCAGAGAGACAGGGCAGAACAAGCTCCCAGGGAACAAAGTTTAATTTCTTAGACTTTACCATTTAATGGTGCGAATCCTGAGGTTGATCTTTGCTCAGACAGAGCATAAATTTATTAACTCAATTTCTTAGGAAAGGAGAGTTTGGGGGAAGGGATATCACAGAAGAGCCTGTGTGGATGCTGGAGAGTTAAGCGTGGTGTAGTGCTGCTGTATGCCCAGACTGTGGGCTTGGACAAGACACAGCCTGGGCTGGGGGCAGCAGTCAGAGAAAATCAGTGTGGATCTTTCTGTGACTCCTGAGATAACACTTCAGCTTGAAGGGATCTTCACGTTCATTTTCCTCTTTATTTTTGTTTCTCTCCCAGAACGAAAGGATTGATTGAGCAGAAATGTAAAAGATCAAACCCAACCTGTCTTACCATCTTTCTGTCAGGTGCCATGATGCAGAGCCTATCAAGTGGGCAGAGTAGCAGTTAGGGAGGAATCACGGAGGAAAAAAGGAGTGCTCTCTGAAATGCTTGTCTCCAGGCAGTCTCGACCCAAATTTTTTTCTAGTTAAAAAAAACACACAGCACCAAATCCTGGCAGTCTGCCTGAACATGGTTTTTTACAGGAACTGCTAAGTTTTTGAACAGGACAGCAACTGTGATGAAACAGGACAGCAACTGCAATGGAGCAATAAACAAAATGTTAAAGTAAATGAGAATGATTGAGACTGTGGTTGTACACTGATGATGCTTTCCAGATCCTGTTACATTTTCCTGTTAGTGGCATGATCCTCTCTCACCCTCACCCTCTCCCTCTCCCTCTCCTTTTTTTTTTTTTTTTGCCCTGCGCCCTTCCTTTTTTCTGTTTCAT
>VXBX01006407.1:354682-383301 GCA_013400415.1 Scytalopus superciliaris | reverse complement strand
TTTTTTTTTTTTTTTTGCCTGCCCACTTCCTATTTTCTATTTGCCTTCTTTTCAATCTATTCCTTCCACCCCACTGCTTTGAACCTTCATCCATCCCAACATTTCATGATGCCTAAACATCTTTGTAGTTCATCCAGTACAAATAGTGGTTTTCTAAGCCACCAAGAGGTTTTTATGTCGTTCTCTGAGACTGTGTTTTTTTCCCCCCTCAGTTCACTCTGCAGACAGGAGACCACCATTATCCCAAAGCATGGCTAGATCCAGTTCAGGTTTATCAGTGCTCAGGTGCCACTGCTGGCAATGCAGTCACTCTAAGTCAGAGCTCAAGGAGGGCTGCAACCTGTTAGCAGTGTGAGCCAACAACTTAGCCAGGTTAAGGTGATATCAGCCTACCAGAGCGCTGATGCTCTCAGCATCCTTCTCAAAAGATTACCAGGCTGCACCTCTAGATTGGTATGGAGACACATGATAGATTTACCTGCTGGTTCCCTCCCTATTTATTGAGTCTGGGTATTACTTTCCATTGCCCCACCCCACTGAAACCAGGCAGCAATGCTGAGTCTAGGGCAGGGAGGGACAAAGCCCACAAGGCAGGGCAGTAGCACAGCAGGGTAACAGCTCTCCAGTGACAGGTGTGAAGCCTCTGTCTCCCTTGTCTCATCAGGATGCCCTGTATGGCACCCCAGAAGAAATGTTGCTCACACCAGCCTTTGTGCATTATTGTTTTGGATGTGTAGCAAGACCCTGTTGTTAAGGTCCCCTCTTCTGGATGGCAATGAGGGCTCTGATGCACAAAATTAAAAATCTGGTGGCAGCTACCCACAAAAACAACACATCCACTGAATTAACCAGATGTATTAATAATACAGTGTGGCTTGTCCTCCGTCTCATTCCTGTCTCGATATCTGTTTATCCTGTTTCCCTTCACTTTGTGCTACAGCTGAAAATCGTCTGCTTTTTTTATTGTTATTTATTTTTATTTTTTCCTCTGTGCAGCCCCTGCTGAAGTGCTCTGGCAAAGCTGCTGCAGGGAGGCAGAAGGTGCCAGCAGCCAGGCTCTTCTCACTGCAGGGATGAGGAGGCAGCTCCAGACTGGGCAGCGTCAGGAGTCCAGTTTTGCTGGAGTGTTGAGCACTGCCATACATAAGGGTGTTGAAAGCCATAGGATCAAATTCAGCTTTGAGGATGAATACCTACTATATGCTTTCAAAAACAATGTGATTAATCATGTTTTTGTTTGTCTTCTAATTCCTGAGCTTTTTGTGCCAGCACTTATAAAGCTTTCTCTGAATGTAAGAGGAAGAAATATAATTTTCTTCACAGACAGCTGAACTTGTTCTGTAAAGATGTGTGGAGCCAGGACTTTGGGAGGAACACAAGGGTTGTCATACCTGCAGTGTAGTTGTGGCACCCCGAAACATTTGTCACATGACTTTCTCAACAGCCTCTTCTAAACTTAGGGAGACAGATGAGTGTAAGTTCAAACTTTAAAAAGAAACAATATTTCTTTCAGCCAGAAAGTGTAAAATTTAAGTGTCCAAACTACTTAGTGAAGTGTTTTGCGGCAGCAGAAGCTGGGTCCAACATAGCTGAGCCGTTCCGTAAAAGTCATGGCTCTGCCTTAGCCTATAAATATGTTTCCACTTTCAGAGAATAAATACTGCCCTATAGTGCAGCATTCTATGCTGCTGGGGAGGTTGGCATTGGTGCAAATATGCTGTGAAACTATATGCTTCCTGCTCACTCTGACCATCAAATTATTCCCACCTTGAAAAAGCTGGTTTTGCTGTTACTTACAGAGCTGGTCTTATCTGCAATGTACTTCCCTGGAAACAAAGTTTCTTCCAAGAGTTAAAAATATGCATAACCCCATAAAGGGTTTTAAATATATCCTTGCACCATTCAGTGAGAGATGCTAATTGGTACTCCCACACAGTGCTTTGCAATTAATGGTGATGCTGCTGTTTGGAAAGAAGAAGGGAGAGTCTCAAAGTCAGAATACAAAATACAATAATGTTCTGTCTGAAAATATGGCACACAGCTACAGACATTATCAGTTATCTTTCATCTCCATGTCTCCTGATCACACTGAGACCTACTCTTCTCCCAGCCTATTGTGTGTGTGTGGGCCCTGTGCTATAGGGGAGCCCTGGGGCCTGCAGAGGTGAACTACAGCACGTGTTCCTCTTCCCTGCTGTCTTCCAGGTCTTCCTTGCTGCACTGTTCCAATCCTGGATTCGCTGGGCACCCGCTCAGAGGCTCTGGAAACTGAAGATGCTGCTTTGGGCAGAGTGGGGGAGAGGACTGGCTGATGCAGAATCCCTGAGTCATGTCCCAAATTCCCCTCTGCAGCAAGGCTGCAGGGTAACCTTGAGCTGTGCTCCTCTCAGCACTGAAGGTACAGCAGGATGCAGCCCTGAACTCCTGCATGGGAACACCTCCATAAGGACCTCCTCCAATACTGCCCAGCTCAGGGTTAGAGAAAAGCCAGCTTCATAACGTGTTGAGAATCAGTATCCTTCATGAAATCACAGAGGGACACTGCTGTGTTTAAGGACTTATCCTGTAGGAAATGAAGGTTTCCTCCCTCCCTAGTCCTCTAGTTTTCCCTCGTGTTCAGGCCTGCTCCTCACTGACCTTCATGAAGATTGCTTGGGATACAGATGTTGGGGATTTGCACAACTGGAGGGCAATAGTGCCTTTATTTACCTTCTTCACACATAACTGGTTGATGAATGACTTGAAAAAACAAAGACCACAGGCACATGGAGTTATTAACCATTGTGAAGGAAGGGGGCCTTTGATGCTGGTTGTGCTACTTATGTCCCAGCAACAGTGATCTTAAGCTCCACTGCTGCCTTTTGGGCAGGGCATGTTGGTCTAGGGGAGGAGAAAGCCCGGGGCACCTGGGTTTTGTTTTGTTTGCCCCAAACCCTCCCTTAGATTAGACAGAGCAGTAAAAACAAAAAAATCTCAAAACCCGAGATCAGGAATTTCCTTGTTGACTAAATCAGACTGCCTGAGCAATGCCTGGGGGCTTTCATCAGGCTAACCACAAATTTGCTGTGGAGCCTCTCCTTCAGAGAGCAGCATGGGTAGAAACTGCTCCCCTTTGATGTTGGACGTTGAACCCATTTCGTTTTCAGTGCATCGGTCCTCGTTGCCATGGTTGTTGCAGCTTGCAAAGGTGAAGCGATGAGTTCACACCAAGAGAGACTGGAAGCAGCTCTGTTTCTTCTCCTGCCTTCCCCAGCTGCGCCCCACCCTCCGCTTGTCCACACCGAGGTCTAACAGCACAGAGATGTATTTAGTTTCCACCAAAACATCCTCACCACATTCAGACCTGCACATCATCTCCTCGCTGCAGGAAAGGGGACAGCCCACGTCCCCACCACCCGCCCCTGCAAACCCCACCGCAGCTGCTGGGGTAAGAGCCTCGCACGCCAGTCAAGTCCTTTGCACAGCCCTCTCGGGAAGGCGATGTGTGCAGGACTGCTAATGATCAAAGGCTGGCTGTGAGTCATTTCAAATCCAATGAATGATCATTGGTTGGGGAAGAGGTAATTAGACTGCCTTCACTATCTCGCTGTTATGCTCAGGGGAGTAATGGGGTGGTGTTGCTGCCATTGAAGAACTTTATTTGTTAGGAGTGACTCATTGTGTATGAGTCACAGATTATACATGGGAAAAACTACTGGTGCTCCCTGTTGGGAGTTGAAAGTCCAGTGCAATGGGCCCAGACGATCCTGGCAGCTGACTGATAATGATAGAATCACCTGGTGAGTGTTCCCTTCCTTTCATCTCACCTAGAGAGAATCTATCAAAGGCAGGTCTGCTCTTGCTACCAGTAACTGCATGGGCTATGTAGCTGCCCCACTGCAGAAGCTGAAGGGGAAATGACTTTTGACAAAACTAGCAGAGAATCAGAAGAACGAGATGCAGACCCCTGGTACCCAGGCTGCCAAGATCCCTCGAGGACTTTGTAGCCCTTGAAATGGAATTTAACCTGCTGATTCAGGTCAAAACTTCATGACCGTTCTGTTTCAGTAATAAGCTACAGTGAACTTTGATTGCAAAGCCAACACATTCACGGTGTCGAAAATATGTCCCTAGATCTGAATTTCACAGTAGAGTTGGCTCACCTTCTGTTTTAAAAAAAAGATTGACTCAACTTTTATTCTGATTTGACTGATTTTTATACCAGGGTCTTGCAATTTACAGTTGAACTGAGTCTTCTTAATAAACTCAATAAACTTTTGGAAGATATGTTTCCTTATGTTTCTGCTTCCAGAATGGCCTGAGATTTGGAAGGACAGAGGGAATCAACAGTAAATGGAGACAAAATTGTTGCTTGGATCTTTACATTCTTTTTCCACTTTGAAACCTAATTTTAGATCTCAGCTGAGGCTTAAGGTTTGTTTTAATTTGCCCAAACTGTTTTTTCTTTCTTCCACTAGAACAAACCCAGTCAAACTGTGTTTGCCCTTCAAAACTTGGGTCTGAGAAGTGCCCAGCACAGTTACTCAATGTAATGAATGTAAACACTGGGAAGATTACTTATTTCCTTTGTACGTGTTCTGTTGAGCTAGAATCTGATTGCACCACTCGAAGAATATCCTCTTGCTGTATAAAAACACAATTATGGAGCTCTGATCCTCACCCTCACTTCAGTGGAGGAGTGCTGCAAAGGTGCATAGCTGGAAAGCAAGCATGTCATGTCTTCTGCTGGGATGCTGTGCTCTATTAGGATCACTCTGTGACGCTTGCTTTGGATGGTGGATCCTGGTCCAGATATTTCTCCTTTTCATGCAAACAGACTTTGCATGACCTCAGTCATCCTGAGCTGGTATCAAGGGGTTTGACCCTGAAAAGATACTGAGAGCTGCAGTGCAGTCAGAATCTGGGTGGTACTGCTCCACTGCCCGCCCCAGTGACCCAAAGCAGAACCACATCTCCCATGAAGGTGCTCATCATCTCCTACTCCATTTTTTTCCCTCTGGATAACATGCAGTCCTTGCTTTCCTGCACTGAGGCAGTATCCAGCTTAGAAACATTCAGCTGATCCCCTGCTAGATACATTGCTGTGAGACATCCACATCCACTGCAGATTTTGGGTGTGCCTGGCAATTGCAGCCTGTGCCATAATCAATGTGGAAATAGGTGAACTAAAGCTGAACACATGCAAACACACCCCTCTCTCAGACACACACACACACTTGCAAAGCTACATGGAAAAGGAGCCAGAACTGCAGGGTATAATATCATGACAACCCACTGGGAAAAGATCAGTACTTGACGTGCCCAAATTCTTTCATTCCCATCTCAATGTTCAAGAAAGAGACTGAAGAAACCAGGTGGTCATTTTTCAGGAGGTCTGGGAAGAAAAGAGGTGATGGCTTGTTTGCAAGCTGGTAAGACATTAGGGAAAGACATGGCATGCTCTGCAAGACATACACTGTTTTGGTAAACCTCATTTTATCTTCCAGCCTCAAAGTGTTCCCGGAGTTTGAACAGCACCTTACCAAAGTGCAGACCCTGCTCCCAGCAACTGTGGAAGCTGCAGCCCGTACAGTGTGCCTGGCAGACACCGCCTTATCCAGGCTGGGATCGCAGTTGGCACCGGGGGCAACCTCTGGGGCACTGACTGCCTTACACCATGGATTGGGCACTGTGCAGACACACCACAGCTCTGATCTCTTCTGGTCAGAGCCTCTGGGTATTTCTGCAACTCAGTGGGGAATCCTGTTCTGTTTTCTATCTGTCTCCAGGGTAAAAGCTCATTTTGCTTTTCCTTCCCCCAGCAGCATGGGTGGCTTTGTTTAGAAGAAATTATACAGTTGAATAAGAGCTAATATGAAAGGCCAAACCTTAAACGGATCCATGGGCACGACTGCACTGTGAGTGATGTGCAGACAAGCATCTCTGTGAGGCTAATCTCCTGAGCATGGAAAACAGCATGAGGGCAGATGTAGCTGTGGGGCTGCAGAGTGAGCTGTTGGAGGGACACCCAGAACCAGGGATACACTCTGCATTTTCTAACTGGTGGAAAGCCCATGCTGTGCTGATGGTATCTCTGCTGATGAAACCATGTCTTGGCCAGATGTCCCTTGATTTGCTGTGAAGATATCTCTCTCTTGGAAGAAACTCTCTTCTCCCCTCCTTTTCCTTTCATTGCTTTCATTCCCGCCTCACTAAACCATCCCTCTATCATCGGCTGGTCACATCCCTCCTTTCTGAATTCACATTAACAGCAAATTGGGATGGATGGAAGCTAATTCTAAGTAAGGTGAAGTGTTCACATCCATAGCATCAACACAAAGGTGTGCAGGCACCTACCCAGTGCTTGCAAGGACCACTGCTCCTATGGGACCACCACTATGGCAATCAGGATGAATTGCTCTGGTCCCTGTCCTCTGTGAGGTACAGAGCAAAGGCAGCCCCTCAGATGGAAGGGGAAGGGAAGGAGAGATCAGATGCTGCCATGACTTTTTTTGCAAACACCTTGCTGAAAGCTGCAGCAGATGTTGAAGTTAAAATTGCTTCTTCACACCCTTTCATTTTTGTGGTCAGTTTTGCCAGAATTATTGTAAGGCCACAAAAGGCAGCTAAGAAAGACAAAGCCAGATCCTGAGCTGAGTATGGATGTTACACCAGACTGACCCCTCTGATTTTCTGGCCCGCAGTTTTCAGTCGTAGTGGCTGCAAGTACAGCAGAGACAAAGTCTGAGTATGCAGAGGTAGACACTGTAGATCCCCACTGAAATCAGTGGAAATCTTCCTGTCAGAACCAGGGACAGGATTTAACTGAACTTACTCAAAATACAAAGATGGTAGTGACAAGGGGAATAGTGTGAACCTTAACATTCTTGCATTTTAAGATTGGAAATTAGTCTTCCTCTAATCCTTTCTGAAGGCTTCTTGTGGAGTGTTTCGTTCCCTCTGCCATTAAGCTGCTGCTGCTGCTGCCGTCTGCCAGAGGACTGTCAGTCTGTCCCACCCATTTGCCAGACCTCACACAGTTTATCTGTCAGGGAGAAAGGAATGGTGATGGGGAGCAACCTGATAAATAAGTCATCCACGATCCTTTCCTACAGGCTATCCAAAGTAAACCCAACTTGCTGGCAGACACTCCTCTTGTCTTTGGGATCTCTTGCAGCCTCAGTGAGCCAGAGTTAAACATCTCCTCTCTCTGCTTTTCTTCTCCCCAGAATGGAGGAGCAAGTGGGGTCCACTCTGCCTTGAAGTCTTAAAAAGTTTCAGGTGGGATTTGGGAAAAGAGAAGTTCCACAGCAGGGCTGGGTCTCACGGACATGCAGGATATTTATTGCGGTCCAATTTTCTTTTCTTGTCAACTGAAGTCTTTTGCATTGATACTAAAGGAAAATATTAATAATTTTAAAAAAAGCCCAGTAAGTTAGAAGTTTACACAACTTATAATACCGCTATGCTAAGTGACTCTAAAGTACATGAAAAATCTAGAAAACCAGGTTTTCTTTTTAAGCAAGTTAGTTTTTTCAGATAGAGTTAGTTTTATGTTAGCTAGGCACTGCCTGACATACTGTATTATTTTCAATAAGCCAAAAATATGCTCCACGATTGTTATGGCTGAAGAATTAATAAGATAATGTTTCCATTTCAGGAAATCCCCTGAAAACAAAATGTAAAAAAGCATAAAAGCCACTAGTCTAATTTTCAGGGACCCTTATTGCCCAGGGCTCCCATCAGTCCCTGAGACTGGAGGCAGCTCAGCGTCTCCCAGATGTCAGCTCTACAGTGCTGAGGAGTTTTGCTGGTGTGGATATATATATAGCCTGGCTCATAAAATGAGGCAGAGTTTTCCCCAGAATTCCCATTTCTTGCTTAGTCCTGCCCCAGTGGGATGTCTCTCGGGCTGCCTGCCTCCCTGGAGATGGAGTGCCCATGGGGCCTCTCCAGTTGTTTCACTTGGTCCTGATACTAGAAAAAACATTGATTTCCTTCTCTGAAGAGGCAACAGTAGATACCTGGACCTTCAGCGAATGGGAAGGCAATTTATTAAAACAAAAGAAGACTGCAGGTGTAAAATGTTTGTCATGCTAACACCTGAACAAACATATCGCCCTGCCCTTGCTTATCTCCTTCCCAGTTCTCTGCCTTTATTGAGTCCTGTGTCCTGCTAACTGCAGATGTGTTAATCAGGTGGTTAGATTAAACTCACTGCCTCTGGACTGTCTTATCTAGACTGTATGAATGTGTCATGACATAGATTAGGGCCAGTCCAAAGGGGTTTTTTATACCTTTGTGATTACCAAGCTGCTCACTGTTTCCTGTTTACATGATTCCATATTCCTCAGAGGGAAAGCCAGTCTCCTCAGGGATGGCAGCAAAATCCTCTGTTGCCCCATCTCTGCAAAAAAGTGTATATAAACACATGATATTTTTCTCCTATTTCATATTCATTTCATCATTTGCATCCCTTTCCCCACAAGTGTCCATTTCCTCCTTCAAAAACCAGTTTGAAGAAGCCAGGTGTGGTTTTGACCCCATGACTTTTGCAGCCCATAGTTGCACTGCTGTTTCGCAAATATCTCTCAAACAAGTGTCTCCCAGCGATTTCTGCTGCCATGCACTTGTTCGACTTTGATTTGGTACCAGGTTTCCCTTCCTTTGCCCACTTCCCAGTTCTGCTGTGAAGAGGTTCATGTGCCACAATGAAGCTGCCCCAGGTGCATGGGGAGTTTTTTGCCCAGGGTGGCATCAGGACAGAGTGGAGGAGGAAAGAAGGGAAGGCAGCTGGTGCAAGCAGCCCCATGCTGCCCTCACCATGGGACTACACGGTGTGAATGCTTCCTTTCTGCCTCTTTTCCCTCCCCTGACACTGCAGGCAGAAACTTGGGGTTTCTCCGAGACTTACCCTCTGGGGCAAAGTTGGACTTGATGGTTTTGGAGATCTTTTCCAGTCTTAATGATTCTATGATTCTGTCCATTCGGTTTTGCCTACCCAGCCCACAGCCCTGGAAGCTGTGGCAGTTTCTCCCTGTATGAACAGAGCATAAACCTGTTTTTACACACACTTAAAAACTAAAATCTCTCCCTTTTCTTTCCCCTTTTTGTGTTTTTGATGACAGTAGATAAAAACAGCATACATACAAGAGCTTTGAGAGTTTCACTGTCTGCCTGGTATGCTAAAAACATATCCAATGTGGGCATTCAAAACATAAGATGCTTCTGTGACAAAATGAGTTGCAGGCACCGTGGCAGCAGCACACTGCTTTGCTCTAGCTGGGTTTCCTAGTCCCCAGCCATCAGAGAACCTCTAGAGAAACTGCCCCCGTTTTCAATCACCTTCATTTTCTGTTCCTTGTTCCGGTTCTGGTTCACTGAAATTAGACGTGGGTTAAAGGTATGTCCTGGGAACTGGAAGTCCTCATGCTTTGGAAATATCTGAGTCACAGCCAAATGCAGGAGCAAATGTCATGGCTGGGTAAAGGGGTTGGGGTCAAAAATCAATGCAGCAAGTCTCTTACTTTTTATTAATATCCAGGAAAAACACACCAAAATCCTCAGAGCTTAATGTATGGATTAGTACTCATGTACAACATATGTGGTTATGATATTCATAATCAAAATAAATATGTTTACCAGTTCTGTAAATCTCCATAAATTCTTCTTCCTCTTCTGCATGTAATAAAATTCTCCAAAGACTTGAAAATGTGCATGGTGAGTCTCTAATGCACATTTTATTTGCTGATTTCCCGTGGCTCCGTATAGACATTTTAACTTCAACAGAACATCTCAGCAGGAACTTTCTTATCAGAATTTCTGAGACTCACAACTGTATTCAGAACATCCACTAGAAAGATTCCTGTGTCTCTGGAGACATCCCCGCTTAAAACCATATTTGCTTTCCTGGCAGTTTCCTCTGAGAGCCTTTGAATGTGGGGAACAGTGCCATGAGTGTTAAGCTTTTCTCTCCCCATTGCTACAACTCCAGCAGGCGTCAAATCTCATGTGCTTGTACTCGCCATGCTGCCGGGGAATCTGGTGTGCTGCGAAAATGACTGAGATTACTATGACAAAAGGTTCCCTCCACCTTTTGTACCAGGAACCTCTTTTGCCCTAGGAAATGTCTGTATTTCTGAAAATGGCTTAGCAGTAATCTTGCTGCAAATCGTTTTCTTAAAGGAGCCTCTCCTGTTATCAGCAGTCTGTGCTGTCAAAGGGAGCACACTGAAACAGATGCATCGTGGCCGGTGACTTTTAGGGTGCTAATTTCTACCACAACAGTGATTTTCTTTAAGGGCCTTGCTGGGATAAAATGGGATGAAAATATAGCACATAAGCTGTTAAATATAAATGAAAGGCCTGTCCTTTCTGCAGAGATGATGTGGTCTCCCAGCTCCTTTTTGTCTCTTCGTCCTCCATATGTGGAAGTCCAATGGCCTTTCACTGTTGTGAGTGTCATTATAGGCAGTCCATGAAGGCTACAGGTGTACACAGAATGTTGCATTGCACATATTTCATAAAGCTCCCAAATGAGTGGAAAGCCAGAATGCATATGGGAACTGCTAATGGCTCCATAAGCTTTGAGGACATAGCTTTGAGTGGCTGTTAAGTGACAGGCAGGTCCTCAGAGTGGGTTTTGGTCATGTATTCATTGCAGTGCAATGTGTAACCAGCTATTTTTTCCTTGTTTGCATAATAAACCTCTCTCAGAGGTTTTTGTCCCCTGAGTGGCATTTATGAAAAGTGAAATTGTCACTATCCCTGAGAAGTCTGAGGGAGAGTGATGCTGTCACTACTTCAGTAATGGCTGTGCACAGAATGCAGGTTTTAATGCCTTCAGAGCAAAGTTCTTTTTGTAAGCAGGACACCCTGTAGCCTCCAAGACACACAAATAGGCAATTCTTAGTTTTATTTACAGTTGAGGCAGGGGTATTGAGGGAAATCCTGCATCAAATTCAGTGAGAGAGTCATGCACCAACATCCAGCCCTTGTAGGTGCCTGTGGAGCAGAACTCAGGTTTCTGAACTGAAAGCCTCCATCACTCGAGTAGGAAATCCTTCCCTTCAGGTAGGTGTCATCTTGAGTTTTCAACTCTACCACTGGCATGAAAAGATCTCATTCTGCTGTCCAAACAACCAAGCCCTCACAATTTGTACTCCACCACTAGTAAATATGAAATGTATTCAAATGCAGAAGGCATTCTTTCAAAGCTGATCAATATCTTCTATCTCAGCAAATGTTGCTTCAGTTAGCAGCAGACAAGCTGTTGGATTTAGGCTGGACTGACTTTATTTTTAGCTGGGAGTGGCATTTTTCCTCTGGAAGCTTTCCCTGCCTCACATCATGCAATGAAAGCTGCTGCCTGGCATGACACTTTCTGCTCCTTGCTACTACTTTCCCTCTGATGACTTTGTAGCCTTCAATACGTCAGTTTGCTTATTAAATTATGCTGCCTACAGTGAGAGAGAAAAAAGACAGTGCACAGCTTGCAGCTGAGCATCGTGTCAGGCACCTGCCTGCAAAGGGGCCGACTGGCCCTGGGAAGGCGGGCAGGATGAAGCTGGCACTGGGGCCGGGCAGGGCAGCAGCTGCAAGGGGGCTGCCATTGCAGTTTGGCAATGCCCTGGAGCTCACCAGCACCTGCTCTGTGCCAGGCCAGGCATCTTCCTGCTCACGTCTGCTGGAGAGAGGTGAAGGTGTGCTGTGTATGGCTGCAGACAAAGCATTTCTGTTGGAATTCGCAGGGCAAAAAAGTGGTGCTGCTCTTCTCCCTGAGAGTTTTTCAGTACAGCATAGTCAGCTCTGATGAGAACTCGGGTCCTGACAAAAGCAGCATGAGAATGTGCTGGGATGGACCCCCCATGACAACTGCCCATGTCTGGGATTTCGGACAAAGTCCTCGGTGGGAGGAGCAGACCCCACAGCCTGAGCTGATGGAGACAGGAGAGAATAATGGCATTGTCTCATGTGGTTTGCTCTCCATGTTGAGACCACGTGCATTCCCCAGCAGGGCTCCTACTGGTTTCTGTCACTCCTCAACTACAGACTCTCCACAAGCTCCACCTCTTGCAATGACTCATGATTCAAAATATACACTTCTATAAAAGAAAAAAACCAAAAAACAGTGGGGGGAAACAAGATGTCAAGAGGGCTACAAAGAGAAATATTTAACACCATTTCAACAACAAATAAATCTTTAGAGAGTGTTGGAAACGTCTAAGAGGTGGATGAACTCACCTCCATCTCTTAAATCTAATGACAGGTTATGGTGAAATGATTTGTGTACTGACCCATCCATTCTGAAATGTATGTTCTTCAATCTCAAAACTCCTCCCTGCCCTTAAGAGCTGTATCTCCAAATATTCCCTGCACAGCTGCTGACGTGTCTAGTGTCCACTGCTGTGATACAATTATGCACAGTAAATATTAACACTAAAGAGTATTGAATACTCAGGTGTTGGGCGGAATTAATTCAGTTCATGCCTCTTGTGCAGTCCAAGCATGAGAGCAATGATAACATCCTGAGCAGGCAGGTAATAACAGGCTTCATAGTGAAAAGATGCACAGATGATCCTTTGTCACTACTTCCAAACCCTTACAAATTAGATGCACAAAATGGGTTGCTGCTGCCTTCTGGAGGAGCAAGCTGCAAGAGAGAGAGTCTTGGCGAGCAGAGCATAAATCAAACAGGCGAGCCTGTTTGAACTTTGCACTTTCTTTTCCTCACCAGATAACATTATCCAAATCCCAGCTTTAAAGACCTGCAAGGTTGTAATGCAAAACTGTAAGGAAATAATTCTGCACATCCCTGACAGTCTCCTCTGCCAGGAGGATCTCCAGCTGGGATCTGTGAATACATGAGCCTCTGTGCCTGTGTGTTTTAAAATCGCTGCATAGTTGTGGCCAGATATGTCTCTAGGTCCATACTGTTTCCTGCTTCTACTATAGTGCATGCACACAAACTGGGATTTTTCTTTATTATTTGCTTATGTGAAATAAACATTTACGAGCCCGGGCTTCCTTTTCAGCTCAGTTCTTCCTAGAGGAGTCTTTACTCCTGTTATTTCTCCCTAAGACTCGCACTCCTTTAGTATTTAGAGCAGTAAGGTCTGCTTTCTCTGTCACATGGGTTAAATTGATGTAATGGTACTTCTCTGTGTAGAAGGATAAGGTCCACACCCACGGTGGTCAAATGGCAGCCACCACACATTTGAGACATGATGCATTTGGCTGTATTGTTATAGTTGTATTTTAGCATCTGTGAAAACAAATGCTGGAGGTCAACAAACTCTGTGGTTTGGACATTGGACTCAGGGAGGACCATTAGGGTGGAAAATGTATTTCTTTTTGTGGTTTTCAACAGCTCATAGTTAATTACTCTTTGTCCCAGTGTCACGGATACTCTTGTCACTTCCCATGTCACTGATATTCCCAGAGTGTTATAAGAAACACATGATATTGTGCAAGCACATACTCCTACTTACTTATAGTCAGCTGTGCTTATTAGCCAGATCATGGGCAGCACAAAATATCCAGCCTTCAGCTGTTTGTTGTGTTGCTCCAGAGTGGAGAAAAAAAGCCCTGCTAGACATTGTCCTCCCCAAAAGATCAACAAAACAATAATTAAAATTATATTAATTAATTTAACAGCACACTCCATTATGAGTAAATTTATGTTCTTAGAGGGCTCCATGATGGAGTATAAATGCCTCATTAATATTAGATATATCAACCTGGGAGCAGAAGCAGAGTCAGAGAGAATAGTGACTGGCAGTACAACGAGCTCACTAGACCCCATGCAGGGACATTTCCTTTAGTTGCTCTGCTTGCATTCACATACAGCCTGCTCTCCAAAGACACCATCTGTGCAGGTTTCCAGCCCTTGGGTCCTACCTCTGCGGCACAGCCCTGGCTGGATTCCCTGGGCTTTTCAGGGCTTCTTGACCACGGAATGCAGCTGTGGGCAGGCTGAGTACAAGCCAGACCCCAGCTGACCTTGAAGCCGTGTCCCACAAGATATAAATACAGCTTTCTTTTTTGTGTGCTGTGGAAAGAGCTGCCCAGTAAAAAACAGCAATTCCCTGGTCTTCTCAGCTCCTCAGCTCTTCTGATCTCCAGAAAAAAACTGCCAGGAAATCTGTAATACCATGCCATGAGCCAAGCCTGGTGAGAGGACTGTGGTGCTTCAAGGCCTTTTGTCCCAGCACAGAGCTGTGGTAATTCACCCATCTCAGCACTGCTGTTTAATGTCACCTTTTCCAAAGAGGAGTAGGAGTTGTTGTAGAGGTAGAGGTGGATGAAGGTAGCCAAGTGGAGGTGGCTCCAGTGAGCTCTGAGAGGGGGGCAAAACCCATGGAGGGAAGCAGAGGGCATAGATACTCCAAGAACAGTCCTTGCTCCCTTCGTGCCCCTCCTGGGTAGTTGGGACTAGTGTGCTTCTCTGTCTTCTCTGAGGTTGTCCACTAGAGATGACTTCATCTGGCATTCTTCTGGAAGGACTCAGATGGTGGCAGTGAAGGAGATACTGAGATACTGGCAGCTGTTTGTAAAAGCTCTTTCCTTCCTTCCAACACCTGGAGAAAGACTTCACACAAGTAATATTTCTTTCTTGGGCTCAATCCAAATATGTACACTTCAGCTTCCTCTGCTCTGTGGTCTCTGAGTTCCTTAGTGCACTCTGCTGAATGAAGCATCTGGAACCGCTTAATTCTGTTTATTTCTACATATGTGGATCTTTCAGGAGGATGAATTAGTGGCCAGCTCCTTCAGGATGGATAACTGATCATACATCCTCATTGAGTTGCTCCTGCTCTTGGACAGGGCACAGAAGCATGGCCTGCTCAAGAATAAGCATGCATATTTGGGACATCTGGCCCCCACCTGTGATCAATTACCATACAAGTGGTGATGCTTCGTGTGGGTGCTCCCAGAGCCTGGATGTCACCAGTGTCAGTAGGGCTTTCCCAGTGGTGTGGGGGGTCTGCTCTGCCCAGCTGTGGACAGTTGTGTTTTCTGTCACAGGTGAGCTCTTCCTGGGCCTTGCTGCTAACCTGGACCATGGTCCTCCCCTAGGTAAAGCCCTTGTAACAAGACCTCTGAGGGCGAATCACCATTCCTTGCAAGAAGATTGGCCCCTTATGAATATGCAATAGGTTACATTTCCTTCTTGAATCTTATATGCCCAGCATAGCTAAACTTCTGTTGTATATAAATGGGAAAGTTTCAGTGGAAAATAACATTGCTGATGTCTAACATCCTTCTCTAATTAACAAAGATAATTTTCTGCAAAATATGTGTACCTAATTACCATTCCGCGTGATCATTATGATGTACTTGCAGTTAGCAGGAGTCTTGCTACTCACTCATCTGGAGAAATGTTATATCCCAGAGAGGGCAAGCAGGGTAGAGAACCATGCCTGGACATCCATTATTGTGCCCTGAACGTGCTCCCATCCATGAGCAGGGAGATACAGCCTTGTGCGTTCTTGGGGCTCACATAGTAAACCAAGATATACATTACCAAGTCAGCTCAATGTTTTTTGCTGAGGTGTTTGTGTACCTCTCCCTCTGTTTTCTCCAGGGCTTAGCATGATGTCCATCTGCTCCTACATTCCTCATACAGCTGGAAATTTCTATTATCAAGCACCCAACAACTCAGGCACAGTCTGTTCCTTCCTCTGCTGAGCTGACTGCTATCTGACTGTCTCGCAATCTCCCCTCTTATTAATTCAGCACTAGCAGGCAATGGAGCACTTCTTGCTATGGCTGAGGCACTAACCCTGGGAAAGGGAATGCATTGTGTTATCCATTGCCATATCTGACCCGTGTCTGGTTTCAATAAGGTGATGGGGTGCATGAGAAGGTGACTGATACGCTCAGAAATGTGGGAAGTATTTGCAGTGAGGAGTGAAACTATGCCAAGGCAGTAACTGGGAATGGCTTTATTTCCAGAAGGCTGTAGTGGGTCACAGAGCAAATCCGTAAGGTTAGGTTTTCCCAGGTGTGCTGCATTGGAGTGTCACAGCACCTTGTAAATGCTGACTGGCATAACACTGCAGCCTCCAAGGAAGGAGAGGTGTTAAGGCCAGCAGTACTGTGTCTGATTGCAGCTCTGAGGCCAAACATGGCACCTGAATCCCTGGGCTGCAGAACAGTTGGCAGCTTCTTCCCCGTTCACCATGTTCAACTGGACCTCTGCCATGAGTCAGGAATGGTGACCCATGTGAGTTAGAGGTGAAGGACACATTTATTCATATTCCCATGAAGCAAAACTGCTCACTTATGCAGAAGACTTATTATGACAGGCATGCTGTTTGCTGGAGGAAGAGAGTGAGTCCTTCCTGACACTGCCCCTGGGAAGGTCAGTGTGCCAGTCCAAGAACCATTCACCTTCCAGCAGCCTCACTCCTTGGTTTATTGATGAGTGAACTGCCATTTTTTTCTTCTCATTTTTTCCCCACAGTCATTCCTATGCAAGAGCAAAGAACAGATTCATGACTTCCTCTTCCATGCTGGCCAGAAACATCTATCTCCCAGTTTGTCTTACAAACTGTGTCTTCCTACCACTGAGCTTCCAGAGTACAGTCAAGGAAGACTGGTTGCAGGGTTGTCCGAAACACCTGCAATGTGATAATTTGCATTTCTTTTCATTTTTTGACAAAGTTGTGATGTGCTCTGACCAAGCCTTTTTGAATGGGTTACTCTGAGTCAGAAATTGATGTTTCTGGCAAGGTGTAACTGCACACCAAAGTTTAGAAGGCTTTTCATATAACTTCTGTGTACAGTACAACCACAGCAGAAATTCCAGGTTGTACAGCCTTTGCAGCCATCAGGATGGTCAATGGTCACTTTAATGGGATGGTCCAGATGGGCAGAGATGAAACCAAGTCACAGAAGGAGATGCTTGGGCCATACTATTTAACTCCAAGACTACATGGGGAAGGTGGATGTACTGACAAATAAAGATCAGGTGTCACTCGTTATTTTACAAAGCAAAAGAGACAAATGAGGCTTGTTCCAAATCATGGTGAAGTCCAAAATAGTATTTCATCTAGTCTCAGTGTGCACTGGAGCTGGTTCCCTGTACAGTCCAAGGACAAGCTGATCTCAATTACATCTCCATTTGCTTATTTATTTATTTTCCCTCAGGAGGAGCAGAGGACTTTCTGCTGATAACCAGTGCACAGTTTACACATCTCACACTGTGCCTGTGAGCCTCAGTGAGCGACTTGTGAGGGTTTGCAGCCACCTCCACCCTCACGAAGGCTGCTGCAAACCCCATGGGGAGCTGCTGGGAGAGGCGCTTGTTTTCCTGCTGTCTCCCCTCCTCCTCTTCAGCAAAGCACAGACTGAAAATCCCACCCTTGGTGATTCAGATCAACAGACGGCCCTGTTATTTCTCAGACTGAGAACTCCTAACATTTCCTGCTGACAGCTATTTTGGGAATATTAAGCCTGAATGTTTTGGTGGAAAGAGAATTCAAAGGGCCACAAGAGCAGGGGGATGAGTGAATGAACCCAAGCAACTCAACAAGACTAAAAATTTTGTAATGCTTTTTTTTTTTAAACACAGAGGGAGCTTTGATAGCGCACATGGCAACAAAGACTTTTGTCATGCAGGCTGCTTGGAGTTAATATGAAAGTGTCTCCACTGTGCCAGCATTCAGTTGCAGGAAGCAAAGCTTGTAGTGGAGTGTGAGATAAAAATATTTGTAAGGCTCATCACTTTTTGACATCTCCACTCCAACACTTCCTCCCCAAAGCGGCATGTACAGACAGCTGTGCTGTGACTGCTGCTTCTGATCTTCAGCCTCACCCAGCAAACACGCTTGGAGCACATGTGCTGATGCAAACCCTAAGAGGAGGTGGAGGAACTTGCAGTGACAGCCCAAAACCAATGGGGATAGCGCTCAACTGTTTAAGGTGTGTGAGATCTGGCCTGAAGTGAATGAACATTATTCTTTGCGCTGAAGCACAAAGGAGTTGAATCTGTCTATGAATTTACATTATTTTACAGCACTGGAAAAAAAAATTCTCATTCTGTGGTCATGATTATGCAGGAATTGGGTCATGATGGAGACCACTACATGCTTTTGTTCTGATTTTAAAGAACAAGCTGGGCATTCAAGTCATTCAGAAAAACAAAACCTTTGACTTTCAGTAGACACTGGATTAGGATCTGTGTGCCTAATTTCAAAAGATTTGGACAGAAAAAAAGCTTCCACATTTTCACATTTTTCTCATTTTGCTACCTTCTGTCTCAAGATCTCAAGGCAGAACAAGATTTGAACAAATTGCAACTAGCTGGGAACATACAATATTTATCCACAATAAACGCTTTCACATTTGCAAAATGGTGCGTATAAATTTGCACTTTAGAAGAAGATTCAGCCTTTCTACGTCTGTGCAGTGAAGGCCCTGCCCTCCTAAATATTTCTTTGTAGCTACAAGAGGCCTTAGTATAGCCCTGGTGCCATAAGCTTGCACAGACCATCTAATTGTCTTGAGATTCAGTAGATGACTTCATTCACATGGGAATATTTGTCCACACTACACAGAAATGCAGTGTGCAGGACACTCACAGGGAGTATAAAGGAAGGTATCACAACATGTGGGGTCTGAGCGTAGTCTATATGCCATATCCATTTGGAAAGCCACAGGTTCCCAAGCTCACTCCAGGCACGTGTTTGTGCACCACACATAGGGGGTCACATCCACCTGCACAGTAGGTAGTGTGGCTCATGTAGTTAGCCAGAGACTGACTTTCAGATGGACGGTCCATGGTCTGATGGCATGCCTGGAGAGACTGGAATGTGGCTCATGTCCTTCAGGAGAGGTGTGCTAAGCCCAGCACTGTGGGATACCAGTTCAGGAGTGCTTGGGGCAGAGACTGCCACTCAAGTGTGAAGGGAACTCCGAGCCTGGCTATAAATTTGGTTAAGTCATTGCTGTGAATGTGGCAGTGGATCAAGCTTTCCGTGCACATAATGCCTAGTCCTGCATGTTGTTGGCTGAGCAATGCTCTCCCTATGAAACTCAGCCCTGCTTGGCTTCATGTCTCCTTGTATTTTCTAGTCCCACTCAGCTTTCCAAGGGAACATGGCAGGGGGTGGAGGTGAGAAAGGGAACTTTTCTGGTGAACCAGTGTCTGATTTCATACTGAAATAATTTGATTGCAGTAAAAGAGGATAATTTTAAGTGATGGGCGGCATTATGGTTTTTGCTGAATTGGGCATATTTTGGAGATCTTTTGATTGTGTAGGTGGAGAAAAAGAGGGACAAAGGTTCATGGGACTGTTCTGGACCTGAAGTTGCTATGTGTAGTACTTTTTTGCTACTCAGCAGAGTGAAGTGAGTAGGAGAATAGAAAAAAAAACAGTAATAATTTGAATTTGAAAGTGAATTTTGATTTGATTGAGTTCAGCAGTCCTTCTGTGTTTGACTTTGCATTTATTTGTATATTCAAGCTCTACAAGCATGGTGCCTTGCCAAGTGAATTTTAAACAAAGATGCCATGTACTGACCACTAGTGAATTCTGAACAGTTTAGATTCTTGCAAAATTTGGAAATAGATGTATATAGCATATATTGCATATTATAATTTATAATGGACTGCTCTACAAAGAAGGTGTTATTTGCTGATGTTACTATTGAACCTAAATAATGAATAAATTAAAGAATGTTGCAGTCTGTTTATAGAGAATTGTCAGACACAGGTGAAGTTCATGAAAAAAATATTAGTTGCAAATGATTTGCTGAGCTCTAGTTCTTACCCCTGTGGCTCTGAGGGACCTTCACTACCCACAGACTGATAACCTTCAGTGCCAGCATGGCAGGCTATAAACTCCTCTACCTGACTTATAGAATCAGAAGTATTTTAATTAAAAATATTCGTGAATATCCACTCCCACTTTCATCTCCAAAGTGACCTCAAAGCAGAAGGGGGCACTTGTTGACAGGATACCTAGGTCATTCCCCTTTCACCTTTCTTGTCACTGAATCTCATGGGAAGCTTAATTTTGGATTGGGACAGAGGGTCCTAGTCTATTACAGATCCTAAATTTTGGACAGTGAAGCTTAATTGTGCTTCTTGACTCTTAGTACACCATGGGTGGGGAGAAAATAACACCGAAATTTCATGTCTAACATAAAGCAGTGGTCATTGCCATCTAAGATAAAGGAGACTTAAATCAATGATCACCCAGCCAGGGCAGAAGGCTGCAATCCCATTTGAGTGCCAAAGTGCCTGTTTGTGATAGCAAGCTGCTGTTAGCGTAATGTCTTTTGGGAAAAGTCTTCTGGATACAGGACACTTCCTCTGTGTCACANAAGGGCCATTTTGTCCAGAAATTTTAAGGCTAAAAGCACTGCTGTAGGCACTTAACTTCCTGTTATTTTTCCTCATTATATTTGTGACATCTAATTATCTTGTGGATATGGATTCTGAAGTGGTCCATGCTCTCTCCCTAACTATTCTTATTTTAATAAAATAAAGATTATAATCTCTGCTGATCTCACAGGGATGCTGTGAGGGGCCATTATATGACTTTTTAGAAAGCCGAGCTCTTCTTAGAGGAGAAATTATGAAAGTTCATAACATTTTAGAGATGCAGATCACTTTGAAGTGTCCATAATGGCTTTTCAAGACATTTTGTATCAAGTGTTTTGAACCAGTAAGGGTCTCCTCTGCCATCAACACCAAAATTCAGGGGGTTTATGCAAGGGCGGTTGGTTTGCCTTTGAAGCAGTTCCTGTGCCGTGGGGTTGGGCACCTCTTTTGGAGCAGTGTGGTTTAGGATGGTGAGAAGGAGCAGTCCCTGAGCAGAATGATCAAGACATTAGGATGGTCAAGACCTGGGTTGTCTCTTGCACACTTGTCTCATGCCCAAGGAAACCCCAGAAGAGGATTTCTGAGACACCCACACCATGGCTTTGGGTGGAGAACGGGCCCGCCTGACTCACAGCAGCTCTCACCGCTGCTTCAGGTTTGGAATAGCCATGTGTATCCTGCTCTGTGAGGTACTCACAGAACCACTTGTCTCATTTCAGATTCCTCTTCATGCCTGGAGCAGTTCATAAAGGTTGAAGACTACATGGTAAGCAGACTCTCTAAGGCTTAATGCTTTTGCACGTTGAGACCATGTTTGCTAATTATCCACGCTATTATCTCCGTTAGGCTCCTCCTTCCTGATATATGTTGTGGTGGATTTGCAACAGACTCAGTCAGAAATAAGAGAGGATAAAACTCTACTTCCCAGCCTTTTAAGTGTCATCAGCTCAGTTTCTGCCTGTTTTGACTTCCTCCTCCTGCTCCAGTAGTGCTTTGCAGTATTTCTCTCTCCCCTGCCTGTCTCCCTTCTGTGTGCCCAGAGGGTCCCTGGCCAAGGGCGGTGTCACCAGAAACAGGTCCTCTCCAAGTGGCAGGATGATCATGGCTTGTAGGCCCCCTGTACTCTGTAATGCTGCAGCTCGATGATGGTCATCCTGCCTCAAGAACCCTGGGATGGGAGACATGGGGTACTTTGGCTTCACAGACATAGACAAATGGGGGAAACAGTTTGTCAGGGGAAAGGAATCACGTCATTAAGTCTTGCCACTCAGTTACCCTAAAGCTGTTTGTCTTCATGTTCCTTTGAAGGCCTGGATTTTTATTATTTTATATTATTTTATTTATTTTATTTTCAATTTTAAAGATCCCCCTCTTCATGAACAGTTTCTAAGGGAACCACTGAATTATTGTCTTTTGGTCTTCCCATTTGAGATTGAGCTGAGTCAGGGCATAATTCCTGCCCCAGTTGCAGTGCCTTTGCTTTGTTGCCTACATTTCAGCTCTAGTCATTCTTCAGCAGTTGCCAATCAACCCCCACCCTCACAGGGTGTTCTGTTCTAAGATTCACATGTGCAGAATAAATAGATATTTGCTGGAGTTTCTCACATAGAGGTTTGGCAAGACCCACTCCTGCCCTTCCTTGCCCCCTTTGGTCTGATTTGCTTTCCCTCTCTGCCTGACTGTTCTCCTGTAAGAGCCTGTTGTGATTCCCTCTAGTGAATCCTCTTGGGAGAGTCGTTGGAGGACAGTGCCATATCTGAAGCAGCATATCAAAGCTGAGTGGATATTATAACAAGCTCTTCTGCAAATTGTGGCCTAAAAGAAACATGAAAACAAAATCTGAGGGAGTGTTGCTGTTATTTCGCCAAAGAGACTGTGATTTCTCTTGCTATGTTTTGCCACTATCTTGTTTTCAGCTTCCCATCTCTGCATTGTATGAGATTACAAGACTTCAAAAGCATTTAGGTATTATCCAGAATATAAAATCTCAGCATGGTCTTCTGGTTAAATCATAACCCACTATGATGCAATATGTGCCACCTCTGCTTTAAATTAAATCTAACCAGGAAAGAGGAGTCAATAGCACTTCCTGATCTATCCTGCAAACATCAGCCTGGTGGAAGCAATCAGGACCACAGCTGTGAGCATCCTACTGCCCATCCATGGAATTCATATTTGGGAGAGGTGGCATCTATTGCAAACAGCTGAAGTTCTGGTGTGAAGGAGAAAGGAGCCCTGTCACCTGCTGTTTGCTGCCTTTTACTTGCATAGTGCTTTCAATAACACCACGGAATGCTGCTGAGTAGTGGCCTGTTGCAACCACTTGTTGTTTGTGGGTGTCATCAGGGGGGTGGAGAGGAAGCCTTTTTTTCTCACTGCAATATAATGTTGTGTTGCCTGGATCCAGCTCCTGACCCTGTTGAACCAAGATGCTGCCTTCCTTCATTGAGGAGTTTTGCTCCTTTTCCCGAAAGCCATTTCTGAAAGGAAAATGTTCCCTGTTTAGTTCTAGCAGGTGTGGAAGCTTCTTTATAAATCACCAACCCACACAGCATTATGAAGCATCAAACCTCATTCTTTCAAGGTTGCCAAAACTGGCAAATCATAGTGCCTTATCTTGTGCTGTGCAGTCACAGCCCATTCTTAAGCACTTGGTTACTGTCCCCTAGAGTGAGCTTATGGCTGACCACGTGGACGGAGAGCTCTGCATGTGCTTCCAGGGAACATCCTATCTCCAGCTCCTGCTGCGCATTCCCTCACACAGGCCAACCATGTAAGCAACCCATCCCATCGCAGACACAAGGCTGGACTCAGGCCGTGCTGATGTTTGCAGGAGAGCTGCTGCCAGCTCTGCAGGGGTTTGCCAGAGAACAAGGGACTCACCCTTTGCAGGAGCAGCTCTTCAGATGGAGCTCAAGTCAGCCCTGTGGATGCACGCAAGTGCAGCTGCTGAGGGGAGGCAGTCGGTGGAGGGTTTATCTTTTTGCAATCAGCAAAGAAGCTGTCAGTGTAAAGTACTGAGAGCTGGCAAGGAGCATGGAGGTGGAGTCAGAGAACTGTGAGTAAAGCACAGGCTCTCGGGTCCACAGTATATGTGCTTCAACATCACCAGTCATATAACAGGTTTGTTTTCTTCCCTGTCACACTTCCACAGTATATTGCATCCAAATACCACTAAATGAATGACATGAGAGTGTATCAGAGCATTTTCCCTTCCTCATAGCAAGCATATATAATAATCTCTCTGGAAAGTACATCTCAGACTATTTCCAAGAACAATAGATGCTTGTAAGTCAGAATAGCTGGAGGCTGCGAGTCACATAATAACTTTTTGTGCTTGCATAGTGTTTCTTTTTCAGACTGATCTGAGTAGGAGACAGGAAATAGCCGGATTTTTTTTTTTTTTTTTAATGGTTACTACAAGTGCGTGATTTTTCTGAAAACCAGGACTTGCCATCTTAATTATCACACTGTACAGGGCTCATCTGTGTATGTCTCTGCTCTTTGGAGCAGACCGTGGGAGCAGAAGGAGGGTACTGGGAGTTTGGAAGAGGACTTACATGACACCACATGTGGTGTAAGATGGAAGCAGGCATCTGGAGTGGCCTAACTGGTGGCCCAGCTCACCCTGGGAGTGGAACCTGCAGCACATTGCTGTGCCTGCCACAAGGCTGAGGGTGCCAGTGCCTGAGATGCAGGTGTGGGCTGTAAAGGTGCCTAGTCTCTGCCTAAATGTTGCATGATCATGACCCCTCCTAGGGAAAAAGAGAAAAAGATCATCACAAACTCATGGAACCTAATTCTTCTTTATCATGCCTTGGTTCATTGAAAGGGAGGCCCTAACACTCAAGACACATTTTGCTACCTATCTATAACAGAAAATCCAGGTTTTGCTTAGTCTGGCTAGGGAAATGAGATGGTGTTACCAGACATTGTTCAGGCTGGGATGAGGTCCCTGTTGTAGTGTGTTCTTCTCAGTGGTGTGGACAAAATCACAACAGGCTCTAAATTACTGCTATTATATATTGCTGCTAATTAAGGTTGCATAGACTTGGATTTGATGAGGATTTTGAAGAGGCTGAGAGCTTATTTGTGTTTGCTTTTCTCCTGAAAATCATTTTTTAAAATTTCATTAAGCTATGTAAAACCAGAACATAATGTACAAAATCATATTTGCTGGAGAGGGTTTTCAGCATTCCCTAGGAAGAAGTCATTTATGATAATCTGAATTACTGGGATTTGGTGGGAGGAGGAGGAAATGGAGGAATTTGTATAATTCCAGGTCCTGCTATCTGACTGTGCCACTGTCACCCATACTCTGGGCAGCTGCCTTGTACTGCCAGGCAGAGGGAGGGGAGTTCAATAAGACACAGCTTTGACTCGAGGCCAGGTAGCTAAAGTTATGGCACTTAAATTGAGACTTGGATTGTGCTTTTTCCTTTACATGGTTTCAGCATAGCTGAGTGTCTGTGTCTGTGCTTTGGCACAGGGGCAGAGATGCTCAGTTCTACATGACTGGTATATTTAGTTGAAATATACAGTGCTACTAGTCTCAAGAAATATTTTTATCAGCAAGTCATTTATTTCAGTGTCAGGAAAGGAAAGAAACATTTCAGCAAATATTTTCAGGAGATACAAAAAAGTAAAAAGCAGAGGCATTTGATGAACTTAGTAGTAGCATTTTCAATCCAGAGATTTTCTTTTGCAGTTTTTGTGATTTGACAGATTCTTTGAAAATCAGAGTAGTTATTGAGAAGAAACCCACTCTTACTTCCTTCTTCCCTCTACCCTCCAGTATATCCTTACAGATATCTTTACAAGCATACTTGGTATTCAAAAATGAGGACACACATGCGGGATAGGGGAATGCCGAGCTCCAGGGTCTTCTCCATCTGATCCGTTGTTTTGAAAGGACCCTTCACTATTGAGCTTTAGGATATTTTTGAATATTGACTCTCTTTTCTGTTGAAATTCTTTCACTCAGTTTAAAAATTCTTGAATATACAGAGCAAAAGATGCTTGAATATTTGGACCAAAATCTGATGCTCAGCTACCTTTGCCTTGACTGAGCCCCTTTCAGTCTCACTCTGCTTTTTGATGTTTGAAATGTCCCTTTTCTCTGTTCCTCCACCAGAACTAATGTATAGCTCTGTGCCAAAAAGCCTAAAGTTTCTGCCCACTCTGCAGATTCACCTGCCTTTGGAGGAGAAAGGGAGCAAAGGGAGCAGCCCCCTGACCACCTGCATCTGTCTGTTTGGAGAGCAACCCTTGAGCCCAGGTAAGAAACTAACCCTATACTGGCCTTTTCTTTTCCTCTGATGAAAGATGGGCAGAAAAAAGTAATTGGGATGCAAAAAACACTTTCTTTGCTCAGGACAAATTTTTCCTTGCTGGAAAAGAGAGGGAAAGAAGTTCTGTACAGCTCAAATTGAGTTGTTTCCTTTTTTTGGGGGGGTGTTTTTTTGTTTTTTTTTGTTCTGGCCACCTAGCTGAAAATATCAATTATTCCCACAGTCACAGGCACTCTGCCAAACTCCCACTCCTCATGACTAGCGCTCTGGTATAACTTTATGGATTTGTTATCACAGCAGATTCAGCCACAGCTGTTTGGTTTCTCTAAACAGCGTTTTGCTCTTCTTTATGGCTGCTCACACCTCTTCGGAGCACGGTGCTAAGAGCACTGCTCCCTGCACATCTGCTCCCCGAGGTTAAAAGCACTTGACCCAGCCACAACCCAGCCGCTCCTCTTTCTGTGGGAGCTGCGCCATTCTTGGCCTTTGTGCTTCTTCTTTGTGTAGTCCAAGGTGTAATTCAGCTACTGCCACCGTTCCCCAAACAACTAAATTGCTTATATTTCTTACAGCTGACACAGAGGCCAAAGTACTTCATGCTATTAACCAATGCTGTGTTTAGCCTAGTGGGTCATAAGGCTACCTTACCATTAAGGCTGCCTTTTCATGAAAGGGCACAACTGGAAAGTACCTGGCTCTAGTTCCTTTGGTGCAAAACTGGGGTGGAGTAGCTGGGATTGAGCATGACACATCCTGTGGTAAATTCAGATGTGTTGGCAAACCCTCCTGTCCAGTTTGATGCCAGTAGAAAAGGCATGACATGCTAGCAAGGGAGCAGAATGCCATGCAGATGTGGGGCACCACCCCCAAATGCTCAGACAACAAATGGATCTTTCAGGATTTATAAGATGACCTCTTTTTCCTTGGGAGCTGAAGGTATGTAATTTCAACAAAGCACCTCTAAAGTCCTTTAAAGGGAAGACTAAAGCCATCAGGGAGGTCCCAGGATTTGGAGGTTCCCTAGACCATATATAATGTGGATTTTGTGCTTATAGCTGCATTAATGCACAATTCTTTCCTTTCGGGCCAGGGGTGGCCTGATATCTTTAACCCTGGGCTTGGTGTTTTGGTCTGTCGATGCCATTTTTGACTTCTAGAACTTCAATTTACCGTAGGTTTTGGGCTGCACATGGAACCACTCAGGATTTGGGAGTGGCATTCCTCAATCACAACCAAGGATTTGGAGCATGATATTCTGATGAAAAAATGATGTGTTCCCTGATCAGCACACACTTATTTGTGAAATTCATGACTTCTGTTGTTTGGAAATCAAGCTGAAGTTTGACTGCAAACTCAGTAATATGGTTGGTGTTACATCATCCATGCCACAGAAGTCACTACAAGTACCATTTCTGCCACAAAAATTCACCATAAAGTAAAGTAAGTTTTCCAGGGTTTTTGTTCATACTACACTTTAATGCATAATGCAGGGTTTTTTATTCATTAGATAATAGATACTTCAGGTAATGAAAATTCATTCTGTGTAGCAGAAATACCAAGAAGAAGTGGATTCTTATAGCTGTTCAAGGGCTCAAAAGTGGATACTTGTATGCTTTCATGTTTGATTCTTGTTCCACATCACTTCAGAAGCATAATTTTTGTTGACAGAAAATTGGCCAGGCTTAATAAAACAAGGTATTTCTATATCAGCTTCTGGGTTCTTTCTAATGTGTTGTCATTTTAGGAGCTAATTGACTTCATAGGCAAGATACATTGGGACCAAAATTTCAAAGGCTTATGGCTCTGTGAAAAGATAATCCATAGGAAATTTTTTTTCGTAATACTAGCAAAGATTAATCTGTTTTACTTCCCAGCTCTGCAAGACACAGAGCACTGCTCCATGCTATTTCAGGGCAAGCAAGCACACAGGTAAACTCCCAGCTTATGTCATCCTCCCGGCTGTCACACACGGGAGACACGAGGGCCGTTCTGTCAGTGTCTGGAGAAGAGAAGCATCTCAGAACACCTCCTGGTTGGTCTAACAGGAAGCTAGAGAGCTGACCCACTTGATGAAATTCCAGATCCCTTTAGAGGTTTGCTGCCTCCATCTCCATGGCAGCTGCATAATTTCTGAACCTGCTACCTCCAGAGGAACCTGAACTCCAAGAGCTGAAGTCGCCCGATCCAAGGGAAATAGATACACTCGTTCCCTTGGATGTTAGTCTCCCATTTTGTTTTGCAAAAAGAAGCAAATCACCCAAGAAGACTTCAGAGTCAGCTTGTCAGAAGATATTATGTAAATTAGCAAATCACATGGGCTTGTATTTAGAGCAGGCAAGTGAAAAGAGAGAAGTGTTTAGCTCTAACATAGTCTGAATTAGCTGCCTGACTTTGACGCACAAGATTGTCAAGTGACTTCCTCACTCAAATGACATCTAAGATTGGAGGAAACCAATCATGTATCAGAACTCAACTTTCCAATATAAGCCATTGTGCTATATACACATATATATGTATAAAAAAATTAGGATACACACAAACACATGCACACACACACACACACACTTCTCAATTGTACTCTCTTGTGAAACTATCCTGGTTGAAATTACTGCATATTTCACAAAGTCAGGAATTGTTTCCATTTAAAAGCCCTCATGCAATCCTTCCCTTCTCATACCATTCAAACCTGCAGCCCTTAAGAGCAGTCCAGCAAAGCCCTGGAAATGGAGCTGGCGCCGTGTACTGTTGTATTTGTTTTCAGAAGGAAATCCTTTATGTCCCCTAATTTACGTATTTGTGCAAGTCATACCCCCAGTGCAGTCTTTGAAATAATTCGGCAGTGTCTTCAAATGAAAATGGGGCGAATATTCCCAAAACTTCCCTCAGGTGACTGTACTCTTCCTCCTGTGCTGCAGGCACAGACATATAGCAAAGACTTCTCAAATGGAGTCTTTGAGGAAAATCCCCTCACACAAACATTGCACATACCAGTTTTGGTCTGCCACTTCCTCCCC
>VXBX01006407.1:239367-354642 GCA_013400415.1 Scytalopus superciliaris | reverse complement strand
CCCATCCTCTATCCCCCCACTGCTCTCTGTAACCTGGAGTTAAGAAAGCAGTGCATCTGGTAACTCCAGGAAAGGTCACAGCATTTGGTTTAACATTTTACTGAAAGAACAAGCAGCCTGGTTCTCTGGAGTGCCAGGGATGATGATCTAGTGGCCTGTGCACAGGACCAGCAGTTATAAATTCCTAAATCTTAATCTGAGCGCTGACAATTGCTTCCCCTGAAACCTCGAGTAAATTGCTTAACCCTTCTGTTTCTGCCTTTTGCCATTGCAAAATTGTGAATCTTGCCTCACCAGCTTTTTGTGAGGGTTAATTATTTAATGTGTGTGCTTAATTCGGTGTGTTTGCCTAATGCGGCTGATCACTGTCGTGTGGATGTTCAGAGCCTGATGGAGAAACCTCAGACAGCAGTTTCATCTCACAAAGAGGTCATCCATCAGGCTCAGGACAGGAAGAAGGAATAAATGCAGGAGGCTACAGGAGGCCATTGACCTGTCAGACTGTCTTTCCTGTAGGAAATGCTGTATGAGTTACTCCAGAGTGGAGGAAGAGGAGCAGGGACATCACCATCTGTTGATGCTTCAGGCCATAAAGAGGTTACATCCATTTTCTCTGCCTAATTACCTGCTGCAGAAAGTGGGCTGTGGCTTGGAAGTGCAATGATGCTGTAGATGAACAACACGGTGTATATGCTGCTTCTTGCACAGGTCTTCAGTCAAAGAGTAGTCCAAAACATCTGAGTTTTAAGAAGTATGGAATCAGGCCCTTTATGACAGTGGCACTCTGAAAAGAGGATGAGTGAGGCAGCAGTATACACTCTGATTGTGTCACTTCTCTCTACAGTTATGTATCAATGTTACTTCATGTGCCATTAATTAGACTTAATAGTCTATACTTTATCTCCCTTGTCATAACAAATGAAGTGTGAAAAATTCCAACCAAAAAAAACCCCACTCAAGTGATCTCAGCGTTAATAAACTCAGCTTTCCTGACAACCTGAATTCAGCAAAGTGCTTCAGCATCTGCTTCAAGTTCAGTATGTGCTCCAGAGCACTGCAGCCTGAGACTGTACCAAGCAAAGGGCAAACCTCCAAGGCTGGGCTGCTCAACCCTCCAAACTGGTGTTAGCAGTTCTGCCCTGGGCAAGTGATTGTCTCCATCTGAGTGGCATTGTTTGCCTAAACAAATAGATGGTGTGTGCCTTTCATTTGTCACTGATCTTCAGCTTAAGGGCAAGTCATTCATTTGGAACCCAAATTTTTCAGCTCGAGTGTCTGCATTTTGGCTTCCAGTCTGGCTGTTATATATGAATTTTTAGTTAGGCAGGAGATCAGCTCTGAAAGCTTTGGCTCCAGGCAGGAACAGCATTTCAAATAAGTTAGCCTGAGCAAACATCACAGAAATGTGCTGCACTCAGAGCTGGAGATGGGGAGAGCTCTCAAAGATGCTACTTAACTATTTTTGCTTCCAAGTTGGGTCGTCATCCATCTCACGTTTTATAACTTGAAGGACATGAGCCATGAAAGTTGAAAACCTAAAAGGTGGAAGCATCACTGAGGAAGGTGGAAACTCTTGTCACCTCCACTAAAGCCAGCAGTTCCCCAGATCTGACTAAAAGTTCTTAACACCTTGAGGGGTCAAAACCATGTGCCACAAACATATTATCTGGAGCTTTTGAATATTTTGGCTTCTAATCCTGGCCCCAATTTGGAAGAACAAATATGTTCAAAACAGGAAAATAAAAAGACTTCAAATGCAAGTGCTCACATTTTCACTGGATCTCAAAGAGTTTGACTTGAATTTTGTTTGAGGGGCGGGGCACGGGGGGTGGTGTGTTCGGCTGTGCTTTTATTTTTATTCCTGTGTGGCTTTGTGCACCTCAAAGTGAGCACTAATGCAAGAAGTAACATGGCACAAACTAACCTAAGTTTCTGTCTTAAGAACAAAAATAGAAATACATGCTGCTGCAAAGATTCCTGCTGTGTTGAGGTCCAAGGTCTGCCAAATCTTTATTGGTGAACCCCTGCAGGGACAAACAGCTGGCGAGGGCATGACTTGAACCAAATTGCTTCTTACTGCTGCAATGGAATATCAGTCCCTGCTGCTGCCAATTAGTGGGCTAATTGAGAAGTCGATCTTGAACCCCTTCGAAAATTGCTGTCTCAAGGAAATTTCCTGTCTCTCTTAATGGTGCCATGGTAAAGAGCCAGGCAAAGACTGTGCCAACAGTGGCTGGGACAAGCATTGTGAAGGAGGAAAGTGCAGTTTGGGAAGAAAACTGTGATGCTTCAGTATTATGCAAAGCTTAAAGAGCATATGTGGTTTGGAAGAAAATGGGAAGGCAGGCTTGCTTCTTGGGATTCAGAGGCTCACATCCCAAAGACCAAAAGCAAGTTATGTTTAAAACTGCTGCGTTTGTGTCATTAAAAGTCTCCTGAAACATGGCATGCTGGACTTTTCCCATGGCAGAAACATTTCAGGTTCTTACCTGCTCAGGCCTTAGATAATTATTTATTTGTGAAGTTTCCAGAGTGTCTGTTTTGTATTCAGCAACCCACCTTTGCCTCTCTGTCTACAGTCTCACCCCAAAAGCCAGCTGAGCTGATTAATTGTTAAGACCTAACACACAGTCAGGTCTCTCACGCGAAATCAGAAGATTAAATCTAGATTAAATCTGATTGCCCACTGGTGCAACCTCATTGAAATTGTTTAAGCTTAAACTAGGGATGAATTTGGCTCAGAGTCATTAATTGGTTTGGGTACTTGCAGTTCCTTGCCTGAAAGACATTAAATACTCATTTATTTGTTGCAAAACAGTTTTATGTCACAGCCAGTATCTGGCATGGAAAGAAAGACAAGCAAACTACCCCAAACTGCCAGGAATTCCTCAGGGAATCCTCCTCCTATCTAAATTGGAACTACCTCAGTAGCAGAAAGTTACTCATGGGTATTTTAATAGGAAGGAGCAAAACAGATTTGCCATTGTGATCGGCCATGAAACTTCTCTCTGGTTTTGGTAGAAGTAGGACTGAATCTCAGCACAGGAATATATCTGGACCACCACCCAACGCTTTCAGAAGGACTCATTTTTTTCCCCAGCTACTTCTCCAAGCTCATTTGCCAGACTCTGCACTTTTAAGCTCTGACTGGCAACTGAATCACAGCAAACCAGTATGAAGAAAGAGGATTTTCTCCTAGGATTCATGACCCGAGCAGAAATAGGCAGTACTGGAAATAGAGCAAAACCCATCTTCCTTGAAAACTTTCCAGCCCATTTTTGCAGACTGTAGACTTTTGGGCAGTGCAGATGAACTCTGGATAACCACCCAAATTTTTGGGTTTGTCCATCGCTAAAAATATCACAGACTGGAGGGCACTGTCTTCAACTGAGTCTCCAAGCATTTTGAAATTCACCCAGCCCTGGCTGAAGTGATCATTATAATTTGGCAGGGAATGCAATCTGGATTCCCAGCTGTAGCTATTTTTAAAATCATCTCACCAAAGCTCTGCTGGAGACTGAAAACCATTTCAGCCTGAACAGAACAATCAGTAATTTCCTATTCTGATGTAGCAGTTGTTTGTAAGAAGCATATCTAATAGCACGTGTGTGTAGGTAAATTGTAGACAGCTATGCAACTCCTAAGATTTGTAATCTTGCTGTAGAGTCCAAAACAAGAGTAATAATGATTTTGAAAGCCTCCAAACTCTGTTACAAATTTTAGTTACCACCTACTGATGGCCTCCCACACGCTCCAGGAAACCAGCTAGCTTTCCCAGCTGCTCTGCACAAGGTCTTTATAAGCACAAGTGAAATGATACTCTAAATAAGGCTGGAGGTTTCCCTTACAGATGACTTTACTATCTTTTCTCACAGTGCATAAGGCCAGAGATGTCAAGCCATAGGTTGGGCACACACACCAGCATGGTCAGCTGAAACAATGGGAAGGAAGCCTGGTTGCATTTAATGCTTTGGGCAACTCCCTTCCCCAAGAAGCTTGTTGTTCCCAAAGAGAGACCAAAAAAGGTGTTCAAGGCCAGGTTGGATGGGGTTTTGAGCAATCTGGTCCAGTGAAAGGCATCCCTACACCTGGCAGGGGGTATGGAACTAAATGATCTCCAAGGTCCCTCCCAACTCAAATAATTCTATGATTCTGTGAAAAGCAAACATCAAAAAGCAGCTTGCAAAGGTGGTAGTGGGTAGGTTGTCAGGGATACCCAGCTTGGGCAAGCCATCTGTTGAGACCTGTGCAAAGAGTGGGAGAGAGTAAGGGTGACAGGAGAGCAGGAGCAGTGCAGAGGGGACCCTAACCAGAAATACGTGAGCTGGGTGTGAAATCCAGAGACAGAACGGTGTGAGCCATAGCACAGTGATTAAGTTGGGAGTAGAAGATGACAGCAGTACCACCTGTCTTTGTGTGAAAGGAGGGATTCAGGGGCAGGGGCGGATTGCTGGCAAACCTCTTGCTATTTTTTATCTTTTCTCTGCCTGAGACAACGATGGATTATCTACATTTAATAGGAATTTATGACCCAACGAGTGATATTTAATGGACTCAATGATGCATTTAATAACCAAACATTCTTCCTGATTAGTGCTCATTTGATCTTTTGAGGATAGTGCTCTCTGTGACTGAGATTTTTTTAAAAATGCCCTTGTCTCTCTATAGCTCATGCCAGAGTCCAGGAATGCTACAGAACTCACGAATATCTGCAGAATTAATTTTCCTGAGAATGTATGAACTATATGCTTTATACTTCTTTGTTTCTCTCTCTCTCTTATAGCATGTTTTTAGAAGGATGTAGAAGTTGGAAAGCGGAAGTCCCGCTGATTCTTCATTAAAGTGATTTTTTACCTTTCATTGTCAGATTTATGAAGACTCTTTGAGCATTAATGCAAATGCTTAGCCATTTGCAAAGGTGAACAAAATTGATCTCAAGTAATCTGCATGATTTTAGCAGTTTAAATAAAAATGAAAAGGAATGAACTTGTGCCACTTGGCAGAGGCTGTGTTTCTCCTCCTCTTTTTTGAGTTGCATTTTCAAAAATACACTAGCTTGGACTCTCAGCTCTCCATGTGACAGGTAGAGAAGAATCAGACAGAGAATGAGAAAAGGAGCATTACTTTTGGCATTGATAATTTGCTCCTGGAGAGACTACTCCTTTTCCACTATTTCTAGTCATGAAGATTATCAGGAATGTGCAGTATCCTAGGAGAACTTTATTGCTGTGTGTCTGTGGTCACATCCCTTCTTTGGTATCTCATGCTTTGTGGGATTCCCCCTAAGGAGAGGAGATCAACCTTCCCCTTATTCTTGTAAAGGTTTCCTTTTCCACTCTAACCCCCTCAAAACCATTTAAATCTGTTTCAGTGAAAGGCTTGGGAGTATACCCCAGTCATCTATCCCACTGCTGTCCTGACCTTACAGGCAAGCACAAATCATCTGCTGCAGACCATGCGGTGCATGATTTTTAACCTTCTGCTGTAGGAACTCTGAAAGCAGGGTTTGTATCCAGAGGCCACCAGCTGATGAATGGTGGCTGTTTCCTTCCCCTTTACTCTGTGACTACCTTCCTAAGTTAATCACCATGAGGCAGACATGGGCAAACAAATCTTTGCCCAACTCAACAACCTTGTGTTCTGCTTTAGCATTAGGTTACTGTGACACAGCAGATGGGGGAAAACACTGAGGTACTTCTTCAGGGTTTCCTACAAATCATCCCATCTCAGAGAGGGGTTTACAACCCACAGCAGACTAGGAACCAGTTCCCTTCTCTGGAAGCCTCTTGTCTGCATGTCAGCTCTGCTGCCTTTAGCAGAACTCCTCAAAGGGGAGTTTTATAGGCAGGTGCATTAATATCAACCAGGTCAGCCTTAATTTAATAAACATTCCTCCACAGTAAGGAGAAAATTCTACCTCTCTGAATCCCCCATGCCTGCTCCTGCTGTCTCAAGGATCCCCTTCACCTCCAGTGAGAACCTGCTGGCTGCAGCAGTGCAGAAGCTTTCACCCATTTTATTTAGCACAGAGCAGCCTCCACCACCTGCCTTTGCTTTATTTCCCCATAAGCATCATAAAACTTTTGATGACCTTACCTTTTGCTCCTGAAGAAAGGTTAACAGCCCTTGGGGCTTTTTGTTTTTCCTTCCCCTTCAAAAGTCATCTTAGTTTTAATGATAAAAATAAAGAAGACAATTGAAATATCCCCATGGATCCAAACCTGGTTTAACTCAGCAGAAGGGCACTTCACCTCCTTTATTTTGTCCATTAGGCTTGCCACTGAAACCTATACTTGAATTTCAGTGCTTTTTTTTTTATTTGGGTTTTATTTATCTCAAAGTTTATCCTGCTAACTTTGTTTCTGAAGCTCATTCTTTATTGCATCACAGTAAAAACATTCTACAACTCATGGCTCCCTACAAAAAAAGTTTTTCAGAGCCATTCACGAGAAGTCATTTCTGAATGCTGTTTGTATACTGTGTTATTCTAATGACCTGTAAATAAAAAGCTATATATTCTCACACAGCTCAATCTAAAGCTGTACATAGTAATGCCCATTCACAGAACCAGCCCTGTCCAGTGCACGACAGATCGGCACATACACAAATTCATTCTTATTTGAAATATCAGAATAAAAGTGCTTTCTGTACTATCTATGGAATATTGCACCTTAAAATGGGTCCAGGTAGTTTCACTGTAGATGCAGATGAATTTTCTGCCGTTTGTTTCTCTGCTTAAATGTATTATTCATTCAGAATGATTGATTTGGTGTTCTGTCCACGTTGCTTAAATGCTTCTGTCTGTTCGTCTGTCTGTTAATCTGTTTTGACATCTCACAGACATAGAAATATAGGAAACACCTTTCGTTTCTGTTGAAGCAGTGACCAAAAAAAAAAAATCATAAAAAAGGAACTGTTTAATATTTTAATTCATATGCATACAAAAAAAATCTATACCACTGAGATGCCTGAATAGCCAAAAGGACAGATTTTTATATTCTGCCAGTGGTGTGCTAGAAGCACGGTGCATTTGTTCCTGCCTGATTAGTTGGATGCAGGGGAGCCAGGAGGAGACATCGCAGCAGAGGAGGAAGATGCTCTCCGTAAGATCATGACCTCCATTCCAGTGTCATTTCACACCTCAGGCAGTGATCTTGTTACATCTCATAAGCTAAGCAAGGTCAGCCCTGGTCAGGCTAAGCGCTTGAATAGGAAACTTCTAAGGAAAAACTCAGGCACTGTGGAAAGCAGGGCTGGTGGCTGGGTAGGTGACATTATTCCCTTGGAGTTGGTACAAAAGATGTGCTCTGTTAAGAAGCCTCTGTGCATGTGGCTCTGCTCTGGCAGCTAAAGGCACTGCTTCTCAGGTGAGCCAGACCCAGAGGCTGCCAAGGCTGAAGTTATTAACAGCATTTCTTCCCGTTTCTCCATGGAGCAGAGGTGCTAACCCCACTGTCTGCCCGAGCTCCACGCTGGGTGATTATGTGTGTCCCCAGAGCTCCCCACTGCAGTTCTTGTACCAGAGGTCACACTTTGCTCTACTGCCCTGGCAAGCTGACCCAGGCAGCATTGCTGGCAGACTCCATCCACAAGCAACCTGCAGCTTGGGAGGAAGCAAACTGAACGTATGTGCTGGGCAAGAAAACCCTGCTACTTCGGAAAGATGCTTATTCATGAAAGGGAAATATCGAAAAGCCAAGAATTGCGCACTTGAAATTCGACTTAGTACCACCAGCTCTCCCGACCTCTTCCCTTGTGTTCCCAGGCGCAGTCTGCTTTCTCTTCTGAGGAGCCTTGACTCATCTGGGGCACAAGTCCCTTTGATCCCCACTGTCTGCTGAAGGGAAGTGTTGCTCCCTTCACGTCCTGGCAGAAAGCTCATTATGCTGTTATGGAGTGGATATGTCCTCTTGCTGTAATTTTTGACAGCAACATCAGGATTCTGCAAAAGGAGGACAACTGCAGTGTGCTTTGCTCACAGGGTGAGGGGCAGGACATACTGCTAGGGAAAACAGGTGAGACAAAATCTCCCCAAACCCACATCTCTAATGACAGCTACACTTGGAAGTATGCAGCTATATGGTACCATGTTTAGAAATATGATTAATATGGGTATTTAATAAAAACAATGCTCTCAGCTGTTTTAGAGTGATCTGCATTTTGATGCTGCACCTCATGCCTGGAAGTGCTTTGCTTAATGTTTTAATTGTGAATTCTATGATGTGAAATGCATTTCCTAACCCCACTTTCCATCTCTTGGTTACAAAACAAGTGGTGAGATGAACTAGAATGTTTTGCTTGGTGTTCAGATTAAAGGCTGGTTACCTTCATGAGGTGCAAAGAAGTCCTTCAGAAACCAATGGCTCATTGCTATCTCCCCTGTGTCAGTGTGGGGACTCTGCCAGTGCACCCTGTAACTGCATGTGCCATGTCCAAGGAGCTGTGCGTGGCCGTGGGTGCTTCTGGCTGCAGGCACAGCCCAGATGGCAGCATTGCTGTTACGAGCCTAAAGTGTGAACCCTGCCTTCATAAGCATTGCAGACCTGGCGTGGCTCCCTGGCTGGCGGCCAGCGGAGTTCTGCACAACCCCATCCCTGACACAGCAAGCAAACAGTCAAAGCCAACCCAAAATTCCACCTGAGGGTCTTTAAAACTGCTCGCTGTATTTGATGGCTGCTCTCCTGGTGGTCTGCAACATGCCGTGCCCCAAAACGGCATTAGGTGAACAATAGTCATTTTCTGCAATGGACACTCTCTCTAAAGCCCTTCATTTGTGTTTGTTGCTGTTGTGATTCTTCACCTGCTGCCCTTTATCCAGCAAAGAAAGGTGAGTTCAAAGAGTCCTCTGGAGGTCTGTTACGGTTTTAATGATGAGGTGAAGTTGGAAGGTCTTGTGTATGATGAACTTAACAGGGCATTCTTCTCATTTACTCTGACATCCTTTACATGGAGTTGTGAAAAGGAAAAGGTATGGACAACTGATCACAAGCAATTGATTTATTAAGAAATAACTGCCCCTTAGCTGTAAGTAAAAGTCTGATGAGGGAAACAAATATTTAATAAGCCCCTATAATCCTGCTGGTGTTACAAATGGCTTTAAGTCTCCATTGTCTTCTCCCACTTGCTTTACTACATGAAGCCATCAGATAAAGAACAATCATGAGAATCAATAAAATAGCTGTCTGAATAACTGAGAGTTTTATTTTTCCTGGCTATGCTGAGAAATCATGAGAGAAATTAATTTCCTGCAGTCCTACAATGAAGTCTTTCCAACATTTTTGGCAATCACTTTACGTAAACTGTAGCATTTTCTTCAGCTTCAGATTACTTTTTTTTTCTGACTTCAGCATCTACAAGTGTTTTTTTAATTACAAAATAAATTAAAAGGAATATCAGAAGTGGCAGAAGTTAGTGGAACAGAAGTGTCACTAATTTTTTTTTTTTCAATACCAAAATGCAAGCTCTAGATTGTTTTTACTGGATTTTGTTTTGCAGCAGCACAAGTAATCCACTGAAATTTTCAAACCATTTTATGTTCATCAAATCATGTTTTCTCTCAGGAAAAGGTACTGCTATGAAAGGGATTTGCCACTCAGTAGTTGCATTCTCAGTGTTAATGTTGAAGCTATTTATTCCAGGCAGTTCATGCTCCTGTAGAAAACCCAGAGTGATATGCATGAGAGTGACACAGGCACAGAGCAGGGACTTTTATTATGGACCATTTTGGGGAGGTATGGCTCTTTCTTTCAGAATTTGGGGGTAACTCTGTAGAGATAAAACTGATGTTTGAAGGACCAAAGTATCAATTTTTCTTTTGATGAACTTTTTCTTGGTTTGAGATTAAACTGTCACACAACTTCCATCACAAATATTTTCTGCAACAGTTCCAAAAGGCTAAATGTTTTTAAGGCAAGTGTGTAAATCCATCCATGCCTGCTTTAACAGGGACTGGGGCAGACTATTTTAAGATTGTGCTAGAAGAGAGACAATGCATTGGGGTTGGTCAGGAAATAGAGTCAAACCAAGAGTTACAGTTAGTACTGCCAGCCAAAAATAAATAGCTGAGTAACTGCAAGTTATAGAGGAAATAGTTTAATACATCCATTTTTTTTCCCAGGAAGTGATGTCAGGCTATTGTCAATGGGAAGTGGTAAAATCCAATAGGTAGTGCAGCAGTGGGAAGTCTGTAGGCATTTGTATGACTCCCCCAGTGCCTTCTGGATGAGCTGAGTTGCTCACCTCTGCTCTGCTTCCACCCTTCCCTGTTTATTCCCACGACACCTCATCATGTGGGGACCTGAGGCACTGAGAAGCAAAACAGCTTTGTGAAAGTCATGCAGAAAGCCAGGAAAACAGCTGTCCCCTGGGCTTTCTCATCATAGGCTGGCATGCAACCAGGACACCTGTGCTTTTCAGCAAGATTTTGGGTCCTCCACACTAAATAAATAAGATTGTTTTGTACTGCCTGCTTATTTGCCTTATTCACAAAAAAAGTAGGAAAAAAAACCCCAACAGCAGTTTGCCTTTTTCTTTTCTGAAGGTTCCTTCACTGAGAGCTACCAGGTCTTTGTCTTCACTTACATATTCCCAGTTGTAGTATGAGGGCTGCCCCATTGTACTGGGAAAGCAAATGTCAAGTTCAGGAAAGGCAAACAGACAGGCAAGTAATTGAAGGGTTAGTGCCTGAAGAGCTGTTTGATATCATTAATGCATCATGACTGGAATAGAGTAACCTTTGAAGAGCATCATCAGGAGCTCAGCCACATAGGAAAATACACAGTTGGACTTGGTGTACAGTACCAATTAAGCCGGAAATATCTGAAATAACAGTTACCAAAGGAGAACAGGGAGACAATGGGAGAACGGGGCTTCTCCAGCAGCATTCCTGGAGTAGGAGCTGAGCCACTCTAGGGCTAAGCAGGCACCTGTGCAAGGAGAGCAGCCGTGATAAAATGGCTGAAGCAAAAACTGTTCACTTGTGCCGCAAAATAGGCAGACTTGCCGAAAACACTGAGTCTGTCTCCTCATGGACACCAGACTCCAGACATACAGATGTGTTTCTGAACCTGAGGAAGAAGCAGACCCCTGTGACAAAGTGATGCCAGAGCCATGAAGATAGCCTTCTCTTTCTCCCTGGCTATATTTTCAGAGGGTGAGGCAGCCTGGCAGCCAGGCACACACTGAGATTTGCCGTAACTTTGTTCACAGTGGGACACGCGCTCGAGCTGACCAGCAGCCGATGGATCCACCTCTTGGTGCGCCTGAAACAGAGCTTTTCATGTTCAAAGGGGACAGAAGGTTTGAAGGTTTGGAGGCTGGCACAGGGTATGAAGGTGTCTGCCTCTGATCTTCACATGCCTCAGTTCTTCCAGGAAAACCCAAGCTAATTGCTGTTTTAAAAGACTGTTTAATTTTAAAACCTCCCCTCCCCCCTCCTCCCCGTTACTAGGCTGGCATGATTTTCATCACGGAAAAGGTATGTGCCATGTGAAGAGAAAGTAAGGAAATGTGAGGCAGGCTCCTGAATGTAACAAAAACGGGGTGTTGGGGAGGGGGGACAGCCAGGGAAGTCACTTCACAGGAGATAAGGATTGAATGGCTTCCACTCTACAGGGCTTTGCTGAGCCCAACTAATTAATGTTTGTAAAGCACTTTGAAGATGAAAAGCACCAATTTATTGCTAAGTTTAATTATTTGGATCATGTTACTTAAGACTTTTGCTAGCTGCCTTCAAACACCACTGAACTCTTCCCTCTTAATGTAGAGCAAGCCAAAGAGTTCAAGGCAGAGTTTCAGAAGCCAAAGCCACAGCATCACATCGCAATGATGGTTCTTGATCTGTGGATGGAGAGTGGGCTCAACATATACACCTTGACTTTGGCTTTACTGGACCTGGCATTTCCAGGGATACCTAAAGAAGGGTTTCCTGTTGGGTTCCCAATGAATTTCAGCTGCCCTTAAATTTATAGTGTATAATTAGGGCTTTTTAATGCTGGCAATTAAAAGGAAACCAGTTTTGGAGAGGATCGCATTTACACTGAACAATCATGTTTCTAACACCTGATTAGCACCAGTGACAGAACATGAACTCTTGTTGTTAATGGTGTGCATACTAATTGGCAGTCCTGTTAGCTAACAGATATTGAAAACATGAATACAAACTCAGAAGTAGATGTACCAACAGGAGGAAATGTAAGCAAAGTAATCACTTAAAAATCATGCTCAACTTTTTGGAAGAGAAAGGCTCTAAACAGATAGGGCTGAATTCTTTGGGCAACTCATCAGGTGAGATAAATTGACACGATGTCACAGACTGCAAACTTTATTTTGAAATGGATAAATATTTTTCACACTGATACAGCCAATATTATCTTTTTTTTTTTTTTTCAGATGAACTAGTTAAAGATTCCTCATCACATTACTACACCTGTCTTTGCAAGTGAGACATTTTACTTCTTTAAGTAACATCCCCAGGGGACATTTAATTCTGAATGATTTTCTCATTAAAAATATGGTTCTACTCATGAGAAACAGAATGTCCCAGTAAAATAGGACATGACAGGGCCAGAGATTTATGGATTCAATGCAAGGATTGAAATCTTGATTACTGACTAGAAGTGTCTCAGAATTAATGATAACTTTGGGTTCACCACTCATCTCAGTGGGATATTGCTCATCATTTTCTGATGATTAAAAAGGAAAGTGTTCCTTAGCATTTGTAAACTCTAATCAGAAACAACATTAGCTCTAAGGATGAAAAAGCATCATCAGACAGAGATAACTCAGGGGTTTGCCCAAATTGAACTTGGAATTATTCAGGAAACTCAGTTTGCTGCATCCTCTCTGCACCTCCGGATTTAGCTGCAGACTGGAAAACTGAAACATGGGAGGCTTCTTTGAGTCTACCATTTTCTCAGGAATCTCCCGGGAGACTTGGCAAGGTTTCCAAGCTAGCATTTAGTTCAGTAAGGTTTGCACACACACACACAGAGTACATAAACCCTGAATATTTTGGGCACCTTCTCCTGTCATTTACAATAGACAGCATCCCAGGACGCTTGCCATGGGAGGTGCTGTTAGGGCAGAAGCTGTTTGCACCCTCAGCACTCACCTCAGAGCAGCTGCTCGCTGGCAGTTGGCAGCCAGATCTGACCCTCTGCCTTTAGGAAGAGATTTAAAGCTCCTGGGAGGGAAGGCTCCCTGTAACAAAGAAGGAAATCTGTGTACAGGAGGGAGTATTTGTTCTTTTCCTTCTTTAAGGAAGACCCTCTTCTGCAACACCGTGGAGTGGATTCCACTTAGGGAACTGAGACTGGATCGTTTTCCTAATGAACATGGAAAGCAACTGGGGTGCACTCCAGTAGCAGTGCACTCTGTAATGGGCAATGGATCCCATATATGTACTTTTTTTCCCCTCTTTTTTATCTGCAGTGCAGGTTTCCATTACACATTCTGCACTTGTTTCACACACACACACAATTCCTGTAGAAATCAATGGAAGTTCTGTGTGCAGAAAAAGGCACAGAAAGTGCAAGAGAGATTTGCACCACGGATTAAGAGATTTTCAGTGCTGATCAAAGAAGAATTTTGTCCGAGGTTTGTAAAGCACTTCTGAATCCTACTTGATGAAAGGCGCTATAAAAATGTAAAGCTGCTGTTGTTGTTAATGTTCCCTTGGTACACAACAGGAGGAGAGATGCTGAAATTAAAGTCACATATATTAATATTGATTAAGAAATAAGCAAATTCTTCTAGAATTTGATCTTCCTTTCATTATGTGCACTTGATCTTCCATTTTCAAAGAGGGCATAGTTATGCCCTGGAAAATCACAGCCTTGAACTCCACCAAGCCACAGCTACAGATTATATATTATTATATATAATTTTGGAAATCTGTCTGGAATACACCATAAAGCAAGAATAAAAGAAAAACTGTAAGGACATTTGTATTTGTCAGTGTCTATCCAGACAGAGCCCTGAGGATATGATATTCTTAGAATAAAGCTTTCATTTCACAGCGCATCAGTGGGAAAATTAACAAGCTCTCCTCATGCTGTTCCATAATTCATTTTCTTTGTTTTAGATATTGAGCTGAGCTGGTACAGTAACTTAAATAGATAGGGGAGATTTTAAGCACAGATTTGGATTTTGGCTGGTTTGGGTTGTTTAGTTTTGTTTTGCTTTTTTCCTCCTTTATCCTGCAACTTCCTGGTATCTAAATAAGAAGATGCCTCAATTTATTTTAGAACTTGCCTTTTAAATGGAAAGTGCCAAATGCTGTTATAATAATTTAAAATACATGAGAGCAGGCTCAGTTCAGTCAGCGTAAGGGGTGTAAACTGCATCTCCTACAGCACCAGGAGCAAAGTTGGATGCTTGAAGGGAGTCTGCTCATCTCCACCAGTGGCAATAGGAGACCAGGACAGCACAAAGCCTGGGAAGAAGTTCCTTGGGGTTAGATCATTTAGTACCTGTGCTCCACATGAATCTCAACTGGCGACAGGCAATTAGCTTGAAATTACAGCAAATTTTGCTGTTGTTTTTTGGAAATGCAGAGTTACCTTTTTGCAAGAAATCACACTAATGTTTCTGCAGCAAAAAATACATTCCTAACAAGAAACTACTTCTGTTCTTAGAAGTCCTGTGACACCAGAAACCAAACAGGGAGGCCATAGAAAAGCTAACATTTCTCACCAAGAAAACTACTTGGACGACATTAACATGGTATTGCCCCCCTGCCCCAGTTCTGCTCATTCAAGTTTTTGAGCAAAAAAGTAACACTCAAGCAGAAAACTCCAGTTTGGATGTGTCAATATGTGTGTATAACAGCAAGACAGGTGGGTGAAGGTGCTGTAGTCCCTGAAGCCCAACAGCCAGCTCCAAGACTGCTTCAGTAAAGGCATTTCTTACAAAACCCCCTGTCTGCACAGGAGCAGAGACCAACTCCTGGCTTCTCTTAAATATCCCCAGGGAGTTCTTGCCTATTTCTTGTCTTTTTAGGAAAAGATCACCTTCCCCCTCAGCAGAAAAAGTAAATTCTGGGTGAAGGTGGGGTGGGCCTCATACAAAGTAGCCTGCTGGGGACTCATGCAATTTCAGCTCGTTTTCACCTCACTCTTTCCTTTGGCTGTGCCTGCACAGCCTTTAAGAAAATCGAATCCCCCAAAAGAACCATTCTGTCCTTCTCAGCCATGCACAGCAATGCTGAGCCAGAAGGAAGACACGATCTGAGGTGCTACGTCTCATAAATAGAGTCCAAACCAGAATTATCACTTCACACTTTTAAATGGTCTGGTAGCTGCAGGGAGTCATTGACTTGATGCCTTATCACCCTTATGCAAAATATCATTAATAGCAGTGAAAACTGAGGCCAAATGCATTGAAAATTCCTTATCATGAACAGAAAGTGGAGCTGCAGTTGAGACAGCTGACAAAATTAAATACGTTCTTTAGACAGCTGTAGAAGGAAAACCATCCTGGTTCCCCACAGATAACCTCAAAGATTTCCTTGCTGCGTTCACTTTTCCATCTGTTTGCAGTTGGTAGCACTTCCCAGTGTCAGGTCACTGGGTTTATAAGATGGAAATCTGAAACTGGATGAAGACAGTGTCACTAATGATGTGAGAAAATGCATTCAGCTGGCAATTTTCAATAAGAAGTGATGCTGTCTGGTCCAGAGATTTCTCTGCATATGCCCACCTGTACAGTAACTGGCTCACTGTGGCATTACTGCAACACACATAACAGCGGGGGCAGTGCATAGTGAGAATGTATCTTCCCTAGAATAACCTTCCTCCTTATCACAGCCAGTAATAGTACTGTATTATTCTGGGTTTTGAAAGTGATGAGCCTGTTTAATGCAAAAGAGCCAAGTGCCCTCGGCTCCCAGTGACTTCTGGTGTCAGCTGGCATTGTTCAATGCTCCATAACAGCGAGGTTCTGTGGGAGCGCTGCCATGGGAGGATGAGGATGCTCTGACATTATTAACCCCCTTAGGTATTTGGCTACAACACTCCTTGTCCAAAAGGTCACTACCACAGTTGTGACCCCAGCCCGTGATGGAATCTGCTGTCTGATGGAAGATCTGGTTCTTCCTCATCCTGTATCTACACACACAATAAGGATCCCGGCATCAGTCTATTGTGGGCAGTTTTTAGTCTATAGGAGTGTATAACAGGACAGACAATACCCTCTACAGTTCAATACCAATGCTTACGTAACTGTGCATACTTTGAATCTTTGCATAAATGTCTCAGAGCCCTATAAAATTACTAAAAACAACAGGCTTCAAAAGTTAGAGAAAGATGAAGAAAAAATGCTGTACTGAAATTTCGAAGTTCAATGAGTCTGCTTTGTGTCACAACCACAACTAGCCATGAACCAGCCCCAACATTCCCTTTGATGTGTATAAAATGTATTTTTAATCTCACTAGGCTGCTGCTCACTTTTATGTGAAAGGATATTTGAAAGAGTGTCTAGGAATGACTAGGTTCTGTTCTCTGCACTTTGCATTGTTTTACTACCTTTGTCACGTCACCTCTTAATTTTCTCTTGCATAAAGTACAGTCTGAACCTCCTGAATCCTTTCTTATAGAGACTTCTCCTTGTCTCTGAACATTATCATCACCTTCTAGACATCTCTCTCATTGCTATGACTTTTTTTACAATGCAGGAATGAGCATAACCAGGCTTGAAGACAGGTCTTGAAGCCAAACATGTCCCTGAATTTACAAATGACATTATAGTGTTTCTGATTACAGAATATTCATTGCAACCTCTTCTACAAAGCCTTTTTTCTGCCTGTTCTGGCAGAACATGCTCTACCAGCAACCTTGTTTAAACAGGGGCTATTGGGCTGCAAGCTATTTTGAAGCAGAAGAGGTGACAGCACCGCAAGGCATCCTTGAGCTGCTTGCTGGAAACTCCTGTCAGTGAGTGGGTCTTGTTTGGTGCCGGCTTCTCACTCAGAGCTTTGTGTTCCCTCCACCAGATGGACGTTGGCAGATGGCAACACTGTCTTGCTGTTTAATTATTTAAAATGCTGCATACAAATCTACCTTTGGCATTCAACAATAGAACAGGGTTTTTGTTGTCCATATCCCATCTTTGATAGGCTGTTTCATATTTGCCTCTTTGTAAGACTGTGGAGAGGATGATTCTGGTTTGCAGTACTTACCCATGTACCCCGTTCTGTGGGTCTCCCATGCAGGGGGTTGCACACTTTCTGTTGTGTGCTGGAACTACTTGACAATACCTTACCTGGTTATAAACCAAAAGGAATGCCCACCACCTTCATTCACAGAATCACAGAATCAATTAGGTTGGAAAAGACCTCCAAGACCATCGAGTTCAGTCTTTGACCGATCACTACCTTATAAGCTAGACCGTGGCACTAAGTGCCATGTCCAGTCATTTCTTGAACACCTCAACGGATGGTGACTCCACTGTCTCCCTGGGCAGTCCCTTCTAATGCTTAACTCTTTCCATGATGAAATTCTTCCTGATGTCCCACCTGAACCTGCCTGACCACTGCTCAAATCTATGTCTTCTTGTCCTATTTCTGGTTGCCTGGGAGAAGAGTCCAACTCCCACCTGGCTACAACCTCCTTTCAGGTGGTTGCAGAGAGTGATAAGGTCACCCCTGGAACAACCTCTTCTCCAGGCTAAACATCTCCAGCTTCCTTAGTCTCTCCTCATATAACTTACTCTCCAGACCCTTCACCAGCTCCATTGCCCTTCTCTGGACATGCTCCAGCACCCAATGTCTTTCTTACAATGAGTACTTGAGGCATAACCTCCCCAGTGCTGAGCACAGAGGGGAAATGTGTTTGTGTGTTCATATGAAAGGTCCCTTTGACTTCAATTACCAAGGGACAGATATCTGTCTTTTCAAGGAAAGCAGGAATCAGTTTTTAGTAGCAGAGCTTATTAAAAATGGTTGATGCTTGAAGCTGGAAATGGTGCCAACTTTGCATTGACTGTGGACTGGGGGTTGTCCATCTTGGTTCTCAGAACCAGCTTCAGTAGAACTGGAAGGACAAGTCTGGACTGTAACCCCATCCCAACTACTAATAGGAGGGAAGGAGTTTGTCATCAACACGGGAAGTGACATGCTTTGATTTTCTCAAGGTTCTGGATCAAGTTATTGTTTTTACAAACTTTCTGAGTTTCCCTCATGTCCATCTAGTCACCAGCTACTAGCATTAAGTTTTTGTCTGTTAAAAAATTACTATAAGCCATTTTTTAAACTTGGATTGAGGGTTTTGTGAGACTGCAGAATGTCAACAGAGCCCATAAAATGTCAGGTCCCAAACTGTTCCCCCATTTATGACAATCCACAGGGTCATGAACCATTCTACATTATGCCTTGGTTTCATGTAACCCCTAAGCTGCCAAGTGCAGGATCCTGATTATGTGTGTCCTGTTGGCCATGTGATGATCTGCTCCTGGCATTCAGGTCTGTGCAGAGGCAGATCTGCATGAGAGGACTCAGATCCTTGGGGGGAAGGACCAGCTGTACAAAGGGTCTTTTGGTTCAAGAAGGAAAAATGGTTGGGAAAATGGAAAGGGAGAAGCATTTCAGAGCATCACATCCTGCTAATTGTCCAGTGAGGAATAAGAAGGGAGGAGATGATTACATGCTGAGACATTACAGCTGGGAAAGGAGCCCCACAGAACAGCTTCTATGACAAACAAACTGCAACTTAAACAGCAGAATTCAAGTTATCCTGTAGATTATTTTAAAAGGAAAAGCATCAACAGCAAACACATTAATACAACTTAGTGAGATAATAGCTACCCCAAGCTGCACTGATTGGAAACAATTGGCAGAGCCTGGAATATAAGGAATCACTTCCTGCAGCAATTTCCTTTTATTAAAAAAGCATTTAGAGCATTTGCAAGCCTTTCATTTCATGAGGATTTATTTTTAACTCTATTGCTCTCCTTAGAGCTGCAGTTCAGTTGGGCTGAATGCATGGCTAGGCCAGGGGGAATTTGTTCAGAACAGAGATGTCTGCCATCCCAGCATCACTGCAGAGGTTTTCATCCAGAAAACGTTACTGAAATTTTCTTGAAGCCAGAAAATTCATGTGGCCACTTGGAAAACCGCCCTGCTTTCCAACCTGGGCACAGAATCACAGAATTTCAGAATGGATAAGGTTATGGGGGAGCAGCATCCATAGCAGCTGGTCATCTGGTCCAACTTCCCTGCTCAAGCAGGGTCATCCTAGAGCAATTCAGGTGGAACTTCCTACGCTACAATTTCTGCTTATTTCTGAAAGTGCAGTCCTTCACAAATGCAGCTACTTAAATGTTGCATCATTTCCAACACAATTGGATATAGTTGCATCTTCAAGATCCAAGCCTTGATAGAAGTCAACACCACCCTAAAAGAAGGCCTGGTATTCGTTCCCTGTTGGTGCTTTCATCGGTGACTGTGAGTTTGCTTATTTTTTGTTTGTTTATTTAATAGTACCTTCATAAAAGGGATGAAAAAAGTTTTTTTTCTGAAACACCTGAAATGAATTTTCAGTTCTGTGTTGTTTTCTCATGTGAGGAAAAAAAAATAAAAAAAAAAAATGTGATTTGGGTCAAAATTTGGGTCACCTAAAAATAAAACAATTTCATTGTAGCAACAGTAGGCTACATGTATTGTGATTTAAGTAGCCTTCTAGCCTAGCCATGAGCTTGAAACAAAAAAAGAAATTTAATATGCCTTTTTATTAATACTGAGGCAAGACTGTTTGTTCTGGTTCTCCCCCCTTTTTTTTCTGGAGAGGGAAGAACTGAAACACTCTTGACATATGACACAGTTGCACAAATGTTCTTGCCCAAGCTTTGAGTTTTTGTTATCCTGGAATAAAATGAAGAAAAATATTTGCCCAGCTTTGATTTTGAGACTTCAGCAAAGAGCAGATGTCCGTGCTCCCTCTTTCCTGCACGGATCATCTCCTGTGGGTTGTCCCTCCAAAAAACCAAGCCTTTGGGCAGCTGCAGCAGGACTGGATGAGGTGTGCAGTCCTCTGCAAAGGGACTCATTTCTGCATCTCCACTTGCCCTCGAAATGCCAGCTGGCCAGAGGAAGGGCAGAAAGGATTGTCCAGACAATGTGACAGCACTCAGAAGGGACAGGAGCATCCTCTGGAGTGCCTGTATAACCCAGTGGTCCATGTACCCAATACAGCAGCATCACACCCACTGTGCCTTTTCTGTGGGGGACTAAAGGGGGGGTTCCATCAACAATGTGCTGGTGGGGAGTGAGTGCCATCAGCCAGCAGGACCTTCCCTTGCAACAGCTGGCACTCTTCTCCATCTGCACTTGTGCCCTCCTCCACGGAGGTCCAGGACTTTCTCTCTTGTTCTCCCCAAAGAGGGAACAGAGGCCAAAATACAACTTAGGTAGGAGAGGTCCAGCAACACGCACCCAGTAATTTCCTAGCGACACTATGAACCATCACAGGAACATAGCCCTGCTGCGAGGATGGAAAGAGAAATCAGAGACCACAAGGCACACAAACACAGCACCTGGGTAGTGCTGGAACAGCATTGCCAGGTCACTCTTTAAGGGTGTGTGCTACTCCAAAGGAAAGCAACTATTTTTTCTGGTCAAAGATGACATTTCCTTTGTGTGAAGTTTTGTTGTAACTTCAGAAAAAGTTAATTTGGTATCTTGAGGAAAACAGGTTGATCTGATATTTATTAGGATAGACAACTTTTAGCTTGCCTACTTTGACTCAAGCTGCCTCTTGTACCTTTTAGATCAGGGTCATTTAGAGGGAGAGATTATCCAAGTGGTGAAGAAGGGGATGGGGACTTTAACAACTAATTCATTTTATTGGCAACAACATAATACTGTTCCCATCTTTGCAGTCATAACTGGTCTGACTTTCCAATGCGTGTGCCCAATTATAACTTGCAAGAAGCCATGTATCTCATAAAGAATTTAGTTAATTTTCAATATTTTCCAAAGTCCCGTAAATGAACAATGCACTTTTTACAGGTCTTTCATCAAGGAGTTAATAACCAGATGAAGGTTCTCTTTTCATCAGTTTCTAAGTGATGCTCCATTTGATTGAAGAAGATCAAAAATGATGATCAGAAAATAAAAAGGAAATTTTAAAGGCAGCCTTTGTACAACACTTTAACTGTCTCACTCCTGTTATTTCAGAAGTATCGTTGGGTTTCTTTCAGGATTGAAAAAAATTATAACATTCTTGTGAAGTGCAAGTACTGTCCTTTCTCTTACTTTAATTTTAGAATTACTTGTGTTAATAGTGGGCAAGATGTCTCCGCCAGATAGTACCCCAGGACTAAGTGAAAGCAACACCAACCTCAGCAAAACTATTAAGAGTCTGCTATTGTCTCTTACATTACCCGTGGTCCCAACCTTACATCCTGCCCAGTGCTGTCCCATAGTGACTCTGTCCCATCTCACTGGCACTCAACCAGTCACTCCATCTCTGGAGACTGGGGTGGAGGTACCCTCAGGAACTCTTCAGGCTGGGGCGGGTGTGGGGAGAGGACATCCCTAGAGCAGGAGTTCCTTTATCTTTAGTGTAGGAGAAGAATATCATCCTTCTGCATTTAGTTTTACCTGAAAACTTCCTCTTTTCTTTAATTGTCTCCAGAAAGCCCTCAGTATAAATTTTCTCTTCCTGGCTCATTTTGCCTTTTTCCATTTGCTGAGCCTTGATTTACTGTTTTTAATTAGAAATAGGCAAGTTCCCTGTGAAGATGTGAGATAGTCCTTCCCTGAACCCAGCTCAAGCATGTAACTGCTTTGCTGAGCTCTTAACAGCACAGCTTAATCATTTTGGCCCCTCTGCCCCTATTTGTGAGGGCACCCAGGCACCTCATGCCTGCACTCCCCTCTCCCATCCCTCCATCTAACCATGGTTCACACCCTTTCTGCATCCCTTTTTCACTGCAGCATCCACAGCAAAACCAGTATAGACCTCCTATTACCACCAAAAGAAACTCCCTCTGAAATTTCCTGCAGTAGTTAAATGTTAGTCCCTTGCCCCTTGGCAGGGATTTGCTTCGTGGTGGGTCAATTATCTGAGGCTGTTAATAGTGAGCATTTGATGCAAGCTGGCACAGCTAATTGAGAAGCTGGATGCTAACATCCAAACATCTAAATTATAATTTCTGTACTGACAGAGATGTAGCCCTGCCTCTCCCTTGCAGAGAGAGAAAATTAGGCAGAACAGGACCAAAGACATGTTCCCATCTTGAGCTATTCCATCCTGTGGTCTGAATTGTTTCCCCGAAGCGAGTGCTGGCATTTAAGAGTGGTTTCAATCCAGGGGTAATTTGGGTTTCCAGCACTAAGTATTTCATAGCTTGTAATCATCCTACATAGTGAAGCCTGCAGAGAATCAGAAATTTAATTTTGGACCAAGTTTATTGAAGCACTGGTCTTTAAGAGAAACACTGGACTTTTGGGCAAACTCAGAACACTTGAAAAAGGGCACATTTTATTACAGGTGCTTTGCATACAACCTTTGTCAGGATTATATATGATGGAAAAGGGGATAGCCAAACAGGAATTGACACTACCACACATTTTACAAAATGCTTGATCCCACAGTTTTAAGGAGCAGTTATCTTAAGATCTGATTCTTAAAATCAGTTATCTTTTTAGCAAGATGTATAAATAAATCAGCAGAAGAGCCAGTTAATGACTCACTGTTGTAAATTAAATGGAATTTGTTATGAATATGATTCACTGAAACTTTCCTAACAAATCAATTTGTTTCAATCACACTGTAATTCAATAATACTATTTAGCATTTATGTGGTGCTTTCAACAGCTCATGAGCTTTCCAAGCATCAATTGTCTATGTTTCACAATGATACTAGGAACTGCTGAGTTGGACTGTCTCCCCTTTATAGGTGAGAAAGCTGACACCAAAAGACCTTAAGGAAACATTGCAACCTCTTGAAAGTGTTAGCATTTCTGCTTTACCTGTTTTGGTATCTGCCCTCAGATGTGGTGCACAGTGGTGGCCCAGAACCATGAGCATCCATAGTGGTAGGGCAGTGCTGGAGAGGGTTTGGTCTGTCATGGTAGAACCAGCATTTAAAAGTCACAGAATCATAGAATCAGCTGTGTTGGAAGAGACCTCTGAGATCACCAAGTCCCACCCTTGATCCAACACCCTTCTGCTGCCGAGCTTGATATGCACTGTTTGGAAGCTTTGCTCACCACTGTGATGCCTACCCAGTATGATCCTTCTGTCTGCCTTTCTCCCATTCAGAGGCTGAGCTCCAAAAATCCTGTGTCTTTGTATCTGCACCCAGAGATTGTCCCCCTTACTGCACCCCATGGACAAGTCCTGCTCTGCCCTGACTCATCCTCCTTAGCCCCACTTCAAGGATCAGTTCACACATTCCTTTGGCAGCTCACATCTGTCCAACTGCTGTGAACTGAATCCTACAGAAGCATTACAAACTTCATACAAGCAGGCTAGAATAAGGGCTTAGCTTTCAGACAATCTGTGCCTAAGAAATTGAGATGGATGCTTTTAAAAGCATAGAAGATATACCTGATTGCTACCCATGCCTGATTCAGAAATCTGAAAATCCCACAAGAGCTTCTCTAGAACCTACTAAGCTTTGTTTTAACCAAGAGGACGTAAGGTGAGCTTTTGGGTGTGAAGACAGGGTTAAGACACACTTTGTCTCACTCCTGTCTTTCATGTTCACCTATGAGATGTCACGTGAGAGGTGGCTGTTGGAGTGCTAGTTGCTTACCTCTGTTTAAAGCTGCTTGTGGATCTTTGTATCTCACAATACCATATGAAGAAGAACACATGAACATGGTTGTTTAGACAACTGTAGAAATCCATCATCTGTGTTTCTAATACTGTGCAGCACTGCAAACCTAGAAGATCTGTAGTGCTCCAACTACCATATCCCAGATGAACCTAATCTCACCTATTCTTTGAAAGCAGGATGTGGTCTTTCCTAGGGCACACTACTAAGCTGTAGAACTCAGGATGCTGTGGAAGCCAAAAGCACAGCTATCTCTATAAGCCATTAAAAAAAATCATGGAAGAAATGGTCAGCAAGTGCCACAGTGATGTGGATATGGTGACTCAGAGGGACTCACTAAATGGCAGACTTCCAGAAGCTGGAGCTTGCTAGTAGGAGAGGATCATTTATATATGCCCATTTATTTATTACATTGTTCAGGTTGCTAGAGGTTGCTGTCACAGACAGGATGCTAGGGCAGACACACCTCATGTCTGGTCCTGAGCAGCTATGTTATGTTCCCCATAAGGATCTAGGTGAAATACTGGCTAAAATGGGGCTGTGGCTCTGAGAAACTGATGGTCAAGATGTCTATGAAGAAGAGGAAAGAGAGTTGTCAGTGTGCAAACAATAATTTATGAATCATCATTCACTATGCCACATGAGATTAAAAAAGTAGGGTTTTATTGCCCAGTTTGATTTTGTTTTTTAACCACCTCCCCAGTTCTCTGCAAGTGCATATGATCACTTACAGTCAATAAAGGCTGGTGTTTCCATACACAAGAAAGGTTCCTCCTGAAAGGACCTAAGGACGAAAACTTACATAGAAGTCCTGATTATTGTCTTTTCCTCCTTGCCCTGTACCTGCCATTTTGAACTGCAGATGCACAGAATTGCTGGCTGCCCTCGGTCTGTCATCTTCTTGCTTGCATCCTCTGCACTAAACACAGTATCATTCAGAGTACAAATAAGTATGTGACTCCCTGCTAATGGCAAAACACTGAACTGATGTCTGATGCACCCTGCTGAGACCTTTCTGAGATAGACTTCACAGTCAAATAAGTCACCTTGATGCCAATATTTGTCCCTGTTCCCTGATGCAATGCATAAATAATATTGCTGTTCCTTATCAGCATGTAGCGCTTGCTTAATGGGTAGCTTTGCTGCTTCAGAAGGGAATTAGCTAGAACAACATTGCAGTGATAAAGTAAGGAGAGCAAGCATCCATCAGTGGGTCAATTAGTAGTGTTAAAAAGGAAGCTCTGAAATAACTCAAACAGTAATACGTTGGTTCTTGTGCTCATGTTCAAAACTGTTGCTTGGCGAGTATGAAATGAGGGAAAGAACAAATAATCAGGGATATGTTCTTTTTTAGATACATGCCAAAACTTCCCTTTAATAACAGTATCTCTCATGGCCTTAGCAGCTTTTATCTCTAAACTTTTTAGATGATATCTGCAGTCACTTTTAGTGAAGCTGGATTTGAAGCCAACCCTCAGTTCTTATCAACTGTGGACAAAGCCTGGTGTACTGACACCAAATGGGCAGACTTTTGAGTTCAAACACCCACCCATAAGTCACTTTCACACACCAAAGAGAAGTCAGATTCCATTTACATTCATTGCAATGGCAGGAGGCTTCCCTAGCAGTGGGACTTAGCAGGGCTGTGGCAGGGCAGCCAGGGACAGCCCTTTGCAGAGCTCCTGAGAGCCCATCAGACTTTGGTGTGCAGCAAATTGGCCCGAGTTCAAAGCCCGTGAAACAATGCCAGCTCCTATTTCATATGAATCTGGCAAGAGAGCTCTAAGTCTGCCTAAACGGTGTTTTATAGTCACTGCCGAGAATTTCTCTTACACGGAACCTTCATCACTTCATTACAGGGATTTTGAGTGACAATTTTATTCCATGGGTACAGGAGACAGCAGCCTCTGTCAGTCAGTATCGTGATGCTGGAAGGCAAGTGAATGGTCACCCAAGAACAATAATGTCCCCTGGAAATGCTCTGCCCAACCCCACCTTGCTGCAAGAGCAGTGGAAGAGTGCAGACATCAGAGAGAAACTCAGCCTGTGTGTGCCGGCAGCTATGGAGAGGAGGAGACCAGTGACGTAGTTTGGGTTACAATATACCTTCTGGCAAAAAAAAAGGGCAGCTCACTTAAATTGAAAACAAAAAAAACACAGTCACATTGTCACCTCAGAGGTGCAGACAAGCAGACTTTCTCCAGCACCAAAGCCATTGCAATTGCCCCGTTGCTGACCAGAATTACTGTCTCCAATGCTGTGTATTAATGTTTCAAGTCAGAATTGCCTACACGCCCAGACCCTTTAGGTATATAAATGACCTGAAATTTAAATGCTAATCCAGTAGACTATAAGAATAAAATTGGGAGTTTAATTTCCAAGCTATCCCATGATTATTATTCACTGCCCAAAAGCATCATTAGCACAGCATCAAGACTGACACAGCAATGCCGTGTACCCTCCCAAAATGTCAAATGCACTTACATTTAAATGGCTGAAACCAGGAAAGAAAGAGTTATGGTAAAATCAACACATGGTCTGGAAGCAAGTCAGATTTACTGCTGTAAATTAATATGGCTCCAGTGACCATAAAAGAGTGTATCCCAGCTGAGGAGCTGGTGTCTGTTTTTCCATTTTTGGGGATTTGTATAAGATGAAAAACACCTAAACCACTATAGTGTCTAATGTCTAGAAACTTTAAAATCAAGTGAATCAAGTTGTTTGGATCATAGTGACAATTGCATGGAGAGAGTACACTGAGTGGTTTGGGATTAGGTCTTTGTCAGCAATAGTGAAAACAAGCAAACAAAAACACTGAGTACTCCTATAAATAGCTTCAGAAAAAAGCTTAGAGTATCTGTGTTGAAGCATTAACCTTGAAAATACTTATGAATTGTCAATATTGCTTCTAAAGATGCAAGATGCACCAAACATTGAGTCAAGCATCGTAAGTCTACTAGGAAAAATCAAACAGGAAACTAGTCTCAGAAAACCCGGGCAGTGTGTCTGCAAATACAGTGTGCCCTATATATCACTTTGGGCTGCAGAACCAAAACTGAATAGGCATCTATTGCTAAAGGGTTCAAATAAGAATATTTAAGCAGACATTCTGGGCACACGGGCAACAATTTTACAGTGATGTCTACTCAGAGAGTTAGTTGAGCTGCACTGTGAAGTCTGTTGTCAGGGACCTCCTCATGGTAGCAGGGCTATTGTGGCCACTAACCTTGCAGATAGAGCAGCATGCTACCAGCACCGACCACCAGTTCACGATGAGATGCACGGTAGTTCCCTCAGTAAACTCATAAAAAAACATGCTAATTCCCTCATGCCCTGAAATGCCTTAGCTTTATGTGATATTTTAAGTAATTTTCTTAATATAATTGCAGGTGGTTTGCTGCAGCACAGTGCTTGAGCAATGTTTCCTAACACGGCGATGAGGAAATGATAGGGCAGCCATGCTTTCTTCCTTGTTTTGAATACATGCGTTCATTCTATTGCAAAACGTCCTGCTATGGTTTCAAAGCTGCTCTTTGAGTGGCAGTTTTTGGCTCTATCAGCACTTTTCTCTCCCTGTTTTCCCTCTGCCTCTGCTGAGACAAGCACTTTTGAGTCAAGGGTTAGGTCTGGGTAGGGGCTGTGAGGATGGGCAAAGGGCTGGGGGGACCCCTGGGGAGCCTGAGGACATGTGCTTATGTGGCCTTTGCAAGGGCTCCCTTCACTCCTAGCTCACTCTGGGACAGGGTAGGTAACTCCTACTTATCAAAGATATGATGAAGAAATTGTCCTTTCTAAAGCGTCTCTTTTTTTCTTTTTTTTTTCCCCCTCTTCATTTAAACCACTATTTTCTACTATCTCTTTTTGGTGTGTCTTTAATCTTAATTTTAAATGTAGGGTTTTTTTGCTTTTTTTTTTATCCCTTAACTCCTCACTTTATAGCCTTCCCGAGTCAGTAGCAGTCAGAATTTAATGAATTCCTGAAGGTCAGATGAGCGTTTGGAGACCTGTAGTTTGTGATGTAAAGAGAGGGCCAGGGAATAGCTTCCATACTACCCCTGCCACTGCAGTTGGCAGTAATCAGCAAACATCTAATCAATGGGAACAGCAGCACATTCATGGGCAAAAAGATATTATCTTGGCATATAAATAATGAAAGTCTCTAAAGTACTCCCAGATGTTGGAAACAAGATTCCTTCTGGGCATGTGAAGAATTTGCTTAGAGGAAAACAGAGCTGCCACACAAAAGTAGAGAGCTGTTTTACTCTGATGAAATTCTGTTTATGAGAAAGTGCTGCTCAAAAAAAGGAAAGAAATACCTATATGGCTTGAATCAGCCAAAGCTGACCTCTCATCTGCCAGATACCTGTAAAACAGACAATTGTTTTTATCTGGGGTATTTGAGTGATATTGCTGCTAGATTGTCTTTCAAACAAAAGAGGCCCTGCTTTTTTATTATTGCCAAATATCCAGTTTACAATCAGGTTTTCAATATGTCCTGGAATCTAGGCTTTCCTGAGAAAAATGAGCTTTTTGATCTCTTGTAATGACAACTTATTTCACGAGATAAGGCAACAAAAAAGGAGAACAATTAACAATTAATTATTTCTCATGAGAAAAGGCTTTAATTCACAGTCCAAGCAAGTAAAAAATTTTAACTCTAATAGCTAATGACTTAACTTTTTAAAGAAAACCAAAATTCATAGAAAATTTACAAAGTTATGACAAGTTTTCTTAGCTTTTTGGCATTCAAGATATAATTTGTTTACAGAGCCTAGTCTTGCTTAATCTCTTTTTCCTTGCTGAGGACACCAGCCTCGCTGATCCAATACAGCTACTCACTTGAGTATATTACTCATGGGAGTAATATGGACCAACAGTCTACGAATAGTCTGACCACAACTGATCCTTGCAAACGCAATCCTTACGTTACCAGCCAAGTAGTTTTAATACATCTCGTTTAATCTGAAAATGTAGCTGCAAATGCAGTTTAAGGTATCAGTGACAAAAAAAAAAAAACCAAAACAACTACTGTTTAACCTTGTTGTGCAACACAGAAACAAAAACCAGCCAGGGATGTCTCTCCAGGCCCTAATGGATGCCCTAATGGATAGACCCTGGCTCAATGACCTTACCAGGCAGCTATCATTTTACCAAGACCTGCTTGAATCATGTGCCATGACAGGCACAATCCTCAAGCAATGTGATTTAGCTTTAAAAGTCTCTGCATATTTATGTCTCAAAAAGCACCATAACCTTCAGAAATACCCTGGCTGGGATTTGTTAAAACACAACCTTTATTTCTACAAACCATTGTTAGACCGCATTGAATATCTACAGTTTTTGGTTTTTGTCAGTCTCTTTCCACGCTGGAGGACAATGGAACAACAAAAAAAAGGGAGTTGTTTCTTTTTCTCCCAAAGCCATAGACGAAGGGTTCATCTGCCAGATGAAACAGCAGAACTGCAATAGAAAATGAGTTCCCAGAGCTGTGAGGGTGGGATGGGGGAAAGACTCAAGCCTAACATGATGGGGACAAGGCCCCTGATGGATACCAGATGTGTAGGCAGTTGCCATAATGGACATATTCGTAATTCCATGTTTGAAAGAACTGACTGGAGTCTTTGCAGGTTTTGGAGGTCCCTGTCATTGCTGCCCTTCCAGTAACTGGGGCGTTACAAGGCACACCTTCAAACTGGATCCTGCAGGGATATACGTATGTACTTTATGTCTTCTGGAAACTTCAGTGGCTCCAGCAAGGCCAAACTTAGAATTTTGAAAGATTTTTCTGGACCAGGGTTTGATTTGTAATGGCAATTCCATTTTGTCACTTTAATGTCAACCTCTCATACACTTCACAGCAATTAAGGAATAATCCGTGTCTGCCACATCTTTGCTTTCTCCCAAGCAGCAGATAACTAAAGTAGAAAAAATAATACAATTCTGTGCAATATAAATAAATCCTGAAAATTCAAGCCACTGTGAACAGATGGTTCTAGCACAGGACTTATTTCTATGGTAACCTCTGGCAGTGCCTTCCTGCAGGGCTTTGGGCAAGTTACTCAAACCTCTCTGTCCTTGTTGTTTTTTTTTTTTTTTTGACTTTCATAGTCATAATACGTGCCTCATAAAAGAGGTATGTGCTCTAAACAGTATTTAGAAAGTGCCAGGAGGCTCTCTGAAGGAACATAATTGTAAATTAATGAGTGTATTGTCAGCACCTCCTCCAAAATTCTCCGAGTCTAAGTCAAGCTTTACATATCCCATCCCAGGAACCTCACTGCACACTTCCCCATGGAAGAAATGACTGTCACCAGTACATGGTGCCAATTATCTGACCTGCAGGAGAATAAACACTTGCTAATGGTGTAATGCTTGGGAATGTGTCACAAGCATATTTCCTCGGCTGGAAGAATCTGTAGGTGTCAAGAGGACCTCAAAAATAGTTCAAAGACGCTCAGGCACAAGAGTTGGGATTGTGGTTTGTGTTTTTCCCCAGCCTGAACTCTCCTGACCTGCAGTGAAGAGGATGACCCCTGACAGCAGGATGTGGAATGCCTGGCCATGAGGTTACTCACAGCAGACGTGAGGGGATTAGGTATCACCTGTTTGTGCCTCAGCCTCCACTGGCACACCTGGGACTCCTCTCTGGTGTCTGGGTGCAGAGCCAAGACATGTCCTTGCTGTGTATGAGGCTGAATTTTGGGCTTGCCTTAACCATCCTGGTTTGAGTGGAAAAGAAAGGCAGTTGTGGGCTGGGCAGTACATGTGTTTCCTTTCCAAGGGGCTTTCATCCTGGGAACAGGACCCCCTGGCCAGGCTGGCAAGCTGAGGAAATATTCCCCAATTCCCTGTCTAATGATGAAAAAAAAAGCATTTCTCTCTCTACCACACAGAAAAACAACAACAACAAAAAACCAAATAAAAAAACCCCAACAGATTGACTTAGGTATGTCAGCCAGTAATTTATTCATTAGAGAAACTGCTATAAGCCATTTTGCAAATGAATTTTTGGCTTAGGTAGAAGAATTTCATCGTGCAGCTATACTAGAAGTCCTTTTCCCAGACCTGTGAATACACAGACATTTTGTGCAGCTGGGGACATGTTATGGATCTGAACTGAAAGGACACCAGAACTGTGATTCTGCATGTAGTTCTGACATTTAAAAATGGTCATTTTGAAGGAATTTTCTCTGAAGAGTCTGTTCAGTCTATCTCTGCCCCCCACCCAGCACATTGTGCTTGGAAGGAGAAGATACGGGTGAAGCCATTTCAGAAAAAAAGCCCTGACTTTTGTGTACTTCCATTTCTTTTATATTGCTGGATAATTTGATGTGACACATGGGAAAAAAATATAGTTTTATCAGCTCTGTGTTCAAGCAGGTGGTGCTGTATTTTGTATAAAGGACAGTGCTTAATTTAAGATTTCTACCATAGCAGCAATTCTAAATGACAGCATTTGTATTAAAAGAGCTGCTCTTCCCAGCAGCACTGTTATAAAAATACTGAAACAGTAGTGATATTATTATAGATCTGCTCCAGTAACAAAAGTTCTACTGTAAGAAAATCTCTGATTTAGAAAAATTCTTGCCGCCTTTTGTCAGTGATAAATGTTCCCTTGGTTTCCATACCGGTGCAATTTAATCCCCATGATTTGAAGAGCTTGCAGGAAAGCAGCTGTGTACAGTAAAAGCCCAACATGCTGTAAAACCTGCAGTGGGAGCAAAGGTGACAAAAAGAGGCCAGGAGCAGCATTCGGAGTGACAGTGCAGAGAAACCATCTGGGAGCCGGGGGTGTGCTTTCCAAAAGCCCTTTGTGCACCATGTGTGGGCACACTTGTGTGTGTGTGTGCAGGGGCAGGAGGGACAACCTCCCACTTGCCCCCAAGCCCCCAGGCAAAGGATGCCGTGTCCCACTGGAGGGCAGGTCCCCTTTGCTTGGGGGAAGAGCTCATTTCACTGCTTGCATGAATCAGGAGGAGCACAAACATGCTATTAGTCTGCCCTGAAGGAGACAGCTTTCCCATCACCAGTGATTCAGCAGTAGGGAGTGGTATGGCTTCATCCCTTCCCCCCCGTCCTCTCCGCCCTGCCAGAAGCTGACACTGACCTCTCTCCAGCAAAATGGCTTGAGATGTCCTCTGCCCACACACTGCATGGGACTGCATTTCAGAAAACCATCCATTGCTCATCCATGATGAGAAATGATTGACCTGAGTCCCATTACATCAATGTTAATATATTCAGTGCAATTGGAAGCCACGGCAAAGTCGCTCATACTTTGCTGGGTGTTGTGGTAGGACTTGGAGTGGTACAAACCACTGTATGGACTGTATGAGTCCAAGCACGTTTCTGGTGGGCTGGGCGAGGGTCTGGGATGCCAAAGTTCATTCATCCTTTCTCCTTGTAGTGCATCTAAGTGGTTTTTTAATTACACTAATGTTTCTCTCTCATGACACTGTTTCACAGGTCACCTTGCTCTCCAATTACTGCTCATGTAAGGAAGTGCTTCTTGACATTGCCCTCAAATTTTTTTTTACTTTATTTCCATTTGTACTTATCTGAGATGGAAGAAAGTATGAACCAGAGCTGAAATTAGCTTAGTATTCTTTTAAGAAAACCCATTTCTCTCTCTCTTCTTCTTTTTTTTCTTTTTTTTTTCCATTTTTTTTTAATTCGGGTCCATATATAACAAATTCTTTTTACCTTCACACGCTTCATATCTTAGTTTTCAAATTACTGCTCCCAATTATTTCCTGAATGTTTCTGGTGCCATACCATTTTTCTTATAATATAGTGACCAAGTATTAATGAGTAAATTATTTCATCTTCCCCTGACGATATTTTGAGCACCAGTCTGTACAGGAAACAGTCTTTCTTTTGAATTAAATGCTGCTGGTGGCCTACCTGAGATCTGCTGTGGCTGAGAGCTAAGTTTAGACACACACTGCGGGGTGGTGAGGAGAAAATTTAAACAAAGGCTGCGTGACCAGACTCAGAAGCGGGTGCAGGACGCCACGGGTCACTCAGCGCTTCTCATCCGTCACCTCGCTCAGTGTTCACCGGGTGCTTGAGAGGGACTTCACGGGGGTAACAATCAAAATGAGTTTTGCAGAGTTTATCCCTGTGGATTTTTCGTACTTGCCCTATCCCAGAAATCTTATGTTCTATATTCCCTGGTCAACTTAGAGTTCACATGGGAAGGCAGGTCTAAAGGACGTGAGGGTCAGAGGAGGGTGCAGAAGTGGTTGCCATACATAGATATGATTTTGACTCTTCTTTCCCATACCTCAGCAACAAGATGATGGGGAGAAAGGATTCTTCTTCGCATCTTAGGCCACCTGACCTTGTTCCCAGAAGGCCAATCTGTTGGTCAATTCATCAAATGACCTCCCAAGGAGTTCTCTTATCCTCTTGCTGACTCATGTGCTGCAAAGCAGGTTAAACCCGCTTCAGCATAGGGGAAAATTGGTCAACAGTAATTAAAAGAGAGTGTCAGCTCCACACTGAAGCTTCACAGCATTAGTTTAAATGAAGATACTTTCCATGGACAGTGAGCCTTGCAATCACAGTACAGACTATTACATGCATTTAGCTTGTTGTGCCATAGGAAATACCAGGCAGGAAAACACCAGCATCCATGCCCTTCCTCAATAGGAAAAGGTGTGTCCCATGAACCAGGCTGCCTTTCTGCTGACACAGAAATTGCATGCAGGACCTAGGGAGACTGAGCCCAGGTCAGCCTAGATATATGCAGAGGGTGTATGCAACCCAGTCTAACCACTTGGAATCTCTCTTCTTGCTGAAAAACTGAAAACACAGCCTTTTTATTACAGGTGGCTCAGCTCTTTCCCAGTTGAATAGTCAACCTCATTTGTAGTCAATCTGGTGTCTTCAAGGCTGGGTTAACAATGTCCATATCATTCCTGATGCATTTGTTTGAGCTACTCTAAGCATCTTTCACACTGCACCCCTTGCCCAGACAATCTACTTCAGCACTTACAGCAGCCCTGCTATTACAAACTGCTTTCTCATATCTGGACTAAACTGTCCTTGCTGCAATATAAAACCATTTCTTCTTGTTCTACCTGACATAGCAGTACAGCACAATGTTTTTTCCAGCTTTTCCTCACAATTCATGTTTTCAAAACTCTTGATTATTAGGACTGTCCTCTCCATTTTTTTCACATCTTTCTTGAGGACCAGTGCTCAAGCCTGGATATGGCATTTATTTAGTACTGAGGAGAAATGAACCTTCCATTTATTTCTTCCAATCCAATTTATTGCCCATGTTTTGAGATTTTTGAAACCTTGGGTTGGATAATGCTGGTATCACTGCTAAAAGAGTACAAGTACAAGAGTCTGGCATCTGTGAGGAGGAAGGAAGATCTGGGAAGAACAAAACCATATCCCATCCACCCATTATCATGCAATTTCTACAATGACCAACTTCTACTCTGACTTACTGAGCACAAAGGTTACTCCTTTCTGCAGGAGCAACTGACCTTCAAAGGGAATTAGGAACAAGCCATAGCTTGCGTGAATTTACCTAAAGCAAATTAGTGCTGTGAGGTCAAAACAAGTAGTGTTTGTACCACACCACTGCCTATGCTATAAAAGGGATGTACCATGTAGCTCCAGTGGCTGTAGCTTCCCTGTGTGATATGTAGGTAAGTAGAGATGGTAGTAAAGGGGACTACATGAACCCACAGAGCTCCTGTTCAGCCAAAGGCTACCTCCAAGACCCTCTCTAGGTGTAGGGTGAGTCTTCAAGAAGAAGGGGAAAATGTCAACTCCAGCTCTGCACTAGGGTTTTACATGTGCATTCTCATGCCTACATATTGTACACATATTGTCTGCACAGGGCTGTATCTAACCCAGCAGGCTTCCAGCAAACTTCCCTACTTTAGCATGAAATTATTGTCCAGTCTTATTGTATATACAATAATATTGATGTTAAGCTCCCTAGATGAAACACACTACACGTGACACATACCAAACACCTTGTTGTTCATATATCAGACAGTAGGCACCTGGAATTTTCTTATGAGTGAAACTGCATGCAAATAAGTCCATGATACTTTCCACAAAAAAGAGAAAAACAAAAAAAACCCCAAAACATTGAAGACAATAGTTTCAAATAATTTCCATTGTGAGTACAAATGAGGCATAGTCTTGTCTTTATGTCTTTTTTTCTCTGTTTTACATGCCAGTACAATCTAGGGACATAGTCTACAGCAATGACTAAGGGCATTAGAACAGCTGTTTTATAGTAGTGCATAGTTTATGAGTACCAGTGCAGAGCACAGCAGATAAAATGAGTATGTTACTAAACTGTCAGATTATCCCCATAACTGGTTAGAGCAAGGTGACCCATGCAGGTAATCGCGATCAATATAAAATCTTACAGCAAAGTTATGTATGTATAACAGCTCCCACATGAAACAAATTCTTCCCATGTTGCCCATGTAATTCAGCTGCTTTTAATTCTGAATTGCCACTTTCACGAACAAAATGGAACAGCATTTCTGTGGGTAGTGGATGTTCTTCTGCTTTTTCATTGCAAATACAGCAACAGGCCACCATTTTTGCTGAGTGAGCTGTTTCCTTGCATAGCCAAGTCTCTGTGTTTTCATTGGCAGAGCTACACTGCAGATTTTAGGAGCCACAAGGAGCAAACCATCCTTTAGACTCTGAAACATAAGCGTTAAACAGTTCAGCACTGAAATACACTGTGGGTGCAATTAGATGTTCCAAAAAAAAAGTAAACACAGATTTTGGCTGTTCACCTAAGACCATGAGCAAGCCTGCACAGAGTGGGGTTATTCATCTGGGGCATAAGCCAAGCCAGGAAAAATTCAGGGTCTCACACAGATTTGGCAGGGCAGTACATGGGTCAGCTCTGCTCCACACCCTCTCAACAATAGGACCAGCAAGAGCTTGTGGACTCATTTCCCAGCCTGACCAAGGGCCCTTCTTGGCCAGACTAGTGCAAACCCTCATGCTAGTGCAGAATACAAGACCACACTTCCTGAAATTGCACTGAGGACACGGGAAGTTTGCAGAGATCTAACAGTGGCACTTGCAAAATGAAATGTCTGACACACTGTGGATGTCCTTGATATCACTTCAGTCAACCTTCCCTGCTTTCTTGCAGGCACCTCACATGATTTGACAAATTTGTTTCTTGGCCTATTTCAGAGGCAGCTCAGATGTGAATTTAAAAAAATTCCAGAAATGTCCTAATTCAGAGGCAGTATTTCATGGGCTCTAAATTGCTGCCACTGAAATCAGAACTGCATGCAAATTCAAGTTTTGAGGATCCTCAGGTTCTTGCGTTCCTGAAAAAGACCTCTTTTCCAGAGGTCCAACATCCTTGCTCCAGAAAGGAGCTCTGCTGCAGCTTGGCAATCCAAAGTCTTCAGGCACCTAAAACTACTTAAGCTGCAATATTGCTTCTCCTGGGGAGGCATCTACAAGGATTTTCTTTAGATTCCCCTCCCCCATTCAGGCACTGCCTTCTTTTTTTGGTCTGCTTCGTTTTAGAATGAAGCATTCAACAAATGTTTTAGGAGTGTTGTCATAGTTATTCTTATCTCCTTCCTCAGCAGAGGGAAATCACGTATAAACATTTCCAGCTTCACTCCCCTTTGCTTAGATTAACGAAGTGACCGGTACGTCACTGCTCTTGGTGATAAGCTTCGCTGCAGTTCAGGGCAGAGTAAAACACTCCTTCCATGAGAGCATTATCAGACCGAGAGCCAGATGGTGTATTACACAGTTTCTTTGTCTCACTATAATGCTGTTTCAACATGAGTCAGTTTCTGGCACTGAGTCACCTATGAGCAGTGAAGAATCCTACCAAAATAGAGTAACCTACGAGTGGTGAAGAATTCTACCAAAAACATATTCATATATCTTCCTTAACCCTAAAAGCTGTGCCATTGAGTCTTGGGATTTTTTCCCCACCTTCACATGGTCTGGATTGGTTTCAGATTTTTTTTTAATGGTCAGATATCCCTATTTCTTTTCTTTGGAGCTTGTGGCATTTCACAAGTCCAAATCGGCTGCCATGTCCCATTGCTTCTGAGGAGGTGGAAGAGACCTTCTGCTGGAGGACCTGCCTGCCACGTTACTGCAATCTGTGTGCAAACTATGCTGCCCATGGTGGAGAACCTGGGCATCTCCCTCCATGGGAACCTCTTTGCTGGCCTGCTGGACATCACATCTCTTGCTTCCCTATCGTCATTAGAGAGGTCTTCTCCCAGCTTCCACTTTCCTCTTTCCTATAATTTTGTGCCACAAATTCAAACTTTGGACTATGAGCCCAACTCTGCATTCCAGTGTTGGTTATCCTTGTCCACACAAGAATGTTCTGCCCTGCAGAAGAAAAGTTCACTTGGAAACAGAAACAGGAAGATGAATCTCTCACCCAATACTATCATAGAGTGTCCTTCTGCTGGTCTTGATGTTCAGCCATCACCAGCCTAGAGCAGCCTTCAGTCTGTGTTCAGGACTTCATTGGATACTTCCCCTTTCATGTCATCCCCATATTTGCATGGTTATCTCTTTGCACATTCCATGGGCATCACCTCCCTGAGCCAGTCAGCAGTTTGGCCCTTGGGAATACCTTGCAGTTGCTGGACAGCCATAAGGGAAGTGGGACACACAGTGAATCTCACTGCAGCTGTTGGCTATACTCCTGCCCAGCTCCTAGTGTCATTCATTATCCCTTTCCTCATTTGAATAGTGTCAGATATTCCTCATGACTGTTCAATTTCCTGAGCATGAGTGTCCAGTTGTTTTTCCAGAGTACCCACTTCTTCAAGTGGGGAGATCTCCCCATGCATTCAGTGTTGCAACCTTGCTCGTACAAGACCTCTGTGAATAACTCACCCCCTCCCCACACTCACCTGAGACTTTCAGTGGGAACTATGGGTGCTGAGCCCAGGCATGGTCAGCCCTATCCCACAGAGCAAATGGCAAAGCCCGTGACTTCCACCACATCCAAACGAGAGGCACAGCCTGCAGCAGCCCCGGGACCAGCATCAACATGGTGTGCAAAGATTATCTCCCATCTTACAGGCAATGCCATCTGGTATGGATGCACATGTGGGCAATTAAACATGCAAAACCCAGCAGAAGCAGCAACAACAACAACAACCATTTCCATAATAGTTCTCTTTCTTTTCTTTTTTCTTTTTTTTTTTTTTTTGAAGGAAAATACATTGACCGTCTAATTTAGATTCATAAAGGAAACCTATTAATGAAAGGCTTCAAAGAGCCGTCTCAGAACTTTTAATCAGTAGTTGTGTTTTAGCATGGAAAAAAAAAAAGGCAGAGGGGGCTGGGTGGTGGGCTTTTTTGTTGTTGTTGGGTTTTGTAGTTTTTGTTTAAAGCAACAGACTATTTGAAAGCAGGCTGGGCGAGGGAGCCCAGCAGGGAGCCTCTTCTCACCCACCTGGAGAAGAGGCCCCCTGAATGCTTGTTTTCATTAGCATGGGCCTCTCTGGCTCTTCAAAACCCTTTCCACCCGTTGCCAAGGCAACCCAGAGCCGTACTGCGGCACATGGGTGTTGTGCATCAACTGGTGTGTTGCACTTAACTGAAATAAATAACTAAATAAACATGGAAAATGGCCACGGGCCAAAGAAGGGCACTGTCTTTTATCATGGACATCTAACATTTATAGGGATTTCAAACACTCTACCAGGCATATCAGCAGAAAGGTAGTTGATCAAAAAGGGGAAATGCATGTGCACGCACAGCCGGTTCATTTCATTTTAATGGGTCTTCTTGCTTGAATAAGGTGAAAGGAATTGGGTCTAGAGCATGCAATCCCACTCGTGAGCCTTGAGTTACATTGTCATGCCATTTGAAGAGTCTCAGCCAGGCCTTGCCTTTTGACAGGGCTTGGCTCCTGCTTCAGCATCAGGATCTCCATCAGCAGCTGTTTTCCCACCAGGCCCGGACACCACCCAGGATAGAGAAGGAGCTGCTGAGCATTGGAAAGATGACCTCCACAGCAGAGGCTGCAAATCTGGCTTTCAGGATCCAGCTACTCCTGCATCCCCCATCAGAGCCATTTATAATGCGATGATACATCCCACAGTTGTGGGTATCTGAGCAAGGACCATGGGCTTGAGGCTTTCGTTTCCAGGCACTGTGAACAATCAACCTGGTGGAGAAGAAGAGTGTCTGGGGAGATACCACAGACTGTATTTGTGGTTGAGGATCAGTACCTGAAGCCATGCTAGTGGAGGGGCATGAGGGGAATGGTTTCCACCGCTACCTGCATGAGTTCCCTGCAGCAGTAATAGCTGCAACACCCCTTCAGATGACTGCAGAACAGCAAAGAAAAAACAGCATCCCTGGGAATATTTGTAGCTGGTCCAACTAAGCACGGCTGCAAAAATAGTTTTCGTTTAGATTCAGGAAGGGAGGTGCTGGCTGCAACTGCTGGCAGAGGAAGAGGGAAGGGAGTGGGGTGGGAAGCTCTGCAAGGAGCAGCATTCATTGCCCAGTACCATGCCATACTGTGCCATACTGTGCTGTACTATGCCATGCCATGCCATACTGTGCATATTATGCCATGCTGTGCCATGTTAGCAGCTGTCAGAGCAGGAGCTGACAGCAGGAGTTTGGCAGAGGCATGGCAGTGAGCTACACGCAGATCCTCCATGCTGCTGAGTGTGGGTGTGAGGCAGGGCAAGGCAGCAGGAAGGAGACAAGGGACTCTGGCAGGCTTCAGTGGAGTTCATGCTTCCACCAAGGTGGCTGAGAGGTGAAGAACTGCAACCTTTGTGGGCACTAACTGAATGATTTCTGCATGTGATCCTGGAGACTGAATGCAATCCCAGGACTAGGTGGTTTGCATATCAAGAGTCAGTGCTAGATCAGGCTCTGCATTTAGCTAACACCTTCTGCCTCGCAGTTTGGAAACAAAACAGAGAATGTGGTGTGATGTCACACTAGCCATCTCCCTTCTTCTTGCTTCACCTTGTGACCCTGCTTGCAGCTTCTCCAGAGTAAGCCTCTCTTTGCCAGCACACAGACAAGCCGCTCAACAAGACCGAAATACCTCTGGTTGCCCTTGCCCAGCATGCTGAACACCCTCTGTCCCTTAGCAGCCTTGGGAGCCTCATGGTGCAAAAAACACTGTGCAGGTTGTTTTTCCCACCTAGGGTCTGCATTTCAAGCACTTGCACAGACCATACTATCAAACTGAGGTAATTTTGACTGTGTTTGTGTGTGTGTGTGTGTGTGTGTGTGTGTGTAGTGTTTGCTCAACAGCTAAAGGTGTGGTCTCCCAGAGTGTGACCCCTCAGCACTCCCATGCATCAGGCAGTGCATGGAAACATACACCAGAAGACTTTCTCCTGCCCTCACCCCTCAGCACAATCCATGATTTTCCCTCCTGCTCTCACAGCTCCCCTTCCTGAAAGGACTTGCAGTGCTGGCAGCTCCCCTGGCATGGCAGCTATGTTATTTTAAGCTCCCAAGTATTATTATAACACAGACCTTCCAGATGCAAGGACTCAAAAGTACCAAGTGTGTGGACATGTATGGATGTGTACGCCTGTGTTTGCACATGTGTGTAAAGACAGGTGTGCATTGTTGCATGTTGCATTTTATATTTTTCTATCCAATAGATACAGACATATTTATATTTGTTTTCCCTATTTATACTCAAACACACAATGCCTTTAAAATATATACATACCTGTCAAATATTTATTAAGGGCTAGGTCTTCAGATGATTTCATTCTGGTTTATATTTTCATTTCATTTTACTTCTCATGTGAGCTGTAACCTGTTTATTTAGGACTTTCAAATATGTAGCTATATATAACTATGATTGCTGAAATGACTGTAAACATCATTAAAAAATGCATCTTCTTGTGCAAGCTCTGTAACTGTCAGAGTCATAAATACACAAATCGAGATGATGATCAGTCATGGGTATATTGCAAAAAAATATTTATTTATACAGCTATGAGAAACCTTGAATTGCCCAGAAGTACCTGAAACTGATCTTGGCAAATGCATCTTATGTAAGCCAAAGATTGAAAAATGGTTTTACAATGACAACACCAAAATTTTTACAAAGTTATCATCATATTTGGAACCTAAGCCCTCAGAAACAGAAGGAGCAGAAGGAAAGTGCTGTGGAAGCAGCAACAGGATGGACCCTTTCCGGTTTGGTTTTGGTACCTGTGTTTTGCCTGCATCACCTGTGTTGGTTCAAAAGTGTTTGAGGAAAAATAGGGAAAACCTTGTGTGTCCCTCTGACCTGTGTAATAAGACCTACTTGGAATTGATACCAGAGCCATACAATTGTGATAACTTCAGGTCTCAAGCGGTGCCCGTTACTGGGTGGAAAAGTTGCATCACAGTCTCTCATACAGCCTGATTTTCAGGATTTGGTGCTGATTTGCTGAGGGTTTCCCAGTCCATGCCTGTGGGCAGGGCTGTATCCTGGGAGGTGAAGATGTAGACCTGACTCCACAGAGAAAGTGGAGCTGGGGTCACAGGGAGCTTGCAGTCACACAGGCAGAGCAAAGAATGTGAACTCATCGGCCTAATTCAAAGCAAAAGACTAAACCTTCTGATCAGCCACAATAAATGGGATTGTCTAGATCCTCAAATGGTGAAAACTGGCACAAAACCCGTTAACTACACCAGAGTTCCACTGATCTGTGTCAGCTGGGGACATGGTGCAGTGGAAGAGAGCAGGCTTATAACATCTATAGTACGACCTTGTTCCCAGCTAACATCTATCAGGTTCAGTAAGGCTGTGGTGATACATATTAGAGGATGTCCAGCATGATCTATGGAGTGGTTTAAATTGCATCAGACTTAAGGTGGCCTCTCCCATCGCTCTGGATGGGGAAACTCAATAATTCTGAGCTGCTGTGGCTCTGAAAAAATTGTACCCATAAATCTCTTTCTCATACAGCTCATCATGTTTCCAAGGATGATCATGGTGCAGCTGCATTGAATATGCACCCTACAAAGAGTGTGTGGTTCAAAGAAGCAGACTTTGTGTTTTACACACAGTAGAGAAGTGTTTCAGTTCACCTTTAAGGAACAAGCTCCAACTCACCAATCTGTTTTTCTGGTAGTACATCTGTTAGGAAGGAAAAGGCATATGGGTGTGCTCTGAGGAAAAACAAGCTCCTCTTGGTGAGCTCAGGTCTTTGGGCCTGATAGCACCAATTCTTTTCTAGGTGAGATGAAAACCCAGTCCAGCAGTGAGGAAGAGCAGAAGTCCTCTGCACCACTTTAGCCCTGTGTGCGGGAAGGGGCAGGGAGAAGAGGAGGAAACCATATGTCATCTGCCTGTGAAAGTATCAAATTAAGCTGGTAAGTAATCTTTGCTCCTCGAGGAGTGTGCTGTTGGTCTAATTAAGCCTCATTTTGAGATTAGGCACAAGAGTGAAGAATTGCAGGGCTTGGCAGTTTATTTGCTGATCGTTCCCTGGCCATGTTTTCCAGGCGTTTTATAGGGGGTAGGATGAGTATTGTCCATTTCACATGGCTGAAATAGTATTTCCCTGGAATGGGAAAATTAACCTCAAAATCAAATTAATCTCAGTTATAAGGGCCATCAAAAATCCAAATCCATCAAAACAAATCCAATCCAAAATTTCTGTAGCTCTGAAGAGGGTTCTGATTTCCAAGGGGTAAAAAACAGCTTCATGTGATGTCAGCAAGCTGTGTTTGCAGTCCTGCTGCCCTCACCCCCTGGACATCACCCTGTGCAGAAATCAATGGCACATTTTAAGGATTAGGATGCTCTGATCAGTAATGCACTTAAATACACTCTCAAACATCCAAACCATCCCTTTGAATTCAATGGCAGCACTCACGGAGTTAAAAATAAGCCTGCTGTTAAGTGCCTTCATCAGATCAAGGTCTAATTATTTACTCTATGTGAATAGTTCCAGAGGAACTCATGTCTTTGCTGTTTGGATTACTGAACTTAAGAAAAATAGCCCACAATTCTGATTTATGTAGTGGTAAAATGAAGCATACTTTGAAGAGGTAAGTGTTCTCAAAATCTTTTTGTGCAACTAAACCTGTGTCAAACACATTAGAATAAAAAAGCAGAGATAGGTTTCTTAAAAAAATAAATCTGTAGACAAAGAAATTTTGCCTGAGATCTTCTGGATGCTCTACAGTGATGTTTTAAGACAAGGCTTGTCTTTTGTGGATTTTAATCTACAATCTATTTTTGAAAGTTAGTTGCTCTTTCTTGATATGGAGTGTCAATAAAGGGAGAGAAGCAAAAATGAATACAAAATGTCCCATACAAAGAAGTTTCCATGTTAATTTCTGAATACTGCTTATGCCATTTCAGGACTATTCGTCCCCATGCAAAAAGCTTCTCCAGAGCATTATGCTATGCATTATGTCCCTAAGTGTTTAAAGTAGGCTTTAAGGCACACAATGCCTTTATACCCACCATTGCATCTGGTCACCTCTGGCTGAAGCTGGCAATCATGGTAGTTGAAAAATCTTAGCTAAGCGATCATGTTAAAATGCTTCTGAGTGTTTAGATTAAGATCCCCAAGCTTGGTACCTGGATGTTTCCTAAAATCTTCTGTAACTTGTGAAATCTGAGGAGGAAACCTGTGGAAGAGTCCAGGAATCCCAGTCCTACTTGCTTCTGGATGAACTGGAAATGCTGCAAGGGTCTTACCTAATGAATGATGCTTCCAAAAATGGTCCCAAAGTGTGTGCCCAAAAGGGAAGAGTGGAGGCAAGAGCAAAATACCTTTAAAAGTTGATGGAATCTTTCATTTCAGTAATTGAGATGAGCGTTTGATTTATGTTTGATTCTTTCCTGGCTGGAGGCTCTCAATCAGAGCCAGTTTGTCCCATCCTCACATGTCAAGGCCAGGATTCATCTCACGACATGTCAGGCACTTGGTGTGCAACAGCTGGGGTGAAACACAGGCTCTCCTGAGGGTGATTCACATCATAGGTGGGCTGAGGTGCCCTCAGGAGGTGCCTGCCTTGGCTATAATGGGAACCAAGGGCTGACAGCACTCCAAGCTTAGCCACCTCAGCTACGTGCCTACAGCACAGTAGGATGAATCTGGGCTTATACATATTTTTTTCCTCCCTTCAGGTAAAATTTCACTTTGCATTGACCTTCTGCACTGTTCCTCTCTCAAAAGCAGTCTCCAGGGCAGCATCAGGGCTCACAGAGCAAATAGACACTGCGTTGACCCTGCAGACTTATACCATTCATGTCCTTCCCTTGGGTGTTTCAGAGATGTCTTCCAGGGTTTGCATCCTTTCCATGAGACGCTGGCACTATTAATATTCCTGATCATAAACTCCAGAGAAACACAAACAAAGCTCCCACACTCTGAGAATAGTTCCAGTGCTAAATATAGGGGATTTTCATGAATCTATTTGCCACTTCCATTAGTCAGGGCAGAAATACATTATTGTAAGATGCCTAAGCATTTTGTCATTGCTCACTGGCTGTTTCAGAACCCAGTCTAAGCAGTTATCACTGTATTTCTGATTAATATTATAACAAGCACTGGCTAATCACAGAGTCAGCAGTGAAAACTGCTCTAATCGTTATCTTTCTGGCTAAGTAACTTCCCCGTTATTTGTTGTGTACTGCAGATTTTGGTGCGTGGGGGGTTCTTTTTTCTTCTAATGTTAAATGCGAGATTTTATCCTCAAAGGAGTGATTATCTCAGAGCAAAATTGGCAAGGTTAAACACTATCTATAAAAAAACATTCAGCAGTGTGCCATGAAATGAATTACATAATATATCACTCATCTACCTGGCTTTTGAAAAAGTGTGAATATGTGTTTGTTCAGTCTGGGTGAGTATTTTATATTAGGCTTCTTTTTCATGAAGGTAAAAATGACCTTGGTTATTAGAAAGCGAAGATATATTGAACCGGATAGAATCAACACAGTTCCATTTCATTTAGTCCCCGCTAAAATTGAAAGAAGAGAAAATACAGATTGAATTTATTTTACTATATATTGCCTCATTTGAACTTCAGTAAAGCATTAGCCACTAAGGAAAACCCTTCTCCCACCTCCCTTCCATAATCTCTTACAGATGGCATGTTAAGGAAATTGCCTTGACTTTATTGATTCCTTGCTATAAGGTTCAGCTAACAGCTGGTGTGTTACTGGGGGAATATATGCTGTACTATAGTTACAGGAAGGTAGCTCTTTGACCTGGCAGCTCTGTGTACCTGTGCAAAAAAGAAAAGATCCTTCACAGTTTAAAATTACAAATTGATATATCTTTTCTTCTCTTTTAGACATTAGTACATCTTTACTCTAGGGCCCTGTTTTAAAAAGCTGTATTGTACCAATCTGAGCATTTTACAGAATGAAGAAAAACAGTATCCTACCAATACGGAAGGGCACAGGCTGAAAACCAGCTGCTGTGTTCTGCCAGGTCACCATAATATTCCGTTAGTTTCTTTCCAGAAATATTTCCTTTGCGGTTATTGTAAGACGGCCAGTGTGTGATGCTGCATGCTACTGGCCTCTCACAGCTCAATAATTCATCAGCTAGAACTTCAGACACCTCCAAATTTAAATTTCCTGTTCAAGTGAAGGGATCAATGTGCACTCTTTCTTCTCGTTATTTTGATTTTAAGATTAATTGGTGTCTTAAAAATTCTGGGGAGCATTTTTATCTGGCATGAACCACTCTATTTCTAGCAGAGCTCACAGCGTCCATCCATTTCTACCAGCTTAGCAGCTGTCCCTCTAAATGTGAAAATCTACATTATCACCTGTTTTATAGGTGATAATTGCTGCCTAAGTACTGCAAGCCCAGGATATTAGCACTAGTTCTGAGAAACTTCACAGTGGGTCAAATTCATCTCTACACCGAGGAGCTGATGCCACATCTTCCAACAGATTTCATCTCCCACACTTTTCCTCAGCCCCATGACTCCCCTCCCTTCTTTGTCTCCTCACCAAAATGGTCCTTTTCCTGCTCCTGCAGAGGCTGAAATCCTGGCTGGAAAGCTAATGATGGAGGAGAATGAAAGCATGAAGCACCCAACCAGCAACTTCCACAAGACTCTTGACCAAAATGTTTCAGAGAGGGAGGGTTTTCATTCGATTGCTTTTTAAGTTGTGAGAAGTGTCGAGTTGCCTACCATGTAATATAACTTTAAAATATTACTCGTTCTTATGATGCTACACTGTCCCCCACAATATATGCTGGTGTTTCCCTAGAAACACTAAATTATGGGATATTTGTCTTTCACAGGTGGAGAGTTCAAGGGTCCAAATCTCCAAACTTCTATGCTGTTTCTGCTTGTTTGTAACACATTCTCTTTTAAATCTTCCTGTAGGTGCTTATTTAGGCTCATAATTTTTTGGCACTTTAGCAAAAGAACTCAATGTCTAAACTTTTAGAGAAGTGTTTAATTGGGATTGATGCAGTGCATGGGACTTGTGGTGTGATGGTCTGTGGGAGAACCAGAAAGCAACAGACAATGTGAGCCACACTCCTGTGTGTTAGTAGTTTGGTATTTGTCATATCCTATTTTGGGGTCTGAACGTTATTCCCTGGGAGGATTTCAGTGGGATGGATCGCAGTTCAACATTGCATAGATCTACTTCTCTTTGACATGTCTCTGTAAAATAAATACAATATATTAATGGTATAAAATGTCCTAAGGGTCAGATACAAAGTTCTTCCATTCATCAGTCAAATTATGTCACTAGTAAGAAACGTGGCTGACCTGATTTACTGTCAGGGCCAAGTTCGAAGGCAGTATATACAGCAGTGTAATTTAGACATCTTGGCATCATTCCTCACCTCTGCTGCAGAGCTCTGCACTGCAGAGCTCACTGGCTCCAGCAGGAAGAGGCTTCCCATTTAGGATATAAAGTCACTTTCACCCCCATTAATTCCCTCTATCATGCACTAAGTCTAGGCAGAGAAAAAGTTTTGCATCCGCTTGATCAGGTGCTCCCTTGCTGCTTCAAAGTAATTCTTGGGAGTTCCCAAGTATAATCTGTACTCTGTAACCTTCATCCATACCTGAAGTTTAAGTTGAGAATTTCTGTTGGCTCTGTTGATTTCACCTAGCAAAATCTAAGACGAGACAAAAAATCTTCAAGGCCAGTAAATGCCTCTTTTCACTCAATAGCTTCCTTTCCTTCTACCTACCTTCTATCTTTGTCCTTCCCAATCGCTCTGGGGTTTGAGTGCCTCACATTGGTGCAGGTTTCTCTTCATCCCTTCCCACCAAGCAAAATGTTATTGCTTTAATTCTGCTCAGTAAGGAACTACCTACAGTGAGATTAAACAACTCCCTGCAAGCCCTGTAATAAGTCAATAGCAGAGCAGGTATTCTCCAAAGCCCCAGACTCAGCTCCCACGCTGTCCCACCTTCCCATCCTTTCCTATAGACCACGTTTCTCACAATCACTAGCTCACAATCACATACAGCCCTACCAGCCCGCTCCACCACAGCTTCGTGTCACTGAAATCTCTGCATAGGAGGCCATACCCCAATTAGTTCCCTTTTTCTTCTGCCGGCACCAGTGGAAGTCTCTCCATTCCATTATAAAGGGAAGAATTCTTTTAAAACACTTTTTAAAGCTGACTCAGATGATCCAGTGCAGCCTGGAGATAGCAGGGAGATTCACAATTTGGTGACTCAGTGTGCCCAGGCACAGTGGCCAGTGTGGCACCATCATGTCACCTTATTATAAGACCTCTGTGTTACCTCTCTGCCCAGTGGGGTGATGCCAAACAGTAGGAGGCTGGCTGGTGTTGTAAGAGCCCATTTTGCCTTCCACCGCTACTTTGTCGCTGACTATTTGTGATGTTTAAATGACATATGACATTTCTCCAATGAAATTGTGGCTGGCATGGCTTTGTTCCCCTCCTTCCACAAGCCCCGGATGACTTTGAAGAACAAGGAACCCAACTCCGAGAGCCAGGCCTGCTGCGGGCTGCGATATTCATGCGGCATTAGATCATGTTAACATTAGGTATAATCCAGTACAAATCCTCTTAGTGTCACTGGCACTGTAAGGGCTGTTATAATTGCTCATAGCTTAAAACAATTTTGCAGCTTTTCTTCACCTCCGCAAGTCGGTTCCAATTAGAGGAAGAGAACTTTCCGAACCTGCCGAGTTTCTATTTAGGACACAGCCCTGTCCTGACAACACGCTGTCAGCCCTGCCAGGCAGATGGGAAAATGTCCACTGTATTATAGAGACATGACAAAAACAGAGGGAGAAGGGGAACATGTGTGCTCCAGTTTCTTTCAAAGTCTCTCGGAAGCACCTCCTCAGGCGTTTATTTTGTTCTGCCTGACACGGCGTTCGCGGGGCCGCACAGCCTCCTTCTGCGCCGCCGGTATTTCAAATAATGTTCCCATTTCAGAAAGTTGGAGGAAAGAGAGGGCAGAAAAAAAAGAGAACAAATCAAGTGGCAGCAAGGCTGTAAAAGTGCTTTCAGCTGGAGGGGAGGCAGGGTTTTTACTGGAGTGGACAACCCCCATCACCCAGAGGCAAGAAGTGCATGGGGCAGAGGGGACAGTGCTCAACCACAGCCAGTGGGTTATGCTCCCCCACACAGCAGGGTGATGTAGGTGTCCCTGAGGTGAGCCAGGCACCAGGGCACCTCATGGCCAGGAAGGTGGTTGTTTGTGTGATGCACATGCTGATCAGAAACCCCACAATCACCAGGATACGGATTTGGCCCCTCAGCTCTGCTGGCAACACATCCCTCTGTCCCGCCCCTCCTGTCCCCAGTGCTCACACGTGCAAGTGTCTGGAATCCATGGGTAACCAATGGTTTGCTTGCAGGATAGCAGGAGTGGGATGGCTCAACTTCTCCATGCCTGCAAGACGCTGACTGCCTGAGCACTGTAAGCAAAACAGTGTTTTCTACCAGGCTGTTTAGCTGCCAGAGTCTCTGATACCATTCAGTATTTTCCCAGGAGTGAGCAGATACCAGCACTGGCTTTATGCTTGAGAACCAAGCAGCCAGAGACAACACCTGCCATATCTTGGTCTGACTCCAGAATAACAAAAGAAACCTGCTGCCATGTCCTTGTTTTCCAAGGGGGACATCATAACAGCCTAGCATGCTATAAAAAGTGTTGGCAGAAGGAATGACCATAAATATGACCATGGCAATGGCCAGATACACTGTGTGAGCAAGTTCAGTTTGAGGCAAGCTTTGCAGTAGAAAGCTCTAAGTACATGAAAGATGAATCTTTTTCCAGGCTGAAGGGGTGATGTTTGAAATGCATGTGCCTCCTGAGAGCCTGGAAAACAACAATGTGCCAAGATATCAGCTGGTGACTAAGTAATGCATGAGAGTGGGAAGCAATACAGCAGGTCACCAAAGTCAAACAAGAAAATTGTCCTCCAGTGGTTTCCCCCTTTCTTACTGCAAGTATCTATTCTCTCTCTCTCTCTCTCTCTCTCTCTTTCTCTCTCTATGCCTTGCCTGTCTGAACTAGCTCTGCACCAGTTTAATTCACTAACCCAGAAAAAGAAGTTCTCTGCCAAGGTGAGCTAAATCGGTTTGGTGAAAGGTGCAATGATTGGTGGGACACAGGAGCTCACACACTTGGCAGCAGGGATAGACAGAGTGAGGAAGAGCAATGGGAGACAGTGGAGCAAAACTTCCCATCCACCAGAAATAAGGGCTTAGAGTGGCTCAGCCACAACGCAGGCACAAGACAAGCAATGCACAAGGGAGCAGGTACGAAGTAAAACAAAGACTCAGGGGTGTGAGATTCGCGAATAAAACAAAGAGTTTTGCTTTCTTTTCTTCCTTCCTTCCTTCCTCCCTATCCACCCACCCATAGTAACAGAAACACGTAGGAGGAAATGAATTTCAGGAACCAGGTCTGGAGAGGAAGACATACTCCTTGCTGCCTCCTGTTATGCTTGGCTCGAGTCGGACGGACACACCTGGCCTTCCAAACAGGCACTATTTATACACCTCCTTCCCCACAGTGGTGTGTTCCTCTACCCGCTTCTCTCCCTGCCTTGTCTGCTGGCAACCTGCCAGGGCCCAGTGGAGAACAGACCCCAGTGTTGCCTGGTGCCTTGGGGAGGCCACTTTCTGCTGCCACCACATCATCTCCCAGCATTGGCCTCGCCTTTCCTTCTCCAGTTCCCTCGGTGCACAGATGTGGCTGCTGTAGTTAAGCTGCGTCTTCCTTCCATCTCTCAGCTACCCTGGGAGCATGGCAAAGGCCTGTTTAGTGGGTGCTCCATGCTTGCAGCAGCTCTCCCAAAATTCCTCTTCTCTTAGTTCTCCAGCGCTGCAGCTTGTCCCCAGCCCATGGCATCTTCTACCCTTGGGTGGCTTATAGCCAAAGTAAGCCTCTCTGGATGAGAGACTGGGATTTGGATACCCCAGAGTGATGTTATCATGCTGATTTCAATGCTGTCCAGCAAAAATGGAGCGGGTAACTCCATGCAAGGAAAAGAGGGAGTTAGACCTAGAAATACAGCTGAATGTGGACTGTGGGATAGGAGCAGAAAACAAGCAAGTCCATAGGTATGGGCAGCTTCATTTCTCCCTGCAAAAGACACTGGCCAAGTGGAATTAAAATCTAATTGACCTATACCACTAAACCTATTTTCCTGATGGTAAAACATAAGACAGGCCTAGAGGTTTTTCATGATCAACAACTGCAGCGAAGACATTCATCAAGAAATGGAGCCAGTCCTCCATAGTGACTGTGCCCTGTGCTCAGCTCCTCTAAGGCTTCACAACAAAGGTGGCTAAAGCTGTTTCAGCCTCTGCATTGTAGCTGGTCCAGCATCAGGACCTTGCTGGTGGATCTGCAAATGCTGCTTGATATAGCAAACAGGAAAATTACCATGGGGGAAATTAGAGTGTAAACCTGCCGAGGCAGCAGCTAGTCAGCAGTATGCCCATTCCTACCCTCTGGTACCTGCAAGGTGACCTCCCCATCAGTGGAGGAGAGCAGTTCAGTTTAATAAACCAAACTTGATGTTTCAGTCGCTTTGTCTTCCTCTTGCAGTGATAGCTAGCACTAAAATGAGGGTATAAATAATAAGTCAGTAAATTAAAATGACCCAGCTCTATGATGTTGAGAAAATCTGCATAGGAGCTCTGACTTGCTGACATGCAGACCTCCCTCAGCTACCAGTGGCCTCTCTAGGGTCTGAAAGCGTGCCATGATAGACAACAAACTACTGACTTCTTTTTGCACATCTCTGGAGATTTTCCAAGAATTCCTGCAGGACTTTGTTGACTTTGCAACAGAAAAGTTCACTGCTCAGGAAAACAGTGATTAATTCTGGGAAGAGTTTGCTTCCATAAGATTTGTTAGTAAAGGGGAAGGGAGGTTGAAGATGGCCATGTAGGGAGATAGTTACTTGTGTTTGCACCATGTCTGTTTACATGACCAGGCAGAGTGCCAAGCAAGGATGTCCTCTCATTCTCCTATAACTGAATCTTTTTCTCCTGAAATGCATCCTTGCCTCCCGGCTCGCAGCACATCCTCAGCCATTGGGTATTAGGTGACATTTGCCCAGAGGATGCCCCCTCCACTGGTTTCTTTCAATCTCAGTTCCATTCTCAGCCCCTTTCATCATATTTTACACAAGGCAGAGTCACACATTAAAAACAATTTTTTAAGCAGCTCTGTCATTTATACCAAAAGAGACACGCTGATAAATGAGGAATGATCCTTTCCCTGTGATGTCACGGCAACATATATTCAAATTCATTTGATAGAAACAAATGTGCTTAAACTTCTGCAAATGGGTGAAGGCTGCCTCTGAAATGATTTCCATTTTCAAGGTCAGTAAGCAAAGAGTCTGTCCATGTTCCTTGGAGACAGCCTCCAATCAAAGAAAACGGTTCCCCTGTCAGGCAGCTGTTATCTGCATAGTCCTTCTCTGCTATTTGATGTGCCACGGGCTTCCTGTCACTTGACTGTGAGATATTTTCATCATTCCTCTAGCTGACACCCTTCGCATTCCCTCTTCCCTGGTGCAGAAATCCCAACATCTAATAGCAGCAAGTGATTGGGATGCACCTAAACCAGCTCAGGCTCTTTCTTGTACTGTTAGTACAATGTCATTTTCTCAGAACATATTTCATGCACATCTTATAACCTCTTTAGCACTCTTTGTGGCAAATAAATACAACGATTTTAATAGCCACTTGAATTTGACCCAGAGGGGAATGATTAGGTTCTTAATGAGCTATGCAGGGTACATTCTCTACTGGATAAATCTTGAGGTGCTTACTCAGGCAAATTGCCACAGAGGCTGAGGCTGTGTAAAGCACTTCCAGATGTGGCCCCTTCAAATTAACTAGAAGACTAAGCATCATTCATTTCAGCACCAAGAAAGGAATACCAGCTTAGCTCACTGGGTGATTTACAGGCTCTGATCTCTCGTCCCTTATGCCTCCTGCCCTAACTGTGAAGGCAAAGTTGAGGAAGCACAGACAGGGATTCTGCCATGACACTGGGTTTATTTTCTCCATGCAAATGAAAGGCTGGATTATAGGGTGACTCTTATGCTCATCAGGGTATGATTACACCACACATTTTCAGTGCATTAGAGGCAAATCCCTGATGTGCCTGCTCGGCCCTATGTCCCCTGCCAGTTTCAATATATACCAGGGAGAATCATCCACAAACACCATGAAGTGACTCACCAAAAGCATCTATCCTCCATCAGGTTACCTCAGGCATGTCAGACATGGCAGTGCCAGCACACTGCACATGCTGACAGCAATATGTAGTGCCAGCTCCCTCATTATTTGGGTGACCATTATTGCTTCCTAAAAGCACATGGTTTTGACTGGCAGTGCTCTCACTGCCTGGTATGCAGAGTGTGAGACACTTGGAGGACAGCAAGCTGACTGCCAGGGAGTGTTTTATGCTGAACTCACATGGGGAAGAAGTGTACACTGTGAACAAGCAAATAGCTTCAAAATGCTAAAAGGCGAAAAGTCTTGAAGTTATATGACCAAAACCCTATATCATTTGTTTGAGATACTAATAAGGTTGCTTCATTAAGAATGTCACAATGTTATTTAGAAAACATGGAGACAAGAGAGCAGACCAAAATTAATCAGTAGTTTTAGCAAAACCAGAAACAATTGCTGCAAAAGTGCAACTTTTTAACCTGGGAAACTTCATGATATTGCAAGGGATTCTCTCCCTTGTGCATGTCTCAAGAACCAACGGGAAAGGCACTTTTTATATCTACAGGCTTGGAAAGGTCTGTAAACATGGAAACAGACCAAAATATCTCACTTCTCTTACAGAACTGTTTGAATATTGATAGATACCAAGGAGAAATTATTTCTCTTATGTTTAGATCACACAGTATTTCTATTAATATAATAATATATTTCTGTATTATCTATAGCTGCATGAAAAGCATGCACATAGAGCAGCAGTAGCCTCTATATGTCATAACTCTACGTGTGGTAGAAACATGACAGATGTACTATAATGCAGTATAAAATATCCTATATATTACTCTGTTATACAGTCTGTATCAGTTTAACACCATAATATATCTTGTGCTTGATTGTCAGATATAGCAAGATGTAATCTTCACAGTTAAGGAAAAGTTACAGGAAAAACAAAGGTGTGAATTAAGAAGATGAACAGTAATATGACCATGGCACATTCAATACAATTGCCCAACATTACCCATACACTCTGCTTCTTACTTACAGCACCAAAGGCAAGGCAGGGCAAGGGGTTGGGGAAGCTTTTGCTAGGCAGGTAGAGTCTGGTCTACATGGACTTAACTCTGCAGATTCTTTCATAAATTTCAAAAGGGCCTTGCAAAGTGCACAGGGTCCAGCTCTGTGACCCAACTGCAACATCAGAACCATACTGAGATGCTGGATCTCTGCTGGTCATGCCAACGCGGCCTCAGCACTCCACACAGCAGCCTTGACACTGGGGCTGTCTTGGGAATGCACATGAAACTAGAAGAGATATTAATATATTGTGATATAACTAGGGACACAAGCATTACTGTAGAAGCCATGATTTTAATAATCTTAATAATGTCCCAGAGAGAAAAAGGAGGGAAAAATCTCTCTCCTGTTTTGTTAGCTGAACAGAAACCAATAGCTGTACTAAAAAGTGATGATGAGGTTGGTTTCTCTTACCTCTTGCATGTTGCAATATCCAAAGAGTGACTGCAAAGTCAGCCTCTGCTTTGCTATTTGTTGTAACAAAGCAGTTTCCTCACCTACTCGGTGGTTTTACCACTTCCACCAAGTCCTGCATTCAGATGAGTTCTGGTTAAATAGTAGAAACAAATAACTGAGACTATAAATACTACTGTGAGTAAAGAAGCTAAATTTATCTCTCTTTGACTTCTAGGAAGTAATCCCTGGTTTTGAATACTCAGAAACCTGTTAGCATTGACGGGAATGTTCACATACCCTGATCACCCCGTTGATTTTTGCAGAATTGCTGGCTGTTTGGTGAATAAACACATCCTGAAAATGCTCAGTGAACCATCCAGTACCAGCACCAGGGACTCTGTGACTTGTGTGCTCATTCATGGGCTGAGAGTACCATACTTTAGCTCAGCTGTTGAAGGTTTGATGCAAGTGCTCCGCTGAGGGCTTGATGCATATGCTTATGTACAACAACAACAACCACATCTTTGTTGTTATTGGTGCAACATCAATGGCTTCAGTTGCTACAGATGCAATACCAGTGTAACCAATGGCAATTCAAACAAGTGGAGAAGTTGTTCCACGGTGTCTCATGACTTGCTCACAAATGATTCACAAATCAAAATGGCTCAATCCACTCTCAGCCTTAACTAAAGTAACCAGCACTGCTAGAATTCAAAATTAGTTTCTGCTCTTCAGACCCCTGCAATAAAGCAACCCCCTTCTCCCACCTCCAAAAGACCTCTATGTTCCATCATTCTTCATTTTCAAGAGTTGACTCATGAGCTAATGTGACTTCATGAAAAGGCAGAGAATATATAGCTATTCTTGTTTTTCTCTAGAAAAATTTCTGTGGGTCATTGCAGCTTTAATTCAGAATTGTATTGACTGATTTCTTTCTGCATCCTAAGGAGTTGCTAAGCAACATGGATTCTCTCTCACCATGCATTTGTCAAGACAGAGAAAAGTGGGAAGAAATAGGAAAAGATTCACCTCCTCTAGTATATCTATCAAGCCTCAGACTATCACTTATTTCAGTTTCACCCAAAGTTATACTATTGATATATTATTCACTTCCTCAGTCTCTAGCTGGTTCTAGAGTCTAAGTTCAAAAGCAGTGAAAGTCTGATTTTTGTTCTTGTTGATAAGACACCATTGATTGACAAGACACCATTGAATGATGACTTACACCCTTAGTCTGTGGCTCATAAATCTGCTTATACATTATAAATAGACAGTGAATAGCCCATCGTACCAAATTCCTCATGTTCTTCTCATGAGAAGCAAAGGGCTGGGGAACAGGGGTTTGGCTGTCCTCAGACTGGAGCTCTCTGAGGTCTGTAGAAAACGGTGAGCTGCTCCAGGCAGCCAGCACTGCCTGGATGCTCCCATTTGGGCTTTACAGACACTGCACTCATGTTTTATGAGCCACTGCGACAACATGATCAGTCAGAGAGGGTATACCAATGCTGTGATGATTACCATGGCACACTCTGAAGCCTTCATATTCAACACAGACAGACTATGGTTTCATGGCAATGCTGCTTGAAAGGTCTGTCAGAAGCCTGCATGTGGTCACCCAACATATTTATAGAAAAAACACCACGTATCCCATTTTAACATCTAACACATTCTCCAAGACAGTGGCCACCAAGTTTTATGGATTTTCTTCTCTTCTTTGCTCTTTGACAAAATGATTCTCTGCTGGGTGGTTGTTCCTTACACTGAATGTTAAGTGTCTACTTCACCTCAGAAAGGAGATCTGGTATTTGCCACCTATGCCCCTTGCTCTCTCGGAGTCGTACTGCAAATAGTTTTGTACAAGCAATAAAGGTATAATTTTTGTGTTGTTGTTGTTGCTGAAAAATTCAGACATAACTTGGACTACAGAGACGTGAAGCCAAATTTTGCAGTCCACTGCACTAAGGAGAACTGGGAAAAAAATCTATTGATTTTGATGTCCTGATGCTATGTATAGTCAATGAAGCTGTTCCTTATTCACTGAGAACAGAATCTGGACTTCTTTGCTGCACTTTAAAGTCAGATTTTTTTTGCCCTCAGAAACATCTATTTGGAACTTCAGTTGACAACATGTATCTGAGAACTCTCAAACTGGGCAGCAGAAAAGTGTTATTGATTGACTTTACCCCTGTTGTTCATTAGATGATAAGTTCTGCTTCTTCTGAACAGCCTTTTGAGGGTAGAAATCAGCAACCCCATTTGCTTATTCTGACAGAAATATCACAGTAATGAATGGAAAATTGTAATGGAAAATTGCAATGGAAAACTGTAAAACTTTGCTTGTATTTCAGAAACTTTGTCAAATGGTGGATGTGGCTCCCTGTGTTTTGTCTGACAATTTAACTGCAAGACTTGGCGTATGGCTTCAGTAATGCATTCATATTGTTAAATTGGTTTATTTTGAATGTATTTATAGTTCTTAATAGCCATTTCCTGTTGCTATTCTTACACTTATTGTCAGACACATGGGGAAAAAACATTGGGTTTAATCATATGCTAGGAGGCTGATGGTGTGTGTATATATATATATATATATATATGCAATGTACAGTCACAAAAAAGTATACCAAGTCCCTGTCTGTAGAAATTCACCTAAAACAAGACAGGAAAAGGAAGAATTACATATGACCTCATGTGCAGGTTCTAAGGAACTTGAAGGGCATCTACCAGCCCACCCCCCGGTATGGTGGATGAGACAGAGATCCAGTTTCCTTTGAGCAGTTCAGTGAGGATTTCCAAACTCTCCGGAATTCTTCAAGGTGCAGAAAACCCCACCCAATTCCTCAATTTCAGTTCAAGGACTCTAGACAGATTGAATGGGTCTATAATACAAATACAATCACTGCACACTGGGAAATTTCCCTCAATCAATAAATAACAAAACTTTTCAGGCCTGAAAATTTAAATACAATTTCTACAATCTCAACCCCTTTTCTTATCTTGAAAAATCAATGTGATATGCAACTCCAAACCCTGCTGAATATACAGTTCAATTTACAGGGCTGGTGCAAATTTCTGTGCTTATGAGCCACTATTCTCAGTAGATTTGAATACTCATTTGAACAAACCCTGTAAAAGCGATTTTGGGATTAGGTTCTATTTATTAGAAACGTTGAACTCTTAATTTTTTCCTTATTTTTTTCCAATTATACTGTCTTGGGCTATAGTGTGCTGGTAATGTATCTGAGTCAGAGTCTCTGTGCGTGTATGTATATGTATGTGTATTTATATATAGCTCGCTGTATTTATAACTGTGAATCTTGAGTCTGGTGCAGCAACCCACCGAACAAAGCAAATCGGAAAAGCACTTTTCTTAAGCAGTAAGAAGACAAGCTATCAGTGCCTTTCTGCACAATTACTGCCTGCCCCAGGCACTGCTCTAAGGCACAAAGTCAAAGGTTGGCTTTCTCTACCACTCGATAAATACTTTAAATCTCATTCTTATTGCTGCTTTGACATGAAAAGGGGAGGGGAAGGGGGAGGCTTAATAGATATGCGTTCATTAGGAGTTGTCACTGAATTTCTTTACCTGCTCAGATCATCCTACATTTGAGAACCTCAGAGATCTTCACAAACACTATGGAATCACGTCTCACCACACCTGTGAGACTTATTAGCCTGATCTTGAAGTCAGCATTTGTCTTTCCACGAATGTGCCTGGAGTTTGGCTCAGTCATTCATTTTTAAAAGCATTAAAAGCATTTTTACCGACAAAAAATTAACAGGAAGGTTAATTGACTTTGCCAGGTTCACAGAAGGAGCTGTAGCAGCTTGGAACAATGTTGTCTCCTGACTCTTTGGACTTTGTGGTCAGGTTGACATTTGTCACCTCTCCTAAGAGAATAGACTTGGAAAATAATCTAAATCAAAAATCATACTAAAAGTCCCTCTTCCCCAAGCTAATTCTTTGAGGACCCCTACCTGCTGATGTATTTGAAGAGAACCAACCTTTCTGTACTTAAGTTAAAACACATTAGTGGAGATATCTGTGAGCACACCACATTTCCTGAGATGCAAGTCATTCTTATGAGGAGCTGTTACCAATCAGTAAGAAAAATGCTCTGTTCAGTCATCCCATATCAAATTTGACAGCTGAAGTAATTTTGCCAATACTTAGAAACAAACAAACAAAAAAAAACCAGCAAAACTTGGGAGACACAGGATGGAAAATTTCGTCTTAATGCAAAAGAAATGGACAAAACTGTTACCTTTGACAGCAAAACAGGGAAAGAGAACTTGCTTTACAACTTTATTGGTAATATCTGGTAGCACCTGCACACTAAAACCAGCACACCACAATTAAAAAACATTCATTAAAAGATATAATATACTCTAGTCTTTGCACATGTTTACTGTCTCATTTTTCCCTCTCTCTTGAAATTCCAAAATGCACAATGATGCAACACACATATGTCACTTCATAAGATACACTGTAATGCAGACCTAAACCCCAACCTTGTTTTTGCCTCCAAGGACAGCAACTCTGCATAAAGTTCCCTGGAACATGGCTATGTACCAGACAATTGCTTTGATACACCACAGCTTTGCATCAGAATGAGAAAGTGAAAGAGTGACTGGTATTTAACATTTGTTTCTTTTTCTACTTGCCAGTGACCAAAGTGCCCTAAAAAAGTTCCCAGAAGACTCAAAGAGAACTTTCTATTCTGAAAATAAATGGATTTAAAAATTAATTTATTTCATTTTGGCTCCATCAGGATGCTAAACCAAATTCCTTTGTATAAAACCGGCTACAGAGCTACTGCCACCTCTTCCATAACAGAGTCAGGATGAACATACCTCCAAGCTGACTACAATTCTTCCCTTTAGAACCCTTCAAAATCACAAGTATGTGTGCAGCTGATGAATGCATTCTACTTTTTGCTATTTGCAGAGGAGCTTGCAGCATTTTTAGGATGCAATGCCCTTCACTGCCACACACAGTAAGTAGCTTTCCTGCATGGGCTATTCCCTCTAGGCTGAGTTATAGCCAAATCCAGAGGGAAGGGCCCCATAACAGCCCCTTTGCTGGGCAGCAGAGACACTACCAGCAGTTGGCATATAGTGGTGCAACTCCGTGGTCTCCTGTGCTGCTTGCACAGGGGCAGGGTCTGCTTTTGAGGAAACACTCACTGTGATGCTCCTCACTGTCTCTGCATCAGGCTGGCATTCCATCAGCTTCCCTGAGTGATGCCACTGTGAAAATGTCACCACGAAGGTCCTTCACAAGGCACAAAAACTGCCTCAGACCTGCATTTTGGTAATACAATATAAATCACATATTTACATAGTAGGTTGTTTTAAATGCCCCAAAACATACATACATGCATGGCATATGAGTATCTGAATGCACAACATCTGCACCCATGAAGTCTTTGTTGGTGCACATTCTGTTCAGCACAAAGGGTCCCACTGACCTTGCTGTTTGGATCTCTCCTCATCTGATGGGAGGAGAGCAGCATGAGTATGGAAACAATTTCCAATTGCCTCTGGAAGCAAGGAGAACTCTTGCTGGTTATTTATCCCAATTTGAGTCTAGAATAAACCTTTTGATAAACAGGCCCCGGTAGAATAGGTTCAGATAAAGGGATTCTGTGCAAGACTAAAACCTTCACATTTAAAAAAAAAAAAAAAAAAGTAAATTGCATTTTTGGGGCAGTCTGAGCCCAAACACATCAGGCATATGTCTCTGCTGTCTTTTATGTGGGCCTACATCTGCAGCTCTGAGAAACAGTTCCTTTGGTTGCTCCAGTATGTCTAGTCTTTGACCACTGTGTGAGCCTGGATCCAAAGTCCTTTGAAGTCAGTGGGAGTATTTCCACGGAAGCTGCTGGTCTTTGGGTTTGCTTGATGTGGCCTTGCAATCAGAACTGAGCTAGGGAAGAGGAGGGCCACACCACTGCCACCAGGATGGATGTTATCTCAAACCACGGCCAACAGCACAGCGAAACTGAAGGAATAATTGTCATGGAAATTTCCCAAGAGGAGGAGTGGTTTTTTCCAAAGTTTTGGTCTTTGGGATTTACTGTAACAACAACCAGGGAAAAAAAAATAGCTTCTGCATTTGTGAAGAAGGAGTAAGCTACAGAAGGAAATGCTGACACCTCTTCATCTCTGTCTGTGATGGAAATAATGTTTGATTTTGCCCTGTGACCTTCCCATGCACTTCCTTTGGAAATCATAATTCATGTTGTAACTACAGTAACTGCTGCCTTCCACCCCCAGCCACTCAAGGGGGGAGAGATGTCACATTTTTCCTCTCTCCTGGCCTATAGAGATGAATCAGCCTTCTTGGGGACCATTGGGTGCTCCTCACCCAACATTTCTGTGCAGCTGGAGCACCTGGTGAAAAGTGAGGGAGAAGAAATCTGGGGTGCAGTGCCACTGCAAGCTGAGCCACCTCCCCAGAGCTGCTTCTCTGTGGGGAGCACTAGGAGATCACTGGCAAAACTCAGTGCAGGTGATTCTCAGCTTTGCCCTTATACAGTTCTTCTGTCAACACTGAAGAACAGAGTCTTCAAAGTGAAAAACACATCATTATCACAGATATTTTTTTGTTTAAATTACTGCCTTTTGGTCTAGCCCAACAGAGAGATGTTAGTGCTCACTGGCACTGGAAGAGATATAGAAATGAGCATTTCCCCTCTGACTGTGGGAATTTTATCTTTGTTCTTATCCCAAATCATTGTACTAAAATTGAAGGTGGAGGGAGGTGGATTTTTAGCTCATGCAAAACTGCTTCATCCTTTATCTTCAGTGAAGTGACAAGAGTTCATATGAACTGAGGACGCTGATTGAGCTTGGCTGGCCTTATAACCAGAGCTGATCCCCTGACACAGCAGGAGAAAGGGCCTCTTTTAATGACCATTGCGGATGAGCTGCCGTGCCTCGTGCCTCGCCATCTGGGCACAAGCTGAAGGTGGGAATGTCCATGCCCTTCCCCTCTGACACCAGACAGGGATTATGTGCAGTAACATTTTGCTTTACAAATGCGTGTTTCTTGGCTGGCTACACTGATGAGTTACACTTGTGATTTGGTGCCACAACCTACACTGTTTGCTCTCAGACTGCCTTTAAATGTTTTGGTCTTTTAATGAACAACAGCAAAACCAAAATGTTGCCGGTGTTTGTGGCATTCGGCTGCCACTCTGATGCCAGCTGCTGTGTGCAGATCTCAGTGAGAACACAGTGTTCTGGGCACTTCAGCTTCCTCAAGAAATTAGTTGGTATATCATGATACATGATATACCACAATATCATGAGAGGTGACATTAGAAGCCATGCTGCCTACTGTCAGTATCAATGCAATGCATAGTAATGATGATGATAACCCATGTCCTTAGGAGAAGTTTGGGGATAAGGGATGAAAGTCCTTAATTAAGTGCATACATTAAAGTCATAGTAGATGAGTGAAATATTTCAGAAGAGAAAAAAATTAAACTTAATAAGAGATTTCCTTCACCTTCTCCATGGCTGATTTAGGAGCTGAAGAATTTCAACCTGCTCTTGTCTGCCCTCACAGGATGTAACACAGAGGTCTTACAATAAAAACAAATACAGATTTATCAACATAATGTATTTTTTCACTTTTATAACATTTTTATCTTTTAAGCCTGCTATATTTCTGATTTAGCAACAGATCCAGATAATTACCTTGGTAACTCACGTCATCTCCTCACCCTTACTGGATGGGCAATTCAGGTTGCAAGCACCATGGACTTCAGTTTGCCCCAACAGCTCTGCCAAGCACTCCTGAAGAAAGGGGGTACCCATATAGCACTGAGGGGCCCTGAAAGGCACATTTCCCCTGGGACTGCAGCACCTCCTCCTGTGGTCAGCTTTCACTCATGCTGGGAGTCTCACCAGCCTTGGTGTGCTCTCTCCTGTGAGTAATTGCAGCTCACTCCGTAAGGATTTAGCCTCGTCAACAAATTTACTCCAGTTCTGGAGGGGCAATGACAGAGTGGATTGCTTTGTTTTGTGGGCAGCTTCAATAATGCCTCTTACTGGCTGCAGTGACTCTGGCTATTAAGAGCTGGCCCTACCTGGTTTGTAATGGATGGGTGGAAGAGACAGTATGAACTAACTCCCATCACACCACATTATCTCCCATTTTCAGCCATTTGTTCTTTAAGCCTTCTCTCAGGTAGTTCATAAAATATTAACATGAAAGGTCCCAGAAATCTCTCTTATTCTCCTTTGCTGAAAGTAAAAAAAAAATTAAAATTACAGAAGTGCTTCTCTTCAATCAGTACTTTTTTTCTTTTCCTTTGGTAGGAGAAATATTTTATCTAGCCATTGAGATAATAATTTCTGTTTAAAAAACAGGAAGAAAAGTATAAACAACATGCAGCCAGAAAAAATAATAGAGGCTGTTTGGCCACCACATTCCTAAATGCTCATGTACAACGTCTGTGAACAAAACTGCTACAGCCCATGATTCCTGACATTCAGAACTGTCACATCATTTATTTTAGGCTTAAGATTTATGAAAGATTAATGATGATAAAGACCTACTGCTAGTTCTAAGCAATCTGGGAATCTCTTGCAATTTGGAAACTGTCCCCAGTGGTTGTTGCAGAAGAACAGAAGAAGCCAGAGTGGTGGCTGCAGTGCACAGGGAGGCAAAACTCTCCTCTCCTTCCTTGCAGATCTCGGTCACATTCCCACCACTGGGAGTGGAACTTCTGCACATGCTGTGCAGAGTCTTCAGTGGGAAAACCAGCAGGATTTCCCTGAAGAAGAGCATTGCAGGACTCTGGTGCACGGGCTTTAGCAGATCCTGCTGCAGGGGTGTGGGCTGTCTCAGCTCTCAGCCTTCCCCAGCCCTTTGCAAGGAGCACCAGCCTCACCACATCATCTGCACAGCAGCTCCTGCCTGAATTGCACCCACCCAGGTTCAGCCCTAAGTTCTAAGTGCAAACTCATGAGGAGGGTGAGTTTGCACTAAGACACCAAGCTGAGAGAGAGAGAGAGAGAGAGAGCACTGGTGGGACTGGTGCTGACAGTCTCAGGGTGGTGATGCTGGCAGAAGGGCAGGCACAAGCTGCAGGATTGCAGACATTGCTATCCGAACAGTCTGATTAGTGTATGCAAGTCCAGATCCTCATACACTCTTCCTTCTGTCAAATTTGTCTGTAGCAGAAGTTTTCTATTCAGATAGGTCTGCTTATGTTGTCTGGGCCAGAGCCCACTCTTTGTTTTTAGCAAAGGGCCAAATGCGGGACAACAGGCTGGTGTGTAAACTCTGTGATGTGTAAATTGGGCACTCGCTGCCCAGTCTCACCAGTGGTACCCCTGTAAGAACCCTCTCTGTTCACATCAAACTGCTTTAAGTGATGTGCTCTCTCCAGCCCTTCCTTGTGCCCTATATGCGGGTTTTGTACCACATTTAACCTGTAACAGGAGAGTGAAAAACAGTGTGAGGATTTCAGTTAAGGACATGTTCTCATCTCTTCAGTGAATGCTTTAATTTTCTCCTTTGTTCCTGTTTGCCTGTCCCAGGTATGAATAGGTTGTCCCAGCAAACCTTGGTCCCACTGGGAGAACAGCAGATGTGTCTGTGCCCCAGAGAGCATTTCAGTGCCTGCTGCCACCACACAATGTGCAGCCTGTCACCCAGGGTGTACCTGCCCTGCCACAGAGTCGGGATGCTGGTGCTGATTTAGGGACATCTTTTATGGAATTTCCTGTCAGGCAGTGCTAATGGGGGCATTGCAGTCAGATCCTGGGAAGGAGATAGAGGGGTGACCATCAGAGGTGCACAAGGCTGTTCAGTGGTCAGAGCCCAGGGGAAAAATCAGGGCAACACATTGGAGATGGAAAGGTTTTGGATTGGTTTAAATGACAGGGAAGGGAAGAGGAGGATATTTTGAAGTAACTAAGAACTAAAAAATAAAAAGTGAGCAAAGAACCCTCATCAGGTTATTGTTTAAAGCTGCTGAAGCAGTCCTGGAGCCATGAAAACTATGAAAAGGTGAGCAAGCATTCCTCCCATCTTCACTGGAAAATTGATCCTTGTTCTCAGCTATCAGATAGATATCCATAAGAAATATTGACTCACACCCTACCACAGGACTTACATAAGTGCTCCAGACACATCTGTTTGCAGACATTATGATCTGCGTCTTTGACTCTCTGTACAAGTCTCATTATAAATGATGAGCCAATAAATACTCTTGGAAAAGTTTTTACGATGTTTTAGTTGACATTTGGGAGCTTCAAAGCATCACATAGAGCTGCCTTCAATCTATATGCACTGTTCTTCATTGATTAGGTGGGCTCATTGATTTCTAGCAAGATCAAAGGTAGAAGATGACTGTTGGAGAGGATAAATAGGGGGAAGACCTACTTAAACCCCTTTGCTGGTTACCTGCTATAGTGAAAGTTGTTTTTCCTGTATAGCAGACAACAAAATATCCCTTCCACTCTTACATGATTCCAGAAACTGTCTGAACATGTAGTGACAGGGTTTCTTCTTCCAGCCCTGGTGGCTCCCAGTGTTAAAAATCTGCAATTCAGCCTGCTATTGGCCACAGGTTGCTTCATCCATGTGCTTCCATCATCTCTGGTGCTGCTTCTCTCCTGTGTTGGGCTGCCCATCTGAGCATCATTTTGCTGATCCCCTATTGAGGAGGAGCCCTCAGCTTGCAGGAAACAGGGATGTTACAGGGAAACAAGAGCAGTCATAATTAAATTTAAAGGTCTCCCTAATGGTGGCCATTGGCAGATGAATTGAAGAAGCACATAAAAAGGGTAAATAAAGAAATAAGAGTCTTTCCTGGTGGCATCTGTCAGTCTGTAGACACCTCCAGAACTGGCACCCATGTCAGGAGTTTTGAGTGTGAAAGCCTTTGATGGACCTTATTCCCAGGAGTTTCTCTTCTTTTTGAAGTCATTTGTAGTCACTGTTCAGTCCAAATAGGTGAGATGCATTTAGCCTTTACACTGCACTCCAGGCTCCTTTCCAGTTTGTGGCCAACCAGTATTCAATATTTTTCTGAGCACCATTGCTGAGTAGTTTGGTTTTTTTCAGTTAACATCTGCATTTTGAGCTACTTTCTTCAGCTCTATTAACTAGCATTTTTTGAAATGAACATCCTTAATTGGATCAATTTGAAAGGATATTAATCTTCTGTCCATTTATTCAATCTTCCATTCTCCCCACTGGGGTTCACAACCCCTCTGAATCTGAGCAGCACCAATGAATACAAATAATATAGAGTATACATATGATATCAGATCATTAGTGAGAATGTTAAATAAGTTCGAGCCTCATACTGATCTCTGGAGCACCTAACTTTCCAGCTATTCCCCATCTAACCACACTGATGACTAATGATGCCTTCTACAGCCAGGCAAATGAGGATTTGGCTTACTGCCAGTCCCAAAAAATCAGGAGAAAGCAAGATAGGAGTTGGTTTCAATCATGCTGGAAAGGAAAAAAAAATCAACACTTTCTGGTGAATCATAAAATCACCTATATTCAGCTTGGATCAGACGGTGTTTTTCCTTACTTGATTGACATGGTGGTTTTGGTTTTGTTTAAAACACTACCTAGTGTTTTAAAACTCACTTAGCTGCACATTAAAGGAAAAACTCTAAAAAAACCCAGCTTTGAATGAGAAAACACAGGAGCTGCTTCCCAAATGATCCACTCAGATGTCAAATTTTTTTTAATGTGGTTAATTTTGCAAGACCGAACAACTTAGGAAAACTCAGACAGTAAGTACCAAGTGTAAGTTTGTAACTGACAAATCTACATTTTTCATCCACTCTAAATATGGCCTACTAGAAAAAGAAAATTTTAGACAAAAAATGTCATTACACCAGGTTTTAATTTATTTTTAACTTATTTTCATTTTTAATGTTTGTGTCGTGTAAATGGGACAGGTAATTACAGTGATTTTTCTGAGTTACAAAGCATTATTGCTTTGCTGTTAGAGTTAATGGTAGAATTAATGATAGAAATGCCTAAGAGTACTTATCTGTGGCCAGGACCCTGTGGCTCTGGGCTCAGAAGAAGCAAAGGAGTGTGGGCAGATGTTTCTACTGAGAGAATGAAGCTGGACACCCGCTGGCTATAGCAGACTGCAACACACAAAATGTTGAGCACTAAGACAGGAGCAACTCTAATGTTTGGTGCACTCTTCCATTTTACTGCCTTATAGTTTTTGTGTATTCCATTTAGTTAGAAAGGGATAAACCAGTTGGAAAGAAGACCAGTGTTGGCTGCACACTGTGCTCCTCGTTCTGCAGCGTTGCCAAGCTGCTCCAGGCTGCTCTACCTCCTTTGGGGCAGATAATGACCCTGAGCCCCTTAAAGATGAGATATGGCCTGAACTGCTATCACCTCTCACCACCCCCTGCCTGCCAGCAGTGCAGGACAGCCCTTCTACACAGGTAGGGCAGCTTGCAGACTTGCAGCCTCAGAACCTCTTGCAAACAGAATCTAGGACAGCTGAGTCTTTGTGCAAACTCATTCCTTCCTCAACGGATGTCAGCCAACCCAGTCTCCCCAATTACTCATTGCCTCACATATGCCTGCCCTCTCTATAAAAGTTTCCTCCTTGTTTTTCACTGATGCCCCAGTTAAGAGCTAATGGGGTATAAAGCTTCAGGCAGAAAAAGAGGAGAAGGGATGCTGGAGCACTGTCCCAAATGGCCAACCAGAGCCTGCTGATTATATATCCAGGCTGAGAGTCCTCAGCATGTGCGAACGGAGGAAGGGGAGAAGGGAGATGCTTATTAGACCAAATGGGAGCTCTGTGCACGGGAGAGGAGCGCTCTGCGGCCCTGAGGATGTAAGGAAGATTTGCTAACTTTGCTTTATAGTATTCATGCAGATAAGGAAGACTCTCAGTCTCCAATCATAAATCGGTATTATACAGTATACTCCCAAAGGCCATAATTACTTCCAGAAGCAGAAATTTGAATGACCCAGATAATTAGTTCAGTGCAGCTGGTCCAAAAATTATTTACATAAAAGCCAGTTTTACTTGAGGGGGAAGAAAAACAACCTTGCTACCAAAAGCAAATGACCCAGTTAGCTTCATGCAATGAGTCTGAGGAGACAGAGCATGAGTGGCAACACGGTGGCCCATGCCATGGTTTCTTCCCTCTTGTTTTCAGAGGGCAAGCTCTGGCAAATGAGCCTCTCTATAGAAATGCATGCAGGAAGGCTGTAAACAAACAGGAAAACTGCATGAATTTGACCTTATGCTCTCTGTGAGAGTCAGTCCCAGGGAGATGTGAGGGTCCACAGCACTCAGAGGAAGACAATTCACTTGTACAGCACAGGTACCCAGGGAACAGTGAGAGGGGCAAGGAGCAGCACAGCTCTGCTCCAGGCACTTGGGGAGCTGGCGTCAGTCCTTCCACACAGGGGACTGATGCAGCTGGAAACTAATCACTGTGGTTATCTGGGTTAATTTTTAACCAAACCCAGTTGCTCTGTCCAGTTTAGCACATAGCTGGGCAGCAGCAGGGGTGTCCGGGAAGGGAATGCCCAGCAGCTCTGTGGTTAAGTTCTCCAGGGGCCCCGTACTGATATTTCAGAGGCTTCCCTCTAAACTGCTAGGTTAAAAAGGAAAGAAAGGATATGCTTTTAGAAAGCATTTAATTTTAAAAGCATTTGAGTGATTCAACCCCTTGCTGGTGACTCTGTGCACCTTTAGCATTGACAAATGGCACACTAACCACTGCCAGGTTAACCACTGCTGTTTATTTACGATTGTGCCCCGTGTGCACAAGCCCTGAGACTCAGCCCTGCAGTGCTCTGATCCCATTCCCAGGGTCAGTTTCTCTGTCCCTGCCAGGGCTTTTACCCTGCAGGCAATGAGGTTGGTCACTCAACCCATTCAGAGCTTTGTATTGCCAGACCATGAGGGTCATCCACCACAAGTACTTTTGGGACAAACTGGTTCTTGCTTCTAATAGACTGGGACACATTCACTGCCCATCAGTGAATCAAGATGTGCTTCTGCAAGCACAGCAAGACACAGGTGCAGGGATGTGTGAGGAAGAAGGAATCCTGAGCTCTATATCCCCGTTTACTGTGTCCTTACATCTTTACCACCTTTTAATTGTGTTGTGGCCGCCACAGAATCTGACTGTTACTCTGCAACAAAAATATGCCAGCAAAGGTATCTGCTGTCCCCAGTGTGCCAGAGGCATCATCTGGCATCACCACTCCTTAAGCATGCTCTCAAGGTGTTAGTGGATTTGTGCTGGTGCTTCTCAGAAAGTTCACTCACTCTCAGAACAGAGCTCTCCTCCCCCAAAAGGAACCAGAAGACAAACAAAATCTGTGAGAAATAAAACAGGATAACAATGGTCTTTTGTATTCAAGAGAGAACACACACATGCTTACTTAAACCGAAATTGTTCTCCAAAAATGTTGTAAAATATATAAATAATAACAGTAAATTGCTGTGCATTTCACCAGCATCCCATTATTGTCTGGTATTAAGTTTGCCATGGCCACTTATCACTTAGCAGCACAGTAAATAATCAGATAATATTCCCATAACACCACTGGATCTGATTCACCTTCCACTTAAGCAGCTTTTATGCTAGTATGTGCACATTGCCTTAATGGGGTCAATATTAATTTACAGCAGTGTAAATGGAAAGGTGAATTCAAGACCACAGAAGGCAAGTTGGAGAGGATGTGATTTGCTGTGGTCTGGGTCCTGATTGCAGTAACACATAGGTGGTGGCGGGGTAGCTCCACCAAGCTTAAGAGCTTCAGTTGCCAGGGTAGAGGCAATGGAAACTCAGGCCCTGCTGTCCTTTCTCCCCCGATGCTTAAGCACATCTTGCACAGCACAAATTGCAGCAGGATCTCGTCCCTTTTCTTCACCACACCCTTTCTCCACGTGTCTCAGGGACAGAGGAAGGATTCCTCTTACACAGCCTGAACCCATGGGGGTCTTTGCAATGTGCCTGCTGGAGATGTTTTGCTCTGCCCCTTGCCTAAAGGCAGCACACACAAGGTCCTAGGGGTACGTTGTGCGTGCACAGGACATGAGCTGACCTTTTGAGGTTCACTTGAAGGCTGGTGCAAACTGTGGTGCATCCATCAGTCTTATTCATCAAACTGAAGCTTGCCCTGCTTCATGACTCTCGTGTCCCTGAGTCCAAAGGCTGAGCTCAGGCCACCAGCGTGGGCACCTTGCACCTCATACAAAGGCTCAGGATCAGCGGATGACAGGTCCTGGAGGAAAAATATTAGTGAACAGAAGAGAGAGTAGCTTCTTGCAGGATCAGGGAATGGATGAGAAAGGGGTCTTCAGGAGCATTTGGGTGAGCAAGCAATGCCATTCTCCCCAGGCCATCCTGATTTCACCCTTGCTGTTTGGGGGCCTGTCAGTGGAGATTTGCGGGGGTGTGTGCATTTGCATCTGTCTCTCTCTCTCAGCATGTGAGAACCAACCAGCTCCTCAGATGCTGTCAGGCAACAGCAACTGAGCTCAGCAGAAGCACAGCAGTTCCCACTAGCAGCAAAGCTGGTCCTCCAGAATGCCTCTCTTGGAGGAATAGCAGCACAGTTGGTAAATATAGCCTTGTTTACATTTCCTGATACATAAGGGAAATATTTCCTCTCCTGGCTCCTCGTTGCCCCATGCAGCATGGTATGCTTGCAGCAGAGGAGGGCACAAGGGAGAGGATGCAGGATGTGCTCCTGTTCCCTGCTCCCAGCACTCCCACCACACCCTTACTCTATGCAAGCACTGTTGATGGAAACTACTTCTCCCTGTGGTCTAAATTGGCTCCCAGTCAGGGTGGCACTTATGTTGCTGTAATGGGTAGACCCAAAATGAATCAGAATTCAATCAGAATTGTATGCTAAGCAGGTGCTGAAAGCTGTGGTGGGTTTGATGACTGCTGTGTGCCAGGACCACAGTTGTAGGCTGGTGAATGTAAGGAGCACCCAGGTGGATGTGAGGAGCAGGTCTTGACCTTGCATTCACTCCAACTGCAGACATGGAGAGCTGGGGGTGCTTCGGGGCAGCTGCTTCCCTGATAAAACTCCTCCTGTCATGCAGCAGAAATAAATTTGCCCCTCTGGACCAGCTGCTCCCCAGCGTGGGAAGTTCAGGAACCTCCCTCAGGTGCAAACAGACATTTCCAGCAGCAACAAAATATACATGAACATTTAAAAAGATCACTTTAAAATTCCAGCTCTCCCCCTCAGCTGCTTGCCACCATCTGATTTCTAAATGAGCAAGATTTCTCCCCTGAGCAGCTTCATACATATATATGTATATATATATATACATAACCATGCCCACCTCGTACACAAAGTATTCCCCATCTACAAGTCACAGTCTCAGCAGAGTACAGAATTAGATCCTGTCTCCACTTCATAAATTTGCCCTCTCTGTTAGTTTATATAAAGCCATTTCAACCCTGAAGGAGCTGGCATCTCTCATTCCTGCCTTCTGAATGTACAGAGCAGAGGAGTAAAGAACAAAATAGTGGGGGTGAGGGGGAATATTCTGTTTCTGCTCAGTTACATGAAACATCACGGAGTTAAATACCAACAAAATATTCAGTGTTAATGTTTAATATTACTGGAAACTTGTCACCTCCACTTACTGTCTTGAAGCTGCCATTCTCTCACAGACTCCCACGTCTGAGCTCTGGGCCTAACATGTCTTCCCATTATATACTAGAAGGGAAAAAAAAAAAAAAAAGAAAAAAGAGAGAGAAAAGCCAAGAAGTAGGGAGAGCCAGTCATTCTGTCTGGGCTACAGAACTGGGTAGGGCTTTTTTCCCCTTTTTGTTTGCAGGACTAAAATTACTCACATGGCAGAGCTCCTGAACTGCTCCTTTTCAGGGGTGACCTCTTTGAAGCACCCCTTTTATAACATCTGAGAGATGCCCTTGGCTGTACGGAGATTTGCATTGGGTAACCAGCCTCATCCCCACTCTGATTCTCTCAGTTCCCAGCCAGAACCTACACAGCTGTTCTGCAGACTCAGGAGCACAGAAACTGGGTGATCTAGGGACAGAACGGTACCTAAAATAACAAGAATTAAGACTTTGCCTGCCACACTTTAAAATCAACTTGAGGCTGATTTGCCTCATGAGGATCCTCTTGAAAAATGCATGGATGCTGTTTCACAGAGCTTGTTTGCAAACTGGGGAGTATTTCTGCAGTTTGGTGCCATCCCAAACATCTCCCTTTCACTGCTGGAAACTCAGGAACTGCAAAAACAAGAAGTCAAACCTCTTCACCATCAGTGGAAAGACTGTGCATCACGCTGGAAACAGAATCAGGCCATTCTGCCTGTCTCTCTGGTTTCTGTAAAATGACTTATTATCCCTCTAGGCTGAGTGGTTAATGAAAATTCAAACTCTTCTAGCTTATTCTAGTTGGGAGGAGAGATGGGTGATGCAATCAGGTATCTCTGCTGCAGTTCTGTTTATTTGGAAGGCTGTAAAAAACCCTGCTTCTTTCAGCACAGGAGAAACCAAAATAACAACAGAAAAGGTAATTTCCCTACTCTTCCCTCCTAACCTCCTTTGGTCACTACCCTGACCAAAAACTGATGTCAATATTCTGCCAAAGCCATCAGACTCTGCTAAAACTTTCTTGTGCTTCTGTGAGCTCTGTTATTCCCTCTACACCTTTAGCTTTTTTTCCCCTACAGCAATAAGCATGTTCAACACACCCCTGAAACAACACTCAGCCCAGGCACTGCTGTGCAGAGCAGTCAAATCCCCAAAAAACACCCAGGTTGCCTTTTGCAGAGAGCTGGAGAGGGGGAGGTGAGACATTCTTAATGCCTCTTACAGCTGTGTTAAATGAAAGATGCCTCTAAACTGCCTTTCTCACAAAGGTTTAACCTAGTTGTAACAACACTCCCCACCCTTATATAATTCTCGCAGCCAAAACTTTGGGTTAAAAAGCAAACAAACAAACAAAACCAGGTGAACTTGGATTTTTGTGGAGTTCAGCAAGCAGGTCCATTAGGCTTATAACACACTCTCAGAGATGTGCTGTCATCCCTCTGAGCCTGCAAACAAGCCATGGCTGCGGGAGGATTGTAAACTACCTCTCCTTTTCCCATGCCTTTCAGCATCACTTTTGTTTTGAGGATGATCCAAATGCCACTTCACTACTGATCACTTGGATACAAACCTGCAAAACATCCAGCGGGGTCAGACCAAATCACCCAGAAAGCTGTCTCTGGCAGCCAGTGAGAGCAGATGCTTCAGGTAACATGCAAGAAAAGGGCAAATTCAGATTCATCCTTCCTCTGGTGTGGGCTTCCAGCTTCTGACAAGCTGAACTGAAGGATGCCTTCACATTGCTGTATTTAACATCCCTCAAGAGTCTTTTCTGATCTCAATCTGTCCAATCACTTTTTGATTGCATTTTGCTCTTGGCCTCCATGGCATACTCTTAACAATCAGCTCCACAATTTAATTACATGTGTTTGTCAGAAATTTGCTGCCCAGTCACCTAAAGAAACCCCACCCTGAGCTATGGGACACCAAATAAAATGCTGATAAATAGTAAATACCTATTCTTTGTTCCTCTTCTCTTGGGTATTCATGGTTGCATTTTCATTTATCATGTTTAATCAATCTTACCCCACCAAATTTATGCAATAAACTCTTGAACCTGTTTATACCTTTGCCATCCGAATATCCTGTAGCAATGACTTTCCAGCATAAGACTCTGCTGGTGACTTCATTTGATTGGCTTTAAATCCACTCCTTGATTAATTCACTGGGTATCCCCTTTTCACTGCCAAGAATAGTTAATAATCCTTCTGTTTGTACCTTCTCCAGTCATTTGTCCCTTTACAGCACACTGCTGTGGTCCACCTTGGCCCCGGACATCTCTCTCTAGACTGAAGTGTCCTGATCTCTTTAATAATAGATTGCTGCTAAACTTAACCATTGCTGCTGGAAGGAGCGGTGAATGTAAAGGCAGTTTCTGTGGCTGCTCCCAGGGTTTCAGTTTCCTGTTTCATTGACCTTAGACAGTGTCTTTCTGGAGAGTATTTCGGTCACAGGAACGTAAGACTGTGGAAAAAATGGGAAAACCTATGTAAAGAAAATGTATTCTAAAACGTTTTGGGGAGGGGAGGAAGTGAACTTTGTTTGCAACTTTAAGAAACAAGATGCAAGAAATATATTCGTAATTACATTCAAAAGTAACCCATACCTATTTTTGTTTTTAGTTTTGTCAGGCACTCATCTGAAATAATCAGAAATTATTTTTTTATTAATGAACTTGCATCAGTGCTGGAGCTGATGATTGTTTTTCTGTTGACATGTCTCTAAAGAAAGGGAAAAGACAGAAAATGGAAAACATCAATATCACTGACTTGCAAACAAAAAGGGAGGTTAAGATGGAAAAGTTTGAACTGAAGTGTACACAGAGACAGAGTGTGCAGTGCAGATGGAGCAACTATTCATGTTTCCAGGTAGATAGATTATATATCAAATATTACACAGTGACTGAAAATAGTTTTATGTTTACCTGCATTAATTTGGAAGGAGAATCATGTACTACTATGAGTTTTTGCCAAAAGAAAAATTTAAAAGTTTGAACAACTCTAATTGGAGGCCTGAAGAGAAAGTTAAAAGAGATGGAAAGAAGGTCTTGCTGAATATCAGTGCAGTGTGAGAGGAAAGCTCTGGCACACTCCTATTGGTGGGTAGTGACAGCCCCTATCTGTCAATGCCAATATGCCACGTGGAGAGAAATGTCTCCCTTTACAATCCAAGTGCATCAGTGATGTATTTGAAGCATACTCATCACCAGAGGACACAAGTATGAGAAGCATTTTGTTTTGCAGTAATAAAAAAGATAAAACATTGCAAAATATAGCCAAGAAACCAAGCCCAGTGGTGAGCCATAGCTGGCTCTGTGGAAGATCTGGAAAAGATATGGAAACTTTTAAAAAATGAAGCAATGGGAGAAAAAACCCTACCAGAAGAAATTACCATTAATTTGGGAGTGAGCAGTAATGCTCTGGAGGGGAACACCCAGGGGGAGAATGAGGAAGGGATTACTGAGGCCACTGAAAGAGGAGAGGACGGTGCAGTGAAGGGAAGATTTGCTGGAAACCCATGACTTTGCCTCTCCTGTGGGTCTCAGGGTGTCCTTGGGGAGGCTCGAGGCCCTGTGCACCTTTCCACACGCCAGGAAATGTACTGCTGTGTTTTGGGGGTGGGATGGGGTAAGTGCACACCATGGCATCCCTCCTCTTCCTCCTCCTCTTGGGTGTGCTGCAGTTCCTCTTGCACCGCTGGTTGAAGGATTGTGGATTCATTTCTGGGGCGCTTTCCTTTACAAATTAAGCTCACACAACCTGTTTGAGTGCCCATCCGTTAGACTCCCCTGGTAACTCTGGAAGCCTTTTGTTTTCAGGCACATTGACAGAGAGGTAAAATTTCAGAAATGCCTCGTCCCCGTGGGTTTTGTGAAAATAAAGGACTAGGTAGAGAAGAGAGACCCTCTTTGCTTTTCTGCTGAAGGACTGACTGCAAGAGCTCAGCTGTTATTAGGCATCAGAAACCCACATGGACAAGTCCCTCCCTGGGTTTCATTGCTTCTGCTCCACAGGAACTCACTCACATATTAACTGAATTTTCTCGCCCTTTCCTTTATAAAGCTAGTGCTCCACTGTAACAGGGATAATGACATATTTCACCTGAAATAGGATGCTTATGAGAGCCTAGTTTGAAATAAAGATTATAAAAATGTAATGTCTAGCAATTGTGGTATCATCCATGGAGTGGAAGAGAAAGAGACAACACAGACACATAGGTAGGCAGACAGATAGATTTCTTAATTGAACTCTCTGCTTGGCTGTATTTCCTTTAGGCAAGAACCATAGGTGACTAACAATAAAGGACCATAAGGACGAAGATGTAGGTTTTTTAACAAATTTGACTTATCACAGACATGCTTTTACACTTGCATCAGACTATACTGAAAATCCCTAAATAATTCAAAGCATTCAGTCCAACATTAGCAAAGTAGTATTCTCCCCACAGGTGCTTGAAAGTAGAAAACAAGGTGGCAATATTTCCTCCTTTAAAATACTAATAATATTTCATTCCCCTGCTCCAGAACATTTAATATCATACATAAATCAATACCTACCTCACTATCAATAAACGAATAATTACATTTCTGCCTATTCCCAGATGCTTTAAAACCATTTATTATAGTCGTTTAATCACAAAGGTGTTATTGCAGGGGAAATTCAAGCAGACATGAATACATAAAGCCAAAAATAGAGAGCTGAGAACTTCACCATTATAGCAGTTTCTTCCAAAGCAAGACACTGCTCACTTTCCCAGGAGATGTAGTAGGTAACTCTTCACTTTTCAAAACAATAACTGGTACTATAAAGCTCAGTCAAGCAAAACAAAACTTCACTCACTTCACTTTTCCACAGTCAACATTTGAATGCAACAGGGAATCCTTGCTGGTCTGATCAGGAACGCTCTCTTTCCCTGTCAAAGGGCCTGAGGTCCCAAAATGTCCTCACACTGGAACCTCCATTTGAAAAGGAGTTCTTTAGCAAGACCTAACTGTCTCTATAGAAGAATTTGTTCATCTCAAATCAGTTCTCTTCTTTTGTGCATCTTTGAATGACTGTACATCTAGGAAAACTGAAAATATCCACCTTCACCCCATGGAAGTCTTAGTTTACCCACAACAACAACAACATTTCATTCACTGTCCTTTTGATGCCATGTGCCTGCTGTGAGGAGACCAGGTATATGTGCATTAGAGGTGGGGGCAGAGTGGTGGATGCCTGTATGTACACATACAGACAACACATAAGATTCAGAGGAAGAGTCCAGATTTGATGGGAGCATGATAGTTTCTCATTCACTGACATTAACACAATTTTCCTCCTGTACCTTGGAGATGGCTAAATTACACTAAGTCAAAATACTTAACAACTGCATAAACCTCCCTCCCATCTCAATTAGATACGTGAGTTTTGTCTGTAAGAAGGATCAGACGACTTGCAGAGTTCAGAAAGCACTGTATGTTCTCCGAGCTCCCCATCCTATCAAAACCTGTTCTTCCTTCCAGACAGGCTGGGTATGTTTACCACGTCTCTACCTTTGTTTTTGCTCACCTTCCATCCCTACAGGGAGCCCTCAAGCACGTATTTATTTGCACTTTGAACCTGTGCTTGCTTTCATGGCTGTGCTTTAGCTCAAGCTGGGACCTGATTGCTTTAGGGAAGACAGGGACGAGATTGCCTGAGTGTCAGTAAAGCTTCAGTGCCTTCGTCCACAATTCCCCCATTCACTCCAGCACTCCAAGTTCTCCTTCAGCTGATATCAATGAGTGGAAAAGAATCCTACAGCAGTTCAGAGCAAAGGGTGTGCAGCACAAAGCCCACAGAGAAGTGCAAAATCATGCCATCAGACTAATGTGGACTGAACTTAGCTTTCAACAGCAGAAATAGCAAAAGCCTTCATGCATATTCTAAAGTGTACCATGAATGTTTCTGAATGTATAGATGGTTAGTATGTCAGATTTAGCTTTGGGAGGTGTCTTGCATCCTATAAATGCTAGGTTACAAAAAACATGGACATATGTATGTATGTATTTGTATAAATACATATGTCTAGGTCTATGTCTAGGTGACAAAAAGCAGCCCAGGATAGCTGGATGGATAGCTAACTAGACAGCTGGCCACAACCTTAAAATGAAAAGAAAATAAAAAACTACAGGCATCTTTCCACACCAACTTGACTTCTAAACCCCTAAGTACACTGAGAAGGCTGCAGCCATCTCAGGGTCCATCAGCCTTACTTTTCACTGGGCACATGGGTCTGGATCCTGCTCTGCATGTCTCAGCACTCCCAGGAGAACAGGCAGGCATGGTCTGTCAGTTGGGTAACTTGCTCCTCCATTATTTGGCTTTAATCAGCAAAGATTTGGTGGGTATGATTTGAATGGTAGCCAGGCAAAGAGGATCAGGATAATGCAAGAGCCAGGAAAGGCCTGGCAAATTCTTTTTCTAGTCTCTGTTGTATCCACATGAACAAATATTTGTCAAGGATGAACCTGAACATGTCCTGTTTCTGTCTCTCAGCAGCCTGCCTGTGCCAGAGGTGGGACAGACAGCCCTTGCCCTCCACAGCTCACAGGCAGGGCTGCATCAGCCCTTGCATCCCAACACAGACTGTTAAGACATGTTCTCACTTAGTTAGAACTAGAAAAGAAGATCCTTTCTGACCTAATATTTACCAATGCTAAGTTCAAATAAGTGGACATTTTTGTGGCACTTCTCAGTCCCAACATGGAGCTTGCCCTGCTTGTTTTGAATTGCAGTGGAATAGCTGTGACTTGGCAGCAGCAATTTGTAAGGAAGAAATGCTCCTGATATGAGTAGACATGTGAGCAGCTCAGGCCAGCTCTCTTCCCTACCTTCAGTGCCCACATGGATGGAAAATGAAGAAAATCTCAGGCACAATTGCAACTTTGCTGCTCCTTCTCCTTTGGAGGATGTAGCAGCTCCCACCTGTGCTGGGTCCAGGCTTGAGACCAGGAGAACCACCATGGCTTTGTGAGGCCACAGAGCTGCTCCAGCTGCAGAGGGCAGTTTGGCAGAGGAGACACACCTGGCCTGTTGTCAGGAGCTGGGAGTTGATCCCAGTCCAAATCCACTGTTGAGATAGCAGATCAAGACTAACCCTACTCAGAAATCACCATGCTGCAAAGATCTGTCTGCTTGTGGGATTTGTGCAAGCTTGATGAAAGGGTTGGCTCCTATCCTCAGCTGAACTCTCATGGTTCAAAGTTGTGCTGGCTTTTTTCTGTGTCCTTTGGGGTGAAAAATGTCTTGCAGCTGCTGCTTATAATTCTTTCCCCTATGTTTCAACATTCTCCAGATGAATGTCACCCGAAGCACTGCTCTGAGAGACTGCAATCACGATTGCCAATAGCCAACATCCAAACTAAAAATAAAAGGCCACAGCATGGGACTGAGACACAAGCAGTACATCCTCTGGCAAAAATCACCCATCATGGGGAAAAAAAGGGCCTCGGCCCTCCAGCTCTGTCTTCTCCATGCTTAAAGAAGCTTTCCCCTACAAGCATCCTCCTCTGGTGTCATCAAGAAATCAAGATGGCTTGTAGAAAGCACTAAGTGAGCTGACCTCTCCTGTTCCTAACTACCTGTGTTTAAGATCCATGAAATTCTGGCTGATCAGTAAATCAGGTGGAGAGAAATACAAGATTTTTCAGTGGAACATTTATTTTCCCCTTGGAGGAAGCCGGGGAGCTGTTACCAAAGACCTGTTTTTAGCCCCAGAGCTAGCACATTATATTCTTTTTCCCTGTGGTTTCAACAGCCACCTTTTATGGAGGTTCATTAGCCTGAAAAGATCCCACTTGCAGAAGGGAAGGAAACCTAAGAAAAATATCTTCTGGGAGAGAGCCACAGTTCCTGCCTTTCTTCTTCCTGGCTCTCCCAGCCCAGAAGGGAGGGAGAGCTGCTGAGAACAATGTTTCCAGGAGTGCTGATGTGTGGATGGGGTAAGGGGGCAAGGAGCAGAGCCATGGGCTGCCTTTTCCCTGTGTGAGTGCTCAGTGCAGAGAGTGTTGGGGTGCACAGCACAACCCTGCTGCAGAGAGGGGACCCACCAGCATGCACACCTTGGCAATGGGTAGCACCAGCTCTTTGGACCAAGCCTTGTACCACCTGTGGCACATGGCCAGCCTGGCAGAAAGAAAACATGATAAGCTTGAAAGGCTTCTCAAATAGCTATCCACTACAACTCATGGATTTGCCCAGTATATCAATTTTTGTGTATTATACCTGAGATGGGCTGCAATATTTATATCCCTTCTCGCCGATTAGTATTTAACACACAAGGAGAATCTGCTCATTTGTCAGACTGACCTTGCTCAGAATGGGGTCTGGAGACCAATCCTTTATGTGCTGCCAGTAGCACATACACTTGGGCTAAGTAGAAGTACTTTGTGGCAGCTGATCCACCAGTTCACTGCAGTGTTAGGGCTGATCCTAACCTTGAATTTTGCACATAGTAACCTCTCAGCATAAAGACATTTTTAAAAAAAATAACGTGACACTTTTACCCTTGTGAAAATAAATAAAAAGCCACAGCCTTGAACAGCAGTGGTGAGATGTTTTATTTGCATTCATTTACCCCATGCCTTGGAGACATGAATTCTCAATCACTATTGCTACAGTCTAAAATGTGAAATAAAGCGCTTCATGTGAATGATAACAATTGTTTCCAAGCAGACTCTAAACACCCAGTTGGGAAAGGATAGAACTGTCTTTGAAATAAAAACATGGTTTAGGAGGGAAGGAGAAAGATTCTAGCTCCTGTTTTCTGTTTTCACAAGTTTCCTGAGCTCTCTATCTCAGTCTGGGTAGTCCTGAGCAGATCATTTCCCTGACATCTTGCTCCTTGGGGGAACCACAACTCGTGCCACATTCTCATTCAGTTGAAAAGATGACCAGTTAAAGCCACAGCACTTGATAACTTCTGATAACTTGTTTGGCCCACTGTTTTTTAAGAGGTTACAGAGCTAGAAATATGCTGTTGGGGAAGACTTCACTGCCAAGAACAAGTGACTGGTATATTATTAGATTCAGGACTAGAAAGAATGGAGTCTAGACATTCCCTTATTAAGAAATCAGAATTTTTACTTAGCATTTCCTCTCTGTGTTGTGAAGTGATAAATATGAGAAATAAGTGTCTAATATCTCAAGTCAAGACTCTGTCCCAACGTTGGCCTTCTGCTCCCTCAGAAGTTTACATAGGCCCATGGATCTGATGACATATCTTCTTGGGAAAAAAAAAAAAAAAAACACTTAACATAATATTTTCAAAGTCTGTAACTGCTCTAAAAGGGGCTCCCTTTTCACTTGTGATAAGATATGGGGATTTCAGGCAGAGGAGGAAGAAGAAAAAGGGTGTCATATCTGAATTAGGGAAAGAGGGGAAAACCTTTTCTTCTTTAGCTGGTCTAGTGAAAACACGTGTTCTCCTCCATCAGTGATGTGTAGTACCTACAGAGAGTTTTCCTGCATATATCACTGACTGAACTTATTGCAAGGAGCACTGGAATTACAAGTTTGCAGGCTGGTGGGGTCCATGTGAATCAGGAAAAAGCAGACTGAGCTTTCTGTTAAAAAACAATCATGGTGATTTTCCTGAAGGTGTAGGAATTTCCATTAGATTTGCTGGGCAGATCAACATCATTGCAAGGAGGTAGAGGGGAACTTCTGCATCCTTCCCCACCTGCACCCATCAGAGACAGTGTGTGCAAAATCCTTCCCTCCCAAACACAGCATATGCAGGATTTAAGAAAATCCCTTTTCCAAAGAAATCCTGAGGAAACAACATGAAAATCAATAAAAAGCAAAAATATCCAAGATACACATCCGACAGGTATTGCAGGCTCAGACCCAACAGACTTGGGTTTTTAGACTTTTAGGCTTTTTTCTCCTGTTAGTGCTTATGGGTTGACACAAGTAGAAGGAAACAGAAGCTTTTCTGAACCAACAGTGCATGAAACAAACTCAGAAACAGGAATATGCTTCTTAAAGTCTTTAGGCCTGCTTATTTAATGACACTGTAGCCACATATACCTTGAGTCCAACCCCTACAAACACAGCATCAGCGCCCATCGTCCTGCTAAGCCTGCCCTGACCCTCACAAAATGACATAATACTGAACATTGGTGTCCCATTGCCCAAACCCACCTCTGCTGAAATTTCAGACAAGACCCCCTTGGACGGACCATCCTTTGAGGCAGGGAGCATGTCACACAGTGAATGGGATACTGGCAGACCTTTCAGCTTGGGCTGTTCTGATGGAAATCAGAGGATAACACATCAGATTGGGGTGCATTGTTTTCATGGCCAAGAGTATGTTGCTCTACAAAAATATCTCGCCATCTGTAAATACTCGGAAAGTAAGGGCTTGTTTAAGATATGACTGCTGCTAATACTTCAGGCAGATTGACTATGCCCTAATTCACACTTGCTAGACTACATGATTATCAAATCTCAAAGCAACCAGTGTTTCTAGTCATATTTTATCCAAGAACATTGTTATCAGCTAATATCTGTGCCTTATTTACACTAGCATTTGTAATCATGTATGCAAACATATGCTAAACTCCTTGGCCAAAAACCAGGCGTCAGCATACATTTAAACACCCTCATTCTGTCTGGAATATTCTGCAGCACTTTAACTCCATGATGATGCCATACAGTTTCTAACCTGAGAGAGATGAGCACTGAAGCAGCACAGGTGAGATGTGTTTCACACCACTACATCAGGTTTCCCCAGAGATCACCACAGCACATCTTCCAGGCTTATTTCTCCCATAAAGTACAGTGGAGAGGACAGGCTCTGCTTATGTCCACTTTCAGCATGCCAGGTGAAGTGCAGAGGCGCTTGTGGTGAGAGGAGGAGCTGCCAGAGTAGCAGGAAATTCCACTTTTCCAAGTGTTTCCTAATTAGCACCATTTCTGGAGGCAGAGAACCTAATCCCAGGGTGCAGGACTGAACTGGTTGCTGAAGTGAGACATTGTCTAATTCTGGTTGGCCACGGTTTTCCCTGCTCTGGAATATACTTATTACATGCTCACATAACCAGGCTCTGTACTTCTCACTCAGAAACAAACCAGCTGGGACTCAGAGAAGCACCTCTGCCCAGCCAGTGATGTTTGATGGGGTATCCATGCACAAGTATTATTGTTTCCATATAAATACAAATGCAGATGCCAAAGGGGACCACTCTGCTCTGCTTATGGAATACACCCCTACAAGTGCTCCAAATGCCTGCTCGTGATGTCTCTACAGCCAGCAGTTCATCCAAGCTGAATATAACTTGTCAGATAGCAGGATTATCACATCTCAGAGAGCACTATTGGCTCCCTAGGCCAGGGATTATCAGCCCACCGAGCCCATGTTTCGGGGACTATTCCCTTTTCTCACAGCTCACTCCCTCTCTCACACACAAGCTATAAAATCTGCACTTGGCAGGTGGGGCAGCAGAAGGTGTTTACCTTGTCCTCACCTGGAGTCTGCTCACCCTTTGTAGCTCTGAAGAGCTCCAGAACACAGCCCTGGTCCCGCCTGCCAGTGCTGCACCGAGCAAAGCAACTCCCAACCCTGACCATGATTTCATTGGACCCATTAGACCCATCTCCTGGAAAGGCGCTTCCAGCAGCACCTGCATATAAGGAAAAGCACCATATGAGCCCTTCTGTCAGGCAGAGAAAGGCTCGGGAGGCTGAAAACGCAACCAAAGGAGGCTGTGCACATCTTATCTGGGATGCCAGAACGCTGCCTTTATAAGCAGAGCCCTGTATTATCAGAAAGGAGGCTATTTTTGGCTTCTTAGCTCACCCTCTGGAGCAGTGGGTGACCGGTGCTGCAGGAGCTCATTTAGGAGTCAGGAGATAGAGAGCCACGGCAAAGCAGGCAGGGATTGCTGGGAACGCGGGGTCAGCCTGCATCCGCACCAGCCTCTCTGCGTGCTTCCAGCAGCGCAGCCGGACAGGCTCCGTGGAACGAGGCAGGTGCCATTCAATTACCATAATTTAAAGCATTTTTTGCCTAACCTGCTAAGCTACTGACTTTTTCTTTTTTTTTTTTTCAGCCCTGCACCGAAGAAGGGACGGAATGCAATGGGGTTAAATAGACATAGATTATATTAATACCGGGATTATTTTAATACATGCAATAAAATTAAACTCTGCTGAAAAAAATTAAATAATTCACCATGTTTCTATGCATAGTGCACTGAAAAATGCACTGTTAAAGCAATAATTTATTTTTGACAACAGGAAACAGCTGATAAAAGAAAACCTCTTTTGTTTTAGATTTACAGACTGTTTCCCATGTGTTATGTTTGCTTTGGCTGTCTCTCTGGCATCCGTTGGGAGACATGAGAATGAGGGGAAAGCAAGGGTGTTGCTCAAAACACAGGACCCCCAAATGTTTATACTCCTGTTGTCCTCTTCATAAATGCAGCAAGGATCCTTCTGAAGGATCCTTTTCCCCCTCCCCAGAGCTTTTTAAAGGTAACTGTGTGAGGTGACTGTCTGAGCAGGGCTCCATAAACTCTCTGGAAACACATCACAAACTTCCCAGGAAGAGACAGGCTAGGAAGTCCATAGTCTGGAGACAGAGGGGGGCAGAAAATAAGAACAGCCTAAATAAACCAGTAAACAATTGCTCCCACATATTGCACTCTGCAATATTTTTGTGCTTGGCTGGTGACTTTATTTGCCAAATGAAGAACTCCTTAATGACTCCCTTTCCCTACCTGAAGAGTGAGTTGTGCACATCCCTACTCTGCTGCATGGCTGGGGGGCCTTGGAGACGGCCCTTCACAGCACCTTGGGTAAGACACCGCTCACCGTGTGCTGAGATTGTACCTGTGCCCCCTGCTCCCAGCACTGGGCAAACGAGGCAGCCCAGTGCCCGAGCAGCCTGGAGACCATGGCCTCAGACAGGGCTCAAAGGAAGAGAAGAAGGGTTTCTTGTGACTTCTTAATGATGAGCAAAGAGGCTTTGAGAGTGCTTTCTGTTTCCTTCTTGCCTGAGGAACAGCAGGACTGCTATGTCTCATGGCGGTGTTTTTGTTCTTTCTTTTCCACTGGAGAACCTTCCAGAGATCTCAGAGATGGGAAAAACAGGATATTCAATCTCTTCTGCCCAATAGTCTTTACAGCCTGAAAGAAGGTCTCATGAACCCTAAGCTTGTCTGTGCTTCCTGGCTCTCAAGCAGGTCTTGCAGAAGTTACGACCTTCACGTGCAGGCAGGAAACACCAAAAGGTGCTGCCAAAACGCTTGTGTTCCAGGCTTTGGGGATTTTGAATATTGTGATGCGGTGATAAAGTAACTGCACCATGTATTTAAAACTGTCTGAGATTTCCACTGTAGACCTTAAACACAGTGCTAAATAGGGCAAACAAAAATAGCTGTTACTTTGACAAGTGCTTATTTAAAGCCTGTTTTGTCAGCATTGCTGCCCTGGTTATGACAGGGAAGTTGTCTAGAAATTGCATAATTACCAATATTAAAGCAAAAGCAAAACAGCACCACACAATTCAATAATAGAGCAGGTCATGTTTGCCTTAGCTGTTGCCTCTGTTAAGGCTGCAGCAACCCCATCTCAAACCATGGCCTCAGGAAAATGCTGATCTGCTGCTGCTCCTCATCTGCTCTCAGCCCAGAGGATTGCCCTGCTGTGGGCACTCAGATTGCCATGCTGGAGAGGCAGTAGGGATCCTATTTTCTTGCTCGTGCCCATGCTGCTGAGAGAAGGCAGCGTTACTGCCTTTGTAACTTGTTATCCAAGTGTCTGGCACTTGTCACTGGACTTTCACTGGACTTCAATATGGTAGGACTGGGGACTGGAGATGGAGGGGAGAAATAGCTCAAAACCAGGAGGTGCTCCATTTTGCACACAATAAAAATTTGCAACAAGTCCAACACCTGAGCTCCTGTGAAATAAAAGAAAATATTCAGTGCTCTTTCCCTTCCCTTCTTCTGGCCTTGCTTTTCCTCATAGTAGAAAGGAAGCAAGAGAAGATGATCAGCTCAGAGAGGCTTTTGTAGTGGCTTGATTTCAGACTTTGTGCTGTTTACATAGCCCTCGTATTCCTTGTGACCTCCAGGGGCACTTTCAGACATTTTCTCCTTCTATTTTCTATCAGCTCAGGAGGTCATTCAAAGAGCCTACCCACCTGATCCATGTTTCAGTGAAAGGGTAGCAGGCAGCATTGCAGCAAGCTCCACACCACCTTCTCCCCTCCCCAAGTTTATTGCATGCACCAGAGCAGGTTTCTGCCTACACACACTTGCTACACGTGTCATACTTATCTGAACGCGAGCTTGGTATCGACATGCTCTGCACTTCGGTCCAGCTCATTTACTTTCAGGAAAAAACCATGGGGAAAACTGAGCAGGGAGCTCTGGCCTGCTGGTTAAGATCCTCTCTGCAGTGTTGTTTGCCCACTGTCTCACCTGGGAAGAGCAGCAGCAGGGTCGGCAGGTGCCCTGGAAGTGATAGCTTTTCATTTTGCACCCCCCAGTGAAACACCTGCCTTATGTGACTGAGTCAGCACTGAATCCAAATGCAGTGGCAGGAGCAAGTATGCAGGGCCAAGGATTCCTAAGACACCACATAATCTTAAACCTTCTTGTAACTTGCTGCCTCATGGGCTGCATATCTTCCAGCTACAGGGGCACTTGGGATGAGGACCCTACAGCCAAGGACTTTCTTCACAATACAGTCTTCATTAATTTTAACAGCTCAGTCAATCTCTGCACTACATGAGGATGTGGACCTGGGGGAAAAAATTAGCATCATCATTTAATTAAAGATGGATCATAATAACCAAACTTTCACAAAGGGGTTGATGTGGGATTATGAAGAGAACCTTAATTGTGATATTCTTCCTATTTGACTTTGAGTTTCTGATTTTTCAATCTCAACGCAATTGTTTCAAGAGCTTTGGCATGTAATTTCCTGTTAAAAAAAATAAAATAGGAAAGACTGTTATCTCAGTTTCACACTGACACCTGTATGTTCCATCAGTCACTGGAATCTCCTCTTGATTCTTCCCACTTGATGCAAGGATTAACTGATAGCAATGACAGGTTGCACTCTGGCCTGTTCATTGCAGACCAAATATCAGGGGAGTTTGGTTAAAGCACTCTTCTCTGTGGCAAGCACGTGCAAACTAGCAAATGCTAGATATTAAGTTTCAGCAAATTTAAGGTAAATTTTTTTGACTGACAGTATAGTGATATCAGACTTTCAGTCCCTGCTTCAAATGAGGATGCTGTCAGTGCTTTCTAAAGATAAAGTTGACAGTGTTTACTTTTCCCATGGGTGAAAATCTTTTTTTTTTTTTTTTTTTTATTTTTGGNCCCAAAAAAAAAAAAAAAAAAAAAAAAAGGCAAAACAAACCCCTGCCCCCACCCCCCATGCTTCAGAAGATATCTGAAGACAATTTCATGCTGAACAGCCAAAGCTTGGCAAAAGTTACACAAAGCTGAAAACAGGACCTCCTCATCCAAAACACTGTATGCCTTTAACAATCAATAGTGCTCCCCAGTTGCTGAGGTTTACCTTGGCATGCAGAGGATCATCATCCTCACTCCTTTCAGTGAAGCCTTTTAGACCTACTAGTGAAAATGAAGAAACTGTCATCATCACCAGGCCCACTGATGGTGATTATTAATGTTATCTGGAAGAACAGCAGAGCTTTGTTCACACACAGGATTTCCTAACAGTGAACCTGTGTACGACATCCCATACGTAAGAGCAGAACTTCCCTTTTCGCCTGGGCAGACAATCACATTGCTGGCAGAGCAAGGGCAGCACTCGCTGGGCACCTGAAGGTGCTGTAAAAGGTGTTTCAACACTGTCATGCCAGGCATGTTTGCAGGGCTCAGCCCTACAGCTGCCCAGTGCTTTGAGCACCCACTGGTGCTGCTGTAAATGACCTTGCTGGGTGCAGACAGTTATGAACCAATTCTCCTCCACCAGCATCCCAAACAGATACCAGTGAAGATGTAAAATGCTGCCAACTTGCACTTCTTATGTAAAGAAATGTAAGAGCACGTGCAAATAACAGAGCGGCACAAAGCACCTGGAAAGCAAACAGTCATTTGCCTGTAAATTATTAACAAACACATCTAACTCTGTTTTCAATGGAGATGATTCAAATATTTTTATTTTTGTGGCTACACAGATCCTGAGCTTTCTTTATGGTGCTTTAAAATGCAACAAAACAGAAGAAAACTGCTCAGGTTCAAAGTTCTTGACATTATTGTCAGTTTATTTCCATGAAGCTGAACGCTGAATATTATGAAACAGCTCAGGAATGCGGGACATAAAGGGAGATTTCCTTTTTTCCCCCTTCAGCTGAAATATCTTTTGGCAATAAATCCCCGCCGGAAATGTGCTTTCCCTGATTCCCCGGCTTAATTAGCTCAAACAATGTAAGATATGTAACACTGACCACCATGGGAAACCTGATAACAAAGAGCAGTGATACAATACAAGCCTTTCAAACAGATGCAGCCAGTACCCTGCTAAGACAAAAGTGGATTCAGTGTGGTGTCAAGCCTTTTCTTCCTTCACTGCTGCAGTAGACACCAGCACTATGGTAAGACAAGTCAATTTTTTGCCATGTTTTTCCCCAGTAATGATCTAAAATTGCCAATTCCTCTGTAGTATGCAGGTCACACACCAGTATTTTCATCAAGGAAGAGACAGCAACTAATGCTGCAGCCCCTTGGCACTCAGCAGGATTTTGCTGCTATTGCCATAGGGAAAACTGTGAGAAAACTGACCCCAAAACTCCTGTGGAGAGGAGCAGTGCTCCTGGTTGGCATGACAGCATGGCCTTGTGTACTCCTCTCTAAGAGCTGAGACTGCAATTTCTTTAAGATTTCTTTCCTGGGCTGTATCCAGAGCAGTCCAGCCTCCTGTACCTGCTGAGCACTCGATCTCACCTCTTACATCACCCTTCAGCAATGGCTTGTGCAAATGGACAATAAGAAAGCAGGATGTGTTGACTCAGGCTGCAAATACCCTTTTTCTTTTTGCCTTTCCTCCCTGCATTACTGCTACTGGAGTGAGTTCTCCAGGGCCAGCCCCTGCACTGTGCTGGGTACTGTGGGGGTTGCAAAGTTGAAGGAAAGGTGGGGGATCGGAAGCATGAGCAGGGGGTGAGCAAGGATAATGGCACTACAAATAGAAATACATCCTCTCCTGCTGGCAAGCAGAACTGGGACCCTACTTAGGTCAGAACAAAACTGATGTACAGTTGGGGTCTGGATTGGTGCCCACATTGTGGATGGTCCCAGTGTACATTAAAGCTGCTCTACCCCAGGACCATTAAAGACTCCAGAGGAGAAGAGTTGCAACAGGTTTTTGCCTATTTTCCCATATATAGTTTAGAATTTTCAAGTTCGGACATATTTATAGATATCCTTTCTATTATACTTGCAGTAGAAGCTTGAGTCTTACCACTTCTGTTCCCCAAAATACTCAGTGGACACCAGAGAATTGTCAGTATTATAATGTCACATGCAGGGAAGTGCAAGTAAACACAGGAACAGGGATTTCTTAATTAGAGCGTTTATAGTTTGCTGACTCTTTTGGTTTTGGCATTAGCTGTGCAACTCAGATGCCTTCAGGAGAACAATGAGATGACTTTGCCAGGTCCACCCAGCAGAGCTCTGTTGACTCAGCAATGTCCAACTGGGAGGTGAAACTGGTCGGAGAGCCAACCTCCAACCATGCCTGATGTGCTGAGGCCAGACACGCCAGCAGGGCTGTGCTTTACTGGCTCAACTGGTTTCACTTGTACATAGGTCCAGAAGTGCACAGCTAGTGAAGGAGTATGTCCTACCAATGCAGCTCTTCCACCTGGCTCTTTGGAACAGGTGGGAAACTCCAAATCCAGAAGAATTCCTTCAGGAGGGCTTCTAGACAAGACAGAAAAACAGCAAATCTAACCACTGTGGGGTCTAATGACTTGCGTATTCCTAGTAAAAAATCAAACGGAGTTAAGAAAGCCCAACAGCCATCTCTTGATCTTCTTCGTTTGTTGTGAAGAACCAAAGGTCATAGGCTCACTTTTCTTCCGTGGGTTGCCTTTGAAGTGCGGGTGTCACTGCAGGGCCCCATGGAGAAGGTCCCATTTGATCCTAGTCTGTAGTGGCTAGCTCTTTTTGGCATCTCTGGTTATCACCTTTGTTTTACAAGGCCGGTTGCAATCTGACTGATCTGTTAAACAAATTAAATTCATCCCTCTGGCTCTGCTAAAATTCAAGTGTAGTCCTCAGCTGGGTAAAGCACAGACACTCCAGCTTTATTTATATTAATGTAATTATAGATAGACCAATATTGAAATGACCAAGTTGCACTGTAGGCAAATAAACAAATGCTTCTTTGGTGATCAGTGCATCATGAGGTTTTTTTAATTACAGCCTGCACGCTTACTCTAGACCATACCTAGAAAACATGGCACTCGTAATTCTCAGAGACACTAAACGCTGCTCATTTTCCAATATATCAAAGCAAGAGTGTCCACAGAGTATAAAATTATTTTATACACTATTTATACACCATGAAAATATTTCATACAGCAGTTATTAAATCTCAGTCCCACAAAGTCATGGGCAAAATTGCCAGTAACCAGGAGAGACAAGACTTTAGACTAGGAGGGTGTGTTTGTGTATGCAGTGAACAAATGTAAGAAGCCTAAGGAAAGGAAAAGAAATATCAGGAACATACAGGAGATCACAAAATCTACCATGAGTGCTGGGCAGTCACACATGGCCTGCATTTAGTTCTCCAAATTAATCTCATACATGACTGCAGCATCACTTACAAAAAGATCCCAATTCATGAAGTCTTATAGAGCTGTTATTAAATACTGTTTACTAGGCACAGCTGTGCTTAATTTCTGCCTATATAGTTCTTGGTTTCATCAGAGATAATGAAGACATTCCTATTATCACCACAACTCTGGAAATAAAACTTACATGAGAAAGCAAAGATGGAGACCTCCTTCTTCATCAACTTTTCCAGCCAGGCAACCGACTACACTGTCAGTAGAGTAACACCAAACCCCTGGTTTTATGCAGAATAGTGAACATTTTCTTTGGTTTGCCTCCAGAGGGGATAATAGCCTTCCTTTGGGTCTGATTGTTCACTGTTTTCTCAAAAAGAGCTCCCCCAGGGCTCTGGTAGAGTTTGGTTTGTAACTTCTGAGGCTCTGCCCCTGGAGATCTGCCAAGCCTCTGCCTTTGAGTGATGCACGCTCCCATTAAGTGGGAATCCACTGCCCCTGTCCCAAACACGCACTTGGTTTCAGGCAGGGAGTACTACTTTTTCCTGGAAAACTTCTGCTCTGCAGGCACACAAATGTTGCATGTGAGCAGTCACACAGCTGTGGGATGCACCAGCTCTGCTGGGCACGTGGCAGACAGTCGGACGCCCCTTGCACAACAAAACCTCCGCATCCCGTTGCTCACACATGGGGTGGCTCTGTACCTCAGGTCAGCAAAACCTCTGCCTCCTGTTGCTCACATATGGGGTGGCTCTGTACCTCAGGTTGCTCTGGGCCTGACATGTCTGGAGCTGGTGAAGCAGCTAACCTTCCAAGTCACTGCACAGCGCTCTGTCAGTGTCACCGGGCTTCCCATGCGCTTGGCATGATGACTCAATTAAACCAAGATTTTCAGTCTGTTGCCTGGTGTTTCCTTGGCTCAGGTTCACTTAAACAGACATCTCCATAAGGTCAGCTCAGGAAGGTAATGAAACATGAGCAAGAAAAAAGATATGGTTGCTTAGGGTACTTTTGCCAACCTAGCAGAAATGTGCACAGGGCAATTTCATCCCTGCCTGATTCAGCTGGTTGCACAAAGTAAAGAATATACAAGAAATACATTCCTAAACTAATAAACATATATCAGTATTTAGCCACTAAATTACAAGCTGTGATTTTGCATTCAGAGAAATTTCAGTTGTTTTCTTCTCTAAATTTGTAGCAGGTTAAAGGAAGACAAACTCATTAAATCATTTTACCTTATTTGTGTTACTGGAGAAAATAGAATATTTCGATCCTTCAGTACTTAAGAACTTCAATTTATAGAGAATAGCCAAAATGAAGATGTGTTGCAGGCTTACAAAGTCTTTCTGGGGATACACACATTTTTCTTTGTCTGGTTTAGTTCTGATCTTTATTTACTGTGCAGCCAGAAAAAAACGCTTGACTTGCTAGAAAAGTGCAGCAGCACTAAACTTACACAACGACAGTTTCTTTGCTGGCAGTACTTTGGCACTGGTGCCAGAGGAGACAGTGTTTGGTGTAGTTAGGAAAGAAGGCCTCTCTATCTGAATCTTTTCCTTCTCTCTCATTCATCCCAAAAAGCAACCCTAAAGTTTAATGCAAGCTCCAACTCTCAGTGTACAGAAACCCTTATCCTGTTCCTGTAAGTTTATGTTCTACTCCGAGGTAACTGCTGAGTCCAGATTCAAGGGATGGCCAAATAGGACTGACACAACATCAAGGAATAGGCTCCACTGACTTTCCAAGGAGTCAGTTCAAAGTCTCTGAGCTGAATACCCCAATCTTTCCAAACTTCAGGCTACAAATTATGTGGCTCATGGCTGTGCTACATATACATGCATGCATATATAGCTATTTTGTGTTACTGACAGCCCCCAAGTCTTTCAATAACGAAATATTCCACTCTAAAGGGCAATTGATTGTCACAGAAGTGGTTTTTAATGCATTCATTTTGCATGTACCTCTCCCCAGGTAAGCCCAGGACTCCATCCACATTGCTAATCATTGTATTTTCAAAATTAAGTCTTTTCTCATGAACACTGCATAAAGACAAAATCAATCTGTCTCTCATCACACTGTGTGAATAAAACTGAGGCTGTAGGATGATGCCAGACCACACATTTGTGGGAACATTTAAGCATTTTCTTAGCTCCCTTGGACTGTTGTGAAGTTTGAGCATGTGCTTAAAACCCTTAGAACTATTGCATTTTTTGAGGTCAAAGTATTGATAGGGAATGTGGCCAGAGCGCTATACTCTTCTAACAGGTCCTATACACTACTCCAAAAATGTTGGTGGATCAAAAGCCTTTTACTGATTTATTTTAACTGATGAACCAAAGTTTGGTCCTTTTTTTGTCAGCTGACATTTTAAGTAACTCGTGGCCCGCAGATAAGTGCTGAGAATAAATGAAGGATAAAGCTGAGGAGGTTCAGGGTCCTGGGCCTGTAAAGTCCACCCTGCAAGCAAAATGTTAAACCCCAGTGACATCTCAGCATGGACTGTGCAAGCTCCACTTGCCCAGATCAACTCTGAAACCAATGCAGGACTCATTGCCTTACGGCATTCTACTGATGCCAGCAGATAGCAACTGTAAATAAAGTAGGGTTCTCATTTACATTCGTAGAGTAAGTGTGGTTATTGCATTTCAGCTGTTTCTTACCATCCATCTGCTGGATTACTGTCTCCTGACAACAAAGTTGACAGAAGGGAACTGGTGTCTGAGCCTCAGTCATTATAATTTAGACACTGCATAATCCAGCACCATAGAATGAACCCTCCCTTCTTAGTGCCTTGAACTAAACAGACAATGAGGTACAATCTGGAGTGGCTGAGGGGGAGGTACAATCTACCTGCTATTACCTCTGTCCCAGAGGGTTAATTGTCTAATGTCAAAGCCCCTGCTTATGTGGGGGAACAAGATCCATGTGAAAGGCAAATTAAAATGTTCAGTGTTTTACACCCAGCCACTGGCACTTACCAATAAATAAAAGAAGGCTGACTGGGGGCTCTGCAGCAGCACTCAGCAAGTAACCTCCCACTCCTCCCAGCTGGGCACCCAGCCCAGCCCACACCAGTGGAACAAGCTCCTGTAGGGCTCTGCCATGAGCCACAGCACCAGTGCTGAAGGCACAGCCAAACCTGCCCCAGCAGTGGAGGCTGCATCAGTGGCTGCTGTCCCTGTCCTGCAAGGTCCCAACACCCTGCCATGGTTTCACCCCAGATCGCTCCATTTCAGATGTGTCAGTCCTCATTCACAGTCAGACCTTCCTCCCATGCTGTCCCATCTATGATATCCACAGTAGCATTCACCTGTGTTTCCAAGCACAAGGCTTCCTCTGCAAGACTTTAAAAAAATGCAGACTCAGGCAAAGTGCTGCACAGTTTTGGCTGCTGCCATAATTTTTGGAGCCATTACTAGAGAGTGACATAGTGTACCTTTATTATGGAACCTGCATTTGGATTTTAAGTGTCCTTTTCATTTTCCCAGCTCAGGTTTGGATTTTTACTTTATTATTACAGTTTTATTATTGCAATATATATTTTTAATTGTTGTTGTTAATTATTACTTATTATTATGTTCATCACTGCTTGGAAACTTCTGTGTTAGATCTGGTCTGGATAAATATCAAAAGGTTTGGATACTTTTCTAAAAATTTTGAATATGCAAAATTGTCTATATTCCTGGAAAGGAATGGGAGTTAGCATTTGAAAGAGGAAAAATCAGACAAAGTAGGGCAAATTACAGGACAGACTCGAGTACCTCCCATCTCTGGGAGAATTTCCTTAAAACTGAGACACAGCATCCTAGTGAGTCTGTTCCTGCATAGCTTGTGTTAATTTAAAGCACTTGTGTTGTATCTTTGCTCTTTGTTATCAGGCTTTCTCTAATGGTCAGGGTTACACACCTCAAGCCATGTGAGCTAATTAAGTCAGGATCTGCCATTTTTGGAGTAATATCATCTCAGATGCTGACTGTGCTTAGAGAAAAAGAAAAGTAAATTCATTTTTGAAGTGTAAGTCTTCACTCAGACATCTGTGCAGGTCCTTCTCTATAGAGAGATCTGGGGAAGGAGGAAGGCCTTTTGTGGGAGTCTTAGAATAAAATACCTGTTGATGGTCAATTCTTTTCAGTACATCTCATTTAACTCCCCTGGGAAGAAAGCTCATTGTCGGTGATGAAAGTGCTGTAGACAACAGCCAATTGTATGTCCCTCCAAGGCAAATGAGGTGTCTCCACCCCCAGCGTGGTGGTCCCCAACACAGTTGCACAGGACACCCATCCAGGGTAGCTGGGCCAAGGGACCAACTCTCCTCTTACTGCCCCACTTGAGCCTGGGGTAGATTTGAGTTGGGTTTGGTTGTGCCATGGTCACACCAGGTCCAGTAAAATGCAAGGTTGTCGTCGTAGGCTGGAGCCTAGCAGAGCACTTGGCTGAGGATACAGGGATAGCCCATGAAATGCTGAAGATGCTTGAGACTAAAAAAAACCCTAAGTCTGAGAAAATCTTACATGTTTGGTCTTGAGTTTTTGCAAAGATGGGGGTGTGACATGAGCTGGATCAACCCAAAAAGTAGATTTGCCTTAAACAGTGAAAACTCTGACAGGCAAATTTCTCTCTCTGCCTGGGGAATACCAACTTTAGCAGCAGCTGAAGACACTTTATCTCCATGTCATGGAGATAAAGTAATGCTCTGGAGATCCTGTTACAGTTATCGAAGTTTCACAGAGCTGTTTCAAGAAAATTTATGCTCAATTCTGGCCATTCACTATTGCTATTGAAGAATATTTGGACTTGAATCAACTTTTTGAAGAGCCACTTTTGGAATCATTCAGATATTGTATCAGTTTTGCTTTCTGTAGAAGAAAGGAGGCTGGCAATTTAAAATCATTTCACACAAACCCACACATTTTGGTGAAAAAGTTTGCATGAAAAATTTACCAAGGCCTTACCAGTTAAGTGTAACTATGCAGTTTCCTTGTAAATTCTGATTTATTTTAGTTATTTCTGCATAGGAATGCCAAGAAATTAACAGCATCTATGACTAAAGTATAAATCCTTATTTCACAAAATGCTCAAGCAGAACTGACATCAATTGGCCATTTCGAAAATCCCATAGCCATTCTAGCTTTTTTTTTTTCTTTTCTCACACACACATTTGATTCTTAATGCTGGGAATTGCTCCATAGGAGGGGTGTGCACGTAGAGATTACAAACAGTCACGGTGTGGTTTGCCTGCTGATACAGAGCTAATTCAGTGGGCTCTTCCAAGTGAATTTACATACTTCCATCTTCACATAATACCTTTGCACAGGAACTTAGCACATCAGTGTGATTACATGAGAAAATGCAATCCAAACTGATGAACTAATCTGAAGGAGAAGAAATTTAATGCCAGGAACATCCCTACCTCCAAAAATGGAGCTGAAACGTGGATTATTTGTGTTTCAATATATCCAGGCAAAGCAGCAAACTGCGTTCAACTTCACAAGGACAGCCTTAATGAATTTTCCCTCTAGGTACAACTGAGTGGAGGATTTTTCCCTGTGTAACAGACACTTCCTTCTTCTGCAGTGCTTTTGTAACCAACAACATCTCCACACGTTATTTCAGCTTTTGCCAGAACAGGACAAAATTGCTTCAGCCTTTAGAGAATGTATAGTTCAGCTGGAATAATTTTTCAGTTTACATCTGTGGTAAACTTAGTGTAAAACACTTTACATATAGCATAGAAAACACAGCATCCTGAGTTGAGAATGAATTGTAATTACTAGACTGCAGTTTTCTCCCCACCAGTCTTACGCCTGCCTTAAAGAGAACTCCCATACTTGTTTTCCTTGAGACTTAATTACTGTACACCTTAAATATGCCATCTTCTACTTTCATTTGGCTATGAATAAAGGTTTAAAGGATTTGTTTTCTGGATTATTAAGGGGAAGATTTTCAAATTCTCAGCTGCATATTTGTGAAAATATTAGATCTGAAATAACATATTATATGTTAAGCTGTAATGAATAAAATTGCCATTATTTCTGATGATGATGAGAGGAATGGAATTCAAATTCAGACATGTTGGTAATTGTCAGTTTCTTCCTCCCCCTTTAAAATCAATGAAAATGAAATCTATAACTTATAATCCACATTCAGAATTGTGCTTAATAGCTGATGACATGATATGACCTATGGGAAGAAAATAACAGAAGGACTCTCAACTTGAAGAAATTTGAGCCCAGACATCTAGGGAAAATAATCCAAAACTCAGTTATTCCTCAGAAGGGAAAATGAGGAAAGTAATGCTGAAAGAAGCCTGAGGGTGATAGTAGAGGGTGTATTAAATGTGACTGAGCAAAAAAAGAGAAAGGGAAATTTTTGGCTGGAAATTCAAAGACATCACCTCCTGGAAAAGGGAAGAAAAGATTCCACTCCATATGGCTTTGGTGTGACCACACTAGGAATACTAAATTCATTCCTGGGTACCTTATTAGCATCTAAAAGGGCAGGTTCAGTGGAGAGCAACAATAGTGTCTAAGGGATTGTCTGGACTGACTTTATGGAAAGATTAAAATAGTTTAGGGGTGGATTGGGGCACCTTTTATTCCCGTGGAGTAGCACTTTAATTTTCATTCCATCCTTTTCCCCTACATTTTAACAGGCCTACTTACAAAGTGAAATATTATGGGCAAGTGTGTAAAAGTCTGGCCCAAAGATATCTGTATCAGCCAAGCAGTGAACAGGGGAAGTTCCAATAGGCATCTGTGTGTGTCGGAAGGGTTATTAGCAACAGTGGGCATAACTTGCAACAGGACAATATTTGCAAAGGCAAAAGTGTAAAAGGAAATGCAAACTTATTGACAGGTCTTTTAGGGTATTGACTACTCTCATAAGGGAAGGGATGCACCTCTTGATACATTTAAAATTGTGCTTGCAAAGCATAAGCAATTGTACTCAAGAGAGCAATCCTGCACTGGACAGAAGACGGACTAGATTGCTTAGTGGGTGTCTCTATTTCTACTTGCACTGACTTAGAAACTTTAACGAGAGATACAGTGTTACAAGACACTTAGTAATAAATATGCCCCACTGTCTAATGTATTATTTGGCCAAAGCCCAGATAATTCCTGAAGTACACCTCAGGGCCTCATAAGGACTCCAGTGCTAAGTGTCTTACAGCCTCGCCTCTGCCTGGCTGGGGCAGTGAAACATTACACAGTGTAAACAAGAACCCAGTCAGTACTCCTAAGCTGCTGTCTCTAATGATAGTGTTGGGGAGAGTTTTTGGATCTGCTAGAAACGGTGTTTAGATCAATTTTGTGCAGGGTTTAAGCCTACTAAAATCTCTCTGTGGCACTGTTGCTTTCACAAAGTTTCTCTGCCGTGCCCTCTTCACGTAACATCTTCCCCTTCCTCCTTGTCGAGGCCCAGGGCTTCCATCAGGAGGCATAACCTTCAGTAAGGACAAAAAGCTCAGATGCTCTGATGGACTGGACCTGCCACGCTTTGGCACTGCAGACATTCAGCAGTGACTGACATTCAGCCAAACAGGGCTCCTGCACCCACCCCCTGCAGCCCACTTGCACCCCATGGCAGGATGCTCACTGTGTCCCCCAGGATGCCCTCTCCTCTCCAGCACTCAGGCAGGCTCTTGTCAGCACCTTCTGCTTTTTTGCAAGAATGGATTGTTTTACCTTCATAGGCCATTAAACCTCTATTAATGTCAAGCAATTGGTTCTCCACATTGCACTTTGTTATAAATTAGGAGTTGTGAGGTGGTTTGTCTCCCCATCTAGTGTATTCAGCAGTGATTTTTGGGTGCATATCTCTCCTTTTAGTCATCATGGTGCCCACACAACAACAGAGCTAACTTAAGCTGAAAGCAGAGGTGAGCTTCCAGTCTGGTCCGTTGGCTCAGGAGGAAGGTGCAGTTGCCACTCTGCAGGTAACAATAGGTCTCCTGTTATCTTGTTTATTAGACTTTTTCCGAGAGGCACTGCTGCCCAGTGCAATGGACTGATCTTGGAAAAGAGAGATCTTTTCCCTGGAGCTCCCTGGGCAGCTGATCATCCCTTCAGAGAAATCCCCTGAGGCTTTTTGTTACTATTTGGACAGAAACCAAAATTATGCAGACTGGACCTTAGTTTAATACTGTACGAAGGTAAGGGCATTGGCATCCTCCTGTGACATGCATTACATCATCCTTTTAACTGGTAATATTTTTAATGTATATATTCCACTAGGCAGCAGACTGATAGAGTTTTTGACCTTTTAAAGTCACACAAAATATTTACCAGTTTTGCTATCTGAGAGCATTACAAAGGCAGTCAGTCCCAGGAACGTGAGATGGGAAAGATTCACGTTCACTTCAGGTGGTATTCTGTGTATCTATTTTACACACACATATGTAGGTATTTACAGAAAACTAAGCACAGAAACCTTCTATAGAGAGGGACTGTATATATATAAAATTATTATAAGTACTAGAATATCACACCAGCCCTCAGCATGTGTGAGTGCCAGAAACTATACATGACATTCCAGACTGGAAGAAATATATTGCATTTATGGAAATCATTCATTTTCCTTGTCTGGGAACCTCTTGAATATAAATAATATTTTCGTTTATAAATTTCAAAGTGCTGTCCTAAGAATGGGTAAGAATCATTATCTTCATTGTACAGTTGGAGAAACAAAGAGCAGACTGTTTTAAGCAGCAGTCTAAGGTCACATGGAGTAAATGAAGTCAAACCTCATCTCCCAAGCCTGACTTTCCCTTGAGAGAACATACCAGAGAGCACTCCACTCACAACTTTATCAGCTGAAACTCTTCAGTGGGTATGCTAATAGTATTGGCAGCCCTGAGCCTGCACAGATCATGACTGATTTTTCAAACAATCAGCAAATTCGCTTTAAATGCATAACATTAGAACACTCAAATAAATACACTTGTGTTTCTTCTATTTTTCTTCTTTTTTCTGAGCCTTTGGAGTATGCTAAGGAAATTGGTTTCAGGTGTTTCCACCACCAAAAGATCCAGACATCTTTCCTGAAAAAAAAGAGGGAGGTGGCAAGGGCAGTACCAAGCAAACAGCTCTAAATACTGTAAATAAAATCTGGAGACTTGTCAAAACAATGCAGAGTTCACAACTATTTCTGGCACATGCTGAAGGCTGCTCTCTTTATCAAATGATCTGCTCACACTACTCTATCCTAAAAGCAGATGTTGCTTTCAGAGCCACAGCAGTCCCCAGCTGATGGCTCCTGAGAACGATTAACATCCATCACCACGTCAGTTTGGATCCTCCAGATCTTTACGAAGGTGCAACAGCTTGGGGGAAAGCTCAGACTACACCACAGGAGCCATGAGTCTTTCTGAGATGTTTGAACCCAATATCTGATGTGGCCAGAGCACAGTGACTTAGAGCAGCTTTTTTTTTTCCCAATCAAAACCATTCCTCCCCCAGTACAAGCCAATTCCTTGTGTTCAAATTGGTAACGTGGGATCAAAGCTGCCACAGCCACATGAAGCAGAATGTTGGTCCAGCCTGAGCTCATTCCTCCTGCTAAAATTTGCTGGTGGGTTAACTCGGTGCCGTGAAGCTTTACATCAGACACTGTTTATCTGCACCCTTCTTAATTCGTGCCAGATGAAATTCACAACTCTGAAGCAATGGTGTTCAATTTAAGGTTTTTATTTTCCCCCCTTAAGACCTGTCTTTTTCAAATGTCTCCAAATTAGACAATCGCTAGGGGCACCGATAGTTGTTTTGCTTTTAAGTCAGAGGCACTATTTGCTTTTTCAGTTCCTCAGTTGTTTTATCTCTTATTATGTTGAATCATTTTGAAAGCAATATCTTCCATTTAAAAGTCATATCCCATTATCTAGGAGGGAATTTGAAAAGGTCGGTGTTAAAAGAAAACACAAGCTAAAACAACCCCACCACTCAAGCCTTCAACACTAACTAACCCACGCGATATTGAAGGTTAATTAGACTTTAAGAAAACGCTCAGGCAATACATGTGGCATGCTACTGATAAAATGACATTGCTTATAATGAATTAAATTATAGCAGAACCTCAGTGAGGCACTAATCATGGGCAAACCACCGCAAAAAAATAATGTTTAGTCCAGCCGGGATCTCCTTAAGTTAATAAACAAAACAGTACAATGTATTCTTGTGTGTGGCCTTCAACACAGTCACAGTTCAGTGTTACTGGGTCTTAATGAACTTTCATATATGTTGCAAAAAAATAACAGTTGTAGTTATATGACAGCTCTGGAAATACCAGGTGGTCTCCAAAGAGTGTGAATTAGCAGTATGTTATTTGATGGGGTTTTTTTACATGGGGCACGAGATATCTCATTTGTTTCTCCATGTCTGCTAGCATTTAGGTATTGGAACAGACATAGTAAATACTGGGGAGAAGCACATATGGACATTCAAAAAACTGAAACCAAGCTAAACGTGTTATCCAGCTTTCATTTCTCTCTCAGATTCTTAAAATTGCATGCTGGTGCACACTTGCTGGAGTGTGAAAAATAAAGTATAAGTTGTGACTGAATCTCATTTTTCGCAGTGTGTGTGCTGTATATTGTATGGGCATATTATGTGCTCTGCTAATAAATAAATCAATCAGATCTGAGAGCCCAGTCCTTGTTTTTCAGATAACTTGTTGACAGACTCTGGTAAATGCAGTTGCTCAGATTTTTGCACGCTGTAACCCTTGAAAATGTTACAAATGCTTTGACAACAGTTAGCCTGAAGATGCAGCACCACACAGAATCCATATTGCTAACACATGAATGGCCTTTATTGTCTGCAGAGCCTTCAATCAAATCCATTATATTCCTCTCAAAGGCAGACATGAAATGTATTTGACACTAGCACAGTTTCATTAGCTAAAACTTCACTATCTGATCTGTCAGGCAACCATCACCTTTAGAGGAAAACACAGATCTCATCTATTTGACTTTGCTGCTTCTGAGAATTCAGAAACCCAGACAAATAAAAATCCCATGTTGGAAAGAAGTGGGAGGAGAAGGACTCAACGAAATAAAGAATAATTAGTTCTACAAACTCTGTTTTGATGGCACTTGGATATGTCAAGACGTATGCTTCTTGAGAATATGCTGGGGAGCAAAAGCCACAGATACAGACATGTCATCACAACATGAACACAATTCTGCGAAACACTTAATTGAAAGGAGCCAGCAACGTGGAGTCATCACAATTTTAATTCAAGCTCTTAAAGATAAGGCATTAAAATGTCTCAAACCAGATAATGTTGCCTCCCATTTCAGTTGATCATTAAACTTTTTCCATCTGTTTGGGGTTGCAGACCTGCCTGACCCCCTCTGAACAGCAACTGATGCATGAAAGCATCACAGAGGCAGATCTGTCTGTACCATGATTAAAACTCACACACAGATACCTGTTCGGACTGTTACACAGAATGAAAACACTTTTTTTTTTCTTTTTCCTTTTGCATTTCACCAAAACACGTGGCCTTTTTAACCCAAAGCTTTAGTCACTACAAAACTGAAGAAAACCCTGGAATTTGGAGCACATCTTTTAACAGTTTCCAGGCAGCCTGCATCAGCCCGGAGCAAAGAAGGGTCTGGTAAGCTGTCTTCCATCTTCTCAACTATTCTTATCTCTAGTTCTGTTTCTAAGGTCAGTAAAAAAAATACAGAAGTGATTATGCAGAAACTAGCTCTGAGGGATTACACTATTTGTCAAAGTAGTAACAGTGAATTCAATATGCGTAAATCTCTTCCCCCTGTGCAGGAGAGCTGTGCTCTGGAATACCAGTGGGATGCTGATAGGAGTCATTTCCTAGGCAGTTTACCTTTGGGGGAAGTTTGTGGTTGATATAATAAGAAACCGTTTTTTTTAAGAACCCACAAGTTGCAAGGGACAGTCCCCTGGGCCCTTTCTGCCAACAAAAACAGCTGAGTTACTTTGCATTTTTATAAGTGACCTGGAAAAAAACATAAAATCCTTGCGGAGAAATTTGGCAGATGACACAAAGGCCGGGGGTGAACAAAGAAGACAAGTCACTGATGCAGGGCGAGCTATTAGTAAACAGACAGCACAGTTTCTAATCCACCCCAATATAAAGATATAAATAAGCTATGACTGTAGGAGGTCATTACAGAATCTGGGACTCTGTCCTGGAAAGCAGTGACAGCCTGATCATGGAGAACAGCCAATCCCCGAGGAGTTGCAGAAGCCAAAAGACCAAGCCTCTAAGACAAGAGTGAGATAACCTTGCAATACAAAGGTTGTCTCCTGGGATCTCCAAGGGCTGCCAGAATATGTGCTCCTAGGGAGGAACACCAGCCTTCCATGCCGTGGTGTGCCAGAGGCTGCCGTGTGGATGTGTAGAGCTGGTCAATAAGACAAACATCTTTAGCCCACCACATCACCTTTTAGGTATTTCAGGCACAGTCCAGGTGCAGCCTCTTCATCCCATCCTGGTGCCTGTGGGCTAGAAGGGTGTTAATGAGCTGTAAAGCAGAATAGGTGTGGTGTGGTGAAAAGGTTGACACTTTATCACAGGGAAAATGAAGGGCTGGATTTGATCAGTCTGTAAGAACAGAACTTCATGCCCGGCTGTGTGCTAAGGAAGGCAGAGGTGTAACACCACCCAGAAGCTGCAAGTTGAAACTGGACAAGTTCAGACTAGACTTTAGAAGTGCTGATGTTTGACTGCTACAAGAACCTCCCAAAGGCTTTGCCGGGTTCCCTGGTCCTGCGAATTTTAAATTCAAGATTAGATTTCTTCTAGAAAAGGACCAGATGAGTTAAGTACAGCAATACCTCTGGCTTCCAAATCCACAACTTGAAGCCCACTCTGAGCTTCCTTTTCTCTTCCCCCTTTTCAGAAATTTTGTTTAAGAGGAGACACCCCCACAGGAGAGTTGGAAACATTTCTGTTGACTTTGTTTTCAAACTGAATGTTTCAGAGGATAATCATAGGTTATGCTAGGTGAGGTGCCCAACGAATTCAGCTCCCATTTGATACTGTATTGCTGGGCATGATAACAGCTTCAGGCAGGCCTGAAGGGAGAAGTCAAGCCAGTTTTCTTCTGTCGTACTGACCAGGAATAAATCTGACACTTCCCACTTGAACAAAGTTTGTTTGGATGAGAGCTAGAGTGCAAAGATGCAACTACCTGAGGGGCCCTCTAGAATGGGAAGTGTTGTCTGGGGCTGGGGATCCAACAGAGTCTCATCTAGTAGTCTATATAGGAATTTGGTTGTCAGCATATGATTATATGAGGCTATAAATAGGCTTTTGGAAAGTTTGGAAGCTCACACAGTTATTGCTTGTTATTTTAAAATGTTAATGTGGATTTCAAGCTCATGAAAGGCACCAGATTGCTGGTGAAGACCTGTCTAGCCACACATAGGATCAGCAAGAAATTCAGGTTCTTCCATCCCACTCAGCCTTGCCATGGAAGAAAGACCAGCTCCTGGTAAGTTTTGGTCTTTATGAACAATTTAGCCCTCAGGGCATTCTGATGGTCTGTGCCAACTCTGATGCCTTGTGATACAGATATATGTTACCAGCCACTCATTTCTCTTTCCTTATATTCTTTCTTTTTTTAAAAAAGTACTGAAGCACAGAGTTTGTCTGGTATTGTCTAATGCTCACAGGGACTTTTACAGGATCCTCCACCACAGCTGTCGCTATTGCACCTCACTGGAAAAACTCAAACCAGATACAAATAAGTACAAATATGTACAGGCAAAATAGGTCCCTTCAGAATGCCTCTATGCATTGGATTATGAGATCATCACTTTAGGGCTGGTGGTTTCTAAAGAATTTGACTTGTGTCTCCTTGACTTCTAGCAGGTTCACTTGCCATTTGGTGCCCCCTCCCAGCAGCATGCAACTAGAGACCAAATGGCTACAGCCTGGCTTTTTTGCAGATTCTGTGTCTTACTGTGAAATTTGTTCACATTAATTCCAGCTAGGAGGAAAAAAAATCAAGTTGTTTGGAGAAATACATTTTATTTTATCTTTTACTTTAGCTTTTATCATTCGGAAACAGCATAAGTTGTTTTCTGGCCTGGATGAGTCAGATGGAGCTGATAACTATTAGCACTGCATTAAAACACTGCAGTAAAAAAAAAATAAAGTACTTCTTGTAAGCATCTGATTTAAAAAAACGAAACAAAACAAAATAAAACCCCAACACAATGGTTAGAAGCTGACAGAAATTATTAGCAATAAGCTCTTTTGCATAGAAATTGGTTTATTACCATCTTTTCCAACCTAAACAATTCTATGATTCCACGAACTTGCAGCAGCTGGCATGAGGCTGGCATGGTGCCAGCAAACTGCGTGCTGCAAGCAACATCTCTCCACCTGATCCTAGGAAAAACACTGGCAAGCCAATCCCTGCAAAATACACTCCCATTGACCCCTGCAGGAGTTTTGTGCATGTGCATGTGTGAAGAGCACGGTCCAAACCCAAAAAACAGTTTTGCCTTTTCAGCTGATGGACAGTCCTGTGAGCAAGGACTGTGGGCTGCCTTTAAAAGACAGGGGTACAAGGGGAGGGGGATGTATTTTGCTACATTATTGAATGCTAATAGGTGCTACTCAGGAAGGAAATAATAAATTGATCACAAATCACAGCCATATGAAGATCGTAGGTAAAATCAGATTTGTTAGAGGGTGTAGTGGTTCAGTTTGGTTTTTGTTTCTTTGCTTGTTCTTTAAATCAGCAGAAAAATTGCCGTCTGCATGGTGTGTTGCCTGCTCTTGGATCTGCCCACACTCAGAGTTTGAAGCACATTTGTGGTTTGTTGAGCTCTGGTGTTGTTTGCTTGCTTTTTTTGGTCAAGGACTTTTCCATATGATTACACTCTAAAAGAGTGGCATGGATTACATGGTCCATAACCAGGTTACAAGGAGAGAACACAGATTGCACTTAGGAAAACATCTTTAATCCCAATAGGAGCAGCTTCAAACGTTCAGCATTCAAACTTTTACATTATTTACTTGGTTAAATGTAGGGACAGATCCTGCAAATGTCAGGGGTGTTCATTTCACTGGGGAACAGAAATACTCACAATTAAAATTAAAACTGAACCAAGAGAACCCAAAACACTTAGCAAGATTGGGCTTCAGGTATGGAAAGCACAATGTTAAAAACTTGGTGTAACACAAATCCAGAGATTTTTGTGCTTATTCTAAAAGGCCAAATCATGTAAGATTTTGCCAGCTCTTTCATTTCATGAGGGTAAAAAACACTGAGTGTAAAGGAGGTGATTGAAACGGTCTGTGAGGCTTTATGGGTAACACAAGAATCCCTATTGAAACAATGATCCCCCCACAGTTGAAAACACTGACCTTTGCTGAAGAAATTCACAAGTCTTGAACATGCTCGCTGCTTAGTCCAATTTCAAGTCAATTGAAGGAAGCGAAATACAAAGGGAAAGGTCATATTGACTTAGTATAACAATCTTAATGAATCTTGGCCCTCTGTTTTGCACTTCCAGTGGAAATATGAACTCAGTGGGTCATTCCCTTCCTTTCTGTGCTGCTTTCAAAAACACAGGCAAAAGGAATGAGCTTTTGCTCAGCTCGATCCCTCAACAGCACCATGTCTCTGTTAAAACAGAGCCTGAAAAACTGCCTCCTTATCTTTAGAAACAACATTTACTAAAAGGAGCTGTTGTTGACAAGAAAAGTCTCATTTTCGAATACGAAAGGTTTCCAGCGCTCTGGGTATGAGGGGAAAGGTAAGTAATTCAGGAGTCACAATCAATAAGGAAGAGACTCTGAAGGATTTGTGAACAGGGAATGTTTCTTTTTCTCCCAATAGCATTTGTCCTGTGCTAAACCAGTGTATCTTTTGGGACTGCTGTAGCTTATAGACAGACCAGCACTCGGCTGAGTAAGGTATCGTACATAGGCAGAACAGAAAGACAAATATAAGACAAGAGCTCAGAGATGGATGCAGACAGACAGCTGGGGGAGTAGAAGGAAACAGAGTGGCATTATAATAATTGAGTCCTTATTTCAGATAAACAGCGAAAGGCACAACGACAAAATTTCTTTGCAATTTTAAAAGCTGCTGCTCCCTGTGTCAGCCCCAACCCTGCCATCCCCCAAGCCTAAGTGAAACAAATAAGCCTGTTAATAAAGACTGAGCAGCACTGGGAGCCGGACGGAAGTCTAGTGAAAGACAAATAGTTAAAGTTTACTAAGCAGTTACAAACAACCAAAAACAAGTCTTAAAATGGGAAGTGTCAGGCAAGCCCTTAATAACAGGTAATACAAGCAGCCCCACCTATAATTATGGTACTCGTCTCCCCACCCTCTGAATGTCACTCGTTTCCATCAATTGCAGGCTTTTCAGAGCACAGACAGTGCCTTGGCAATGTCTGCACACTGCCTTACAAAAATGGGGTGATGGTTTTTTATCTGAGCTTCTGAGAAGCTGCTGCAATATACATATTAAATAATAATAGCAGAAATAGTAGCAATAATAACAAAACAGGAGGGTCAGCTCTGCCCACACCTAGCTGTGCAGATACTATCATATCCCCAGTACCGTTTGAGGCAACCTTGAAAGACTGTGTGTAGATGTATTGAAAGGAATATATTTACCGAACATCACATAGTCCCCATTAGGAGATTTTTATGATCACATTACTGTGTGCTTTGTCTTCAAACGGAGACTTCACTGGCTTTTCTACCCATAAGCAAGAAAGAATACTTGCCACACTCATTATCGGTCTCTTGGTTCAGATTTTCTCTCTGATGTACAGCTGCTTCATTTTGTCTCTCAGTTTCAACAAGACGTATTGTTGTCATCTTTTCCGTAACAATTTCTGTATACTCCTGGAACTAGGTGACAGTCAGGGATATTGCTATGAGCCTGAGATTGGTACATACTTAAAAATGTTTTGAATGTGAAGAGATGACTGAATGTTTTTGTTTAGTTGCTATTTTACACATTTACCACCATTTGGGTCAGTGGATTTTTTAAAATTATATCAGTGCTTACTCATAAGCCTTGTAATCTTTTCCAAACTGCTCAGACTATTTAGGGGGCCTCAATGACTGTGCAAATCACATGGAAACTTCCACACCTGCAGATCTGAGAATGGGATGCTTTTTAAACATCTGATTCAATATTCAAGAAAGAATGAAAAAATAATAAATGTATGGGATGAATTTTCAAATAAATAGAGGTTTGTGAAGCAAATTAGGGAAGATTCTGAGAGACTTAGTGCCTCAGTGAACAAGCTCCTATGTATTTGCAATAATATAACCCACAAATCACAGTAAACCAAGTGTGGTGCTTTGATTTGTGAAAATATGCAAGACTATCCTTTTAACTATCTGATCAGCTTCATACCGAGCCCTCACAGTACCAAAAGGTCAGAATCCAAAAGGGTTAAGTATTGACTGACAAGAGGATGAAAGGAAAAGCAACAGAATGTAGGTGTATAAAGGTCTTGAGGGACATTCCTAAAAGTCAGTATCAGTTTTTATACTTCTTGCACAGGACCAGATATGAATTTCAAATAATGAATAGATTCGGATCATCTGTACTTTTCAGAAACGTGAAACTCATATTTATCTATGCCCATGCCTAAAACTTTTCTTCTTTTTTCTTGCTCAAGGCTCCATTATTTTGAAAATTCATGCCAAAAATTCATTATTTTTACTCTTTTTTTCACCCATTTTCCCCTGTTTAGGATATCATCCCCTTTCCTGTCTTTGCATCATTTGTACAGTCACTCACTGAACAATGCAGCCTATGAGTTTACAAAACAACATACATGGGTGAAATTTGCTAGTCATCCAGGTGTGACAATATGTTAGAAACAAATGGGTTTGAAAGCAAATAAATACTGGGGTGCTGCCTATTTCCAGTACCACCAAAAATTGCTTTGGATTCTAAACTCATCAAGCAGGCTAGTGACTTGCATAAACGGGGAATGTGCCCCTGCCCCTCAGTTCAGCTACAGCAGAGCCTGTTAGAGGACCTTCCATGTTGACAGTGACAGGATGGGAGACTCACAGTGTGACGGGGTGACTACAAAAGGCCCTTGGCAATCTGTGCTCCACTTTCCTTTTTCTAGGGTCAGGATGTTTTGGTAAGAGAGAGTTTGCTGGCAACCTGATCCTCCAGTTGGGGAGATCTTCAAAGGAGACGTGTCGGCAGCTGATGTTCCCCTTCTCCTGTCGGGTTTTTCCCACTCACACTGCAGATCCCTCCCCCAACAGACCTCCTGGTCCGCTCCTTCTTCCTTCCACAGCACAAGCTCAGCCACATTTGAGTCCCTTAGTACCGTGAGTTACATCAGGGAGCCTCCCCATGTTGTTTATAGGGCAGAGTGGCTCCACTGTGCAGTGGCATTAACCAGCTTCAAAACAATAATTTGAGAAGTTGTGTGGCTTCTAAATGGGAGCAAGAACCTCACAGTTGAGAAAAGCAGTGGCAAACAGAGCGAGACTGGGAGGCCAAAGGAAGGAGCTTATGAGGAGGAAATAGCTGCCAACCCATTCTTGCCACTTAGGACTTCGCAGAAACCATAGTAGTTTCATCTCTGCCCCACAATATTTCACATGCACCAGGCACCTACACAGGGAAACATAAACACATTGGCAAAGTTGGCAGAGCCCTTTCCCCACTCCTGTTTCTAGAGGCTTTGGTGCCCAGAGCTAAAACCTTCACACAAAAACACTCTCCAAGCCATCCCTCTGTGCTGGGGGTAATCTGATACAAAGAAAGAGAGCCTCACTTGTCCAGCCCTGCAGAAAGGCAAAAGAAGAGCTCAAAAAAACCCTATAGCCATGCAGCACCTGTGCCCTGAGCTGTGGGACAGCCCTCTCAGGGCTAGCTGGGGATGGGCTGCAGGGACCCCCAGCACATGTAGCAGTACATCCACATGCTGCCTCCCCCACTGCCCCGTGGATGTTACCTGACAAATTATAGCCAGCAACGCTGCTGTAAATGGCAGTATGTCTTGGAATGGTTTCAGTCAAATCACACTTCTCTGGCAGTGCACGGGGAGCAAGGTGGGTGTAAGGAAAAAGGCAGAGCCAGCTCAATAGCAAATATTGACACAAAACAATAACAAAATATTATTGTAGAAACCCAAACAATAAACAGATGAGTCTGTGGATGATTACAGCCCAAGAAAGGGCTTCAGACTCACTCATTCATGTTCACATTTCTAGTGCTAAAGAACACACTGCAGAAATGGAACCTGAGTAAGAACAGGCTGCAGAAACTGAGGTGAGGCAAATCAAAAATAAGTAATTTATAATTATGCAGAAGGGCAGATATTACCAGATATAACAAAATGTTAACAGTCACTCACTATGGGGTTTGTTTGTTAATTTTTAATGAGGGTGGTCCTGCTGACCATCCTTAACTCTCAATAAATGCTTTCTGGATTAGGTGCTCAGCAACAGAGAGGACTAGACTGACATTCAACATTCACAATAAAGCTTAATATTGAGCCACATTAGCCCATGAACAAAAAATAGTCTCTACTTTGTTAGTGATACATACAGCAGTGTAAAGCTGCCAGTCACACTACCTGCATTGTACAGATTGTCTTGCACTTAACTACCTGCTTGTCTCCAGAGCCAGCTATCAGATCTCCTCTTCTCCATTTTTGTTCTTTGGTGAGGGAGGACTGGTTTATAGAAGAAAACAAACAGAATGTTGTACCTACTCTCTGCCCTCCATTAAATTAATCAGGTGGTTTTGCATATGCTTTCTTAATGAAGTCACCCATGTCTCCCACCGTGTAACATTTTGTTGCGCAAAGTCACTGTTCTCCAATACATATATTTTTGTTGGGTAGGCCTAAGTCAACCATTGTTTCTCCCAGTTTTCCTGATGAATGCCAAGCAAGTCGTTTTAGTTGGCAGACAGCAAATTTGCAAAATCACCTGCTAACAGGAGCAAGGGACAGTACAGAGGACTCCACTAGCTGCCTAAATAACCTATAGGCCTGCTCCTCAGTCCTGCTTCAGATGTCCAGTTTTGATTTGTGTTTTCCTGTGTAATGCAGCCCTGATAATCTGAGCCAGGCAGTGCTTGGATACTTCCAGCAGCATGCTGTAGTCAGACGAACATCCTTTGAGAAGATGAGTAGCACTCTGCCTCCTAAAAGGAAGATACCAGGAATCTGAGGGACAGAGCACAACGCACCATTCTTTTGTAGCACCAGCTTTACTTTAGGAGAAAAGGAGACACTGACTGGGTTGTGGAAACACCTGCACAAAAGTTTGCAAAAGCACATTTTCACCCCATGCTTCATATGCAGAAATATTATTTACTCACTTGGATGATGACTAGGAGACACATTACCATGAACAATTATGGAGATGAATGCCTCAATTTTAGGAACTCATATTCCAGTTGTTACCCTAAGAAAACAGCTATGGACATAGACGGAAGCTGAGCCCAACTAATAACTTAAAAATCAGATCTCTGGAGTAGACATGAAGAAGCCACAGAAAACAAAGCAAGAGTTTGATTCAAAAGCAGCCTTAAAACTAAAACCATTTTCACTAGCACAGTACATACATCTTTGCTTAACTGATTATATGTTTTCTTCCTTGGGTAAAAGGGATTTGAGACATGCAAACTCTAGCTTAGGGACGAGTTGGGTAACGTCACACTTGCTCATGAGTAATCCAATTGACCTTCCCAGGCCGACTGGTGAGCAAACATTCCTCACCACCACCGAGGGTTGCACAATCGGTGGGGTTTCATTGTGCCTCTCCATCTGCACCACGCTCCCAGGCTGCACTGCATCTGCCTGGCTTCAGCACAAGTGCTTCCTGGAGCTTCTCTGATCACTACAATGCAACGCCAAAACACAGAGCATAAGTGTCCTGTGTGAGGCATTAGTCTGGTTAGTTCTCTCAGGATACGCACAGTACTTTCTCTCAGGACTGTAGAAAGAACATTTCAAGGTTACTCCATGAGAATAATCCATCTTTTAAAACACACAAGTTCTCTAATTACATTTGCAAAGAAAACAGAAAAAAAGCGGTGTGTGTACCGTGGCAATGAAAAAGCTAGTAAAGTCAGCGCAGCTGAGCCCTTAACTTTGCTTTTTCACCAGGTTTCAGACAATTAGGTCTGTGAGCAGTAAAAATAAAAGGGGGAGGGGAAAAAAAAGAAGATAAAGAAAAGAAGCACAGAGTCAATTTTTACAACACAGTGCCCAAATGAGAAGAGACCACTTGGCTTCATCTAACTTCCCATCTTCGTCGTCTGAAGAATGCTGCAACATGCTACGGGTACATGCCTGTAAGGTAACTCGTAACAGGCTTTCATCAACACTATATTTACCAGAAGAAAAAACAGTAAAAATCCCTGATTAGTTCACTGCTCATTAGACAAGCCAAATAGCAAAGAGATTTTTTTTTTCCTCTGCAATGAAGCAAATGGAAGAGCCAACACATACAAATATGCATCTGTTACTAATGAGATGTTTACAGTCCCTGCCTTGCCAATTGCACATATGTAATACCTCGCTTCGTCCTTACCTATAGAGCTCTGGTTAAGAGACAATAGGTGCAAATTAATGTCTAAACAGACATTATCTCTTCAAGCCTGGACATGACTTGAAGCCTTGTTAAATATTTTTAAATGCCACAGTTTTCTACTAAGGTTTTTAAATCCTTTCTTCTACTCTTTGCTGATGGTAAAAATGTTCAGGGGACAGGACAAGATACTTATAATAACAGGACATTTCACTCTGCACTTTGTTTTAGCATGTGGGGGGAATAATAATTGTATTCAGACTTGAAATGGCTTGGGTTACGCAGTTCAGAGCACAAGCACCTGCAGCAAATTAATTTGTTGTAGCACATTTATTATCTCATAGCTTCTATTTAGGCTGCAGCTGTTGCTATTATGTTAATAATGTTTTTTATCACCGCTGTATACAACAGGTTATGGTAATAGAGAAATTTTGGGGTGTGGGGTGTTGGTTTGGGTTTTTTCTAAAATTTTATTTCTCGGAAAGAAAAAAGATGGGGAGAATACAAGACATAAGCATTGATCAGGCATTTAGCCTTCTGTTTATTAGCTGATTTGAAAGAGAATGGGCAAGAGAAATTAGAAAAGAGTAACAATAGACAAAGATGGCGCGTGCAGAATTTGTGAAAGCAAAAAAGAAGAAGAGATGGAAAAAAAGAAAGAAAGAAAGAAAGACCGAACACCGCAGTGCTGGGGTGGTGAGTGTTCGGGTGGGGGCGGGGAAAATGCTGCAGTTTTCGTGAAATAATAAGGTGGAAAAAAAGGCATACAAAGAGTAGGTTTTTCATTGTCTGTAAAATATAAACACAGATGAATTCTGTCTTTGGTTTGTTCATGCTTTTCACTCTGCACAGCAGGGATGTTCTTAAGAAGTTGCCCTCTGCGAAATTTCACTAAATGGAAACCGTGGACCCTGCATGATGCGATTATAATCACACCAGCCATTCTTTTTACATAATTTTTTGTTTAAAATCCAGTAATGCTTCTTGTTTTTAAAACATATATCTATATCTATACATGCATCTAAAACAGTGCTGGTTTACGTCCCCCCAGCAAAGCACAAGCTGAAGCTGTAACTGGCTGTATCCCATCCGCAAATCTCCATGGACTCAAAAACAATATGAAAATTTTTAGCTGACAAGAACATGTCTGCTGCCTGCAGTCACTGCAATAGCTCACCATGTTGCCTACTAACCAAAAGATCAAAAATTATCGATTTCATGGCGCTGCGTGCTTGGGATAGAAAAGCTACTTTAAAATTTGCATTATTTAAGAAATGAATTAAGAGAAAAGACTCATGTTTTAGAGCACTTTGGAACATAAAAATCACTTTATGTTTTAATCTTATCAATGATTTACTATAATTCTATTATTTTTAGCAGCTGGTTCTGGAAATGATTTTTTTTTTGCCGATGAATTTAGGATTTTGCCGCAGTATACATCTGCAGTCCCAGAATCCTCTGGTAAGATAATCCCTCCTGCGATGGGGAAACGCCTTTAACCTTTTCGTGAATGAAAAATACGCAACCATTTTGAAATAAAAAGGCAGAAAGAATGATGATTTCTAAGAGCTGGAGTGAAATTTACTGTGAATCGAAAGAACAGGGAAAGGAAAACATACTGTAATCGCGTTGTGGGCGTTGGAGTTTCTAGCTGTTGTCTCCATCGCTCCTACCCTTTCTTCAACGGTGTCCGTAAATACGCCCGGAGTATGGTGTTACCCATATCTCAGGCGGGTGAGAAATCGAGAACCAAGATGCTAAGAAACACAGTGTTTCCTTGCCATGACTGCAGAAATGCTCCAACTACGACAGCCTCCATGCTGCAGGCTTTAAGGAAAATTTCGATTGCTGGTCATTGAAATTCATTTGGCCGGTAGATTCTTAAGATGACCAGGCTGCGTTCGGGGAGCCAAGCCTGTAGACAGCATGAGGTGTTTACAGCTGCTCGGGGTTTTCAGCTAGAAAGGGAAGAGGGAATTTTTCTGCGGCACAAAGACATCCCAAAGCCCTAGTCCGTGCACAGCCTGTTTGGAGATTTGTTCAAATTGAACTCTTCCTCTGATACCCTCATATTTTCAGAATGCATGTTAATTAAGAAAATGTGGTCTGAACATAAAAATCAGGTCTTAACAATTTACTATGTTCTGTTTTAAGATTATGTATTAGAGTCAATTACTCGGAATAAGGAAATCTGGCCTAAAGCTATTGAAAGAAAAAGGCAAAATTATATATCAACTACCTTTCTAAAGACAGCTTTCTATGTGACTGCAGCTATATATTTAGAGTATTGACAATTAAAGGTTACCACTCTGGGAAATCAGGGGGTTCATGTGGACAGTCTGATTAGGGAAGAAGGAGGTAGGTGTCACACCTCTGCGACTGTTATTGTTTTTGCCTGTGTTTCTGGCTGGCTTCTCTGCCAGGGTGCCTGAGCACAGCCATTGCAATTGTTTTGAACAAGGAGTGTGAGACCCATAACCATTCAGAGACAGGCACATGGAAATTTTAAAGGAAAACTTAAGGGCTGTCATAGACGTGATAATGACAGCATTTTGATCAGTACTGTGGATCTTTGCTTACAGGATCACTCATTAAACTTCGACTACAAAGCCATCCTGATATTTGTTTGGTTAGTAGTAATTGAACTATATGTACGGGAGATGCAATGCTTCGGGTTTAGTCTGTTCCATTGCTTAATATGCCAGTAATCAGATATTCTGATGAGTAATGCCTCAGCTGCTAAATCAGCTGGAGACGTTTTTTTAATTTCTGAAACATACCTGAAATAAAGTTCAACTGTTGTAGAAATTCTTGTGCACTGAATTAAACATTAAGGCATATTGCATTTATCCAAAACAGGAACAGGGAGGGAAAGAATCCCTTCTTTTTTTTTTTTTTTTTTTTTTAAATAAAATCGGTGGTCAATGATAAGTCTATTTCTGATACTTGCAGCAACATTTATAGACTATTCCAGTTTATGTCATTTGAACCAGTTAAGAAATTTTTTGATCAGTATCTTCTGTACTAATTTATTACTAATTCGTACGGTCTTTCTTTCCTCCAAAATGACCCAGATACACATTCACATCATTTTTTTGCATAATTTCTGAGAAAAGTGAAATCTCCCCATTATTTTGATTTTGACTAATTCTATTTTTCTTTTTCAATAAAGAATATTTTTTTTTTTCACTGAAACTGAGCCCAAATGGCACTGATATTTGCTTTAACACAGCAATGATTTTGATGTGTATTAATAAAATGTAGGTCTCAAGTATGAGGCAGAAGTTGTATGGATTAGTTCTGGGTCTCAAAGAGCGCTTAAATAGTGCAAGCATCTCCTCTCTTTTCCCCTTCGCTCCTGTATGAAAGTGGAAATATGTGACTTCTTTAATACACCACAACTTCACTTCGCTGGAACAAGATTCCTTTTCTTTTTTCCTTTCTGTTTAAGAGGATCAGAATGATGTACTTTTTTGCTGACAAGTGAATATATATTTAGTCAGTGTCTGAAAAAAATATCTGTAGTTGATTCTTGAGTATGTTCCTAGAGCATGCACAGTTAGAAGCCAATTATGCATACATTTTTAAGATCCATATGGGAAATCAAAGATTCAGGCCCAGAGCCCTAGATATTTCTGTAATTGGTAATTTTGCTTTGTCCTCACATTTGTGCCATGCCTACTCATTCGTCACTATGTTCCTTAAAAACATAGTTAAACGTCAGGATTTCAGAAGGAAAGGTGACCAACTAAGTTTACCTTTAGCTGTTTTTAATTTTTAATTAACGGTCTTCCTGCTTTGCACTGTGCTAAAAGTTAGCTCTCCAAAAGCAGTCCTAAGGATGTAAAAAAACCAAATAGGCAAACAAAAAGATTGAAATAATTATCTTTTAAAATTTAACCATGAAGCTCTCCTTTGCACTGAGGATTTCTTACTGCAATGATACACAATGGACACGTTAGGGGACTGCTTGACCTTTCACAAAAAAGAATATGTCTGAAGCATATTCTTCTAGCAAACTGCCACCAAACCAAACCTATTAAAGTATAAAAGGGCTCAGAGAAAACTTCTGAAGCTGCATATACACACTCAGTGCTTCTTGAGGAAGAAGGAAAAAAATGTAGAAAGGGAAGAACAACGAGACTGTTTGTGAATTTACTCATGAAGCCCCACACTGTAATATCCAATATAACATTTACTCTTCTTGTTTAGATAGTGGAACTTGACACACGGTATTTTAGAAAAATTAGAAACATAAAATGTATTGTAGAAATATTTTTATAATTGAAAGAACACTGTGACAAGTTAATCATAATTGCAACACTTTGGCTACTAAGATACTTGTTTTGCTGGAGCAGGGTTT
>VXBX01006407.1:148341-235797 GCA_013400415.1 Scytalopus superciliaris | reverse complement strand
AAAAAAGCCCAACAAACCAAACAAACAAACTCTTTCGTGCACGATTAGTTACTCCTGGAACAGTGCGGTTTTTTAAATGTAGCAAACTTGCGATTCTTCCCTAACTAAAACTTGACGTAGGACTTTAGGCTGCTGCTTCTCGATTCTCTTCAAAAAATACCCTCCTTTGAAGATTATCCCTTCTGGTAGGAAAGGACAGGCTGTGAAGGTACCGCGGGCAACTTGTGACTTTAGGAATAGCAGTGTTGATCTTTTTAATCAGCTACTTCTTGATCTCTTTCTTATGGAGCAGCCATTGTTCTGACACTGTATATTCCAGACATCTGTGGCCCTCCCATCCCCCAAAGTATGCAAGTGGTGAATGGAAAGAGGCTGGGCTGGTATGCTGAGGTCGACGGACGGAAATCAAGGAGGGGTTTTAGTAAAACAGGATCTTTATGTGCTGAGAATGTAGTAAAGGCAAAGACTCGACAACTACCTGAAGGAGTGTCGGGATTTTCTTGATACTAAGTTCGGACACACCAGATAGCAACTTTTCAATTATGATTTTGCTTCTGAATGACAAAAAGGCACTACTGTAGGGCTCTAAAAAAACCACAAGAGGCAAAACTTACTGGTGTGTATTGAGCAAAGTTAAAATGTGAATTTCAGTAACTAACAGTCCACGAACCTAATGTTCATCTTGCACTTTTAATAAGAAGGTGGTGACAGCTGCAGGTATGTGGCTACTGTGTCGATTGTCTAATGACTGTCTAATAGCTGGTACGGTTGCAAATGAGCCTCCTTAGGTACTCAGACAAGAATTTAAGGCTCTGTAGATTCAGCCATTCAGTACAAAATCATATTGCATGTCGTGTTGTTCTGGGGTTGTTGTAGAGAAGTGTCATATTTGCTTGTCTATTAGTTCAGGTATTTTCTGCTTAGGTATGAACTAATAGGGGTGGGAATATTCATGTTGGTCTGTATGACTGATCATTTCAAGGAGAGAAGTGAGTGAAAACATGTAAAGGATGTCAAGCACAATAGCTTCTAAAAGCAAGGATTTAATACAAAGTAAAGGCTAGGAAAGTCAGTTCTTCAAATATTGTGTTACAGCCTTATTAGCCCAAGCTTCCTTTTTCTTACCTAAGCTATAAATAGGCTGGGCTCTCTGCATGGTGTATAGTCTACTACGGACCCCAGTGTTTTGCTGTGACTGCGTGGTATGTCAGTAACTGGCTTATCAAACCTTGGCCATGAAACCTGCTGGCCCTTCAGACGGGATGATTTCTTTGTGAAGCAGATGTCTGTCTTTTGTGACTTTCCACCTGAATTAACATTCTGAAATACTGTCTTCTGAAGAGTTAAACTTGAGTTTTTGTGGATATTAAGAAAAACAGTACTAGAGGCCTTCTAAACTAATTTCGCAGTATTTTGAGGGGTAGAAAGGGAAGTGCAAGGTCGGGACAGAAAATATGGCTATTGTAAGTTTCTGTCAGAAACTGAAGTCTGAATGTGTGGTCTGAAACTCCTGGATAAGAATGTTTCTGCAAAATACTGTCTAATAGGCAGACTAGTTTGCAAATACAGCAGTAATCAAAATCACTTATGTTAATTCATGGTTAAAGCTGGTAATGCAGGGATTGTGGTGATCATGCAGTTGCCTGCAGCAAAGCTTGTTCTGTGGCTCTGGTAGCTTGCATACCGTGGCAGGAAAATCAGGACTGACCTTGCTTATCTTGAGCATCATACTTCAGGAAGCCTGATAAAAACCTGGTGAGAAACTGTGCAGGCAGTTGTGACTTGCTCTTGGGTTCTCACAACATGTGCTTGCAAGCTCTGAGCCCAATGCCTTGCTGGGTGACTTGAGTGGTAGCACAGAAATGGCAAATTCCTTGGCAGTAAATATTGTGTGCGACTCCTCCTGCCTCTTAAGATAAAATTATTATTATCCTGGTCAGATGAGTAGGGCAATATCGCTGATTTTCCCATTAAGCATTGGAATCTTGTTTTGGGGGTGCTTTGAGGTTATGCACCAACTGAATTGGTTAGACTTGCCAACATAAGGCAGCCTTAACTTTTAATATCTGTTTCTGGCACTTGCTTCCAAGGTAAAACTTGCTGTAGTCTGTGATCAAGCTTCAGTTCAAGAGGTTAATGCCTTAGAATATGCTGGTGTTGTGCAGTCTGTGTTGCCTCATGAAAAGAAAGAATACAGAAAAGTTGGTTTGGGGTTTTTTTTGGGTTTTGTTTTGGTTTTGGTGTTTTGTTTGGGTTTTTTGTTTGGTTTTGGTTTTGTTTTGGGGCTTTTTCGGCAGTGACAGGTAACTTTAGTGCAGGGGAGAGAACTAATGGAAGTCTTATTCTGGCATTTCTGTCTGTGTGGAGCACCAAAATGATGAGGTGAGAGGTGAAACATACCTATAGCTCAGCTTGCCCTCGTGAATCTGTGAACTCTGCTATGTGAAAGCAAATGCATCCTGTACTTCAGTTGCCTTGGGAAGTAAGGGTGCAAATGTTACTTTACAGTAGAACTTTTTGTTCATGTTCCAAGTTGCTTTAGGAAACAATGTACACTGGCTGGATTAGTATTGCAGAAGTGGAGTGCTTGCTCTGTTACTGTTACTTAACACTAAATCAACTGTGGAGCCTCGTTTGAGGAATGACTTAGTTCACTTAAAGGTTGAAAGAGTTAATTTAGTGTTCTATGTTGCTGCTTTTAAAAAATAGTATGAGCTAGCTGGATTTTGCTGGAGTTGGCAAACGCACAGCGTGCGCTGTAAGTGTATTTGCTGGAACTAGCATTTCTAGGCTGACTTACTGTGCTAAATAGACTTGTATAAATTGGAAAAGTTTGCCAACTCTGCAGCAACTGTAGCAAGTAGTTCTGTATTGTCCTGGCAACAATTCAGGTGCCCTCCAGTGGCCAGAAATCTTAAGATCCTGAAGGTGCTGATAAATGCAGCTGCCTTGTCAGTTTGCCTTAATTAAAACTGAATTGAAGAAACATCTCTTGGTGTCAGACTTCATTAGCATGTTTGTTGTTCAAACAGTGCTTTTTGGAGTGTTGGTATGCCTTATTGTAAATACATAGTTATTCTGACAGACAAGCAAAGACAGACACTTCAGATTCATAAGTATTTCATTAGTGTCAGTGCAATTATGACTAATCATTCCGGTTTCTTAAACCGTGGAGATTAATGTTTAACATCCATGTTCAGGGCTGGCTACAAGGTTGCAGCCTGAGAAGCAACTAGATTATGGTCAGATACTTCCTGGTTTGGAAGGGGGATTGTTTGCTAAATTGTTGCTGTATTAGAGTGGACATGGATGTTTCAAGTTGTATACAAACAGGAAGGAAAGATACTTCTGTAACACAATGGCTGTCAACCACCCAACAACCTTGTTACTGATGTACATGATCGTGGTAAATCACCGCAGAACCATTAAGTGTCTTTTTGACACTCAAAACTATGTGAGCAGCGAAACTTAAGGGCTCCCAGTGGTTTGTTGCTGAACCTTATTAGTGTTAAATAAAATGTGGCATAATATTTGTCTAAATTATCTTTGGTTGCCTCTAAATGGTCATGATGGCAGCTTTTTTATTTTTGTTTGTGGCTATGTAAGACTAAAGAATGAATTTTGATCCTGGCTAGTGCCATCTACTACGGGCATCTTACTCAGTGATAAGTATGGGCACATGGACCAAAAGCTGTAAATTAGTGCAAATTTATTAAGTGAGTTCTGCTGGCAAACTAAACCTTAGAAACACTGGCTCATCCCTAACCAAGAGAGACAGGAGTATGTCTAATGTAGATACCTGTGTCCTACAGATGAAAGGTGGGAGCTGTCTAAGCTGTGATAATAAAACTTAGTGAATGCTACATGAAATCCTAATTGCCTGCTAGTGATCAAAAGATCTCAAGTCCATTGCTGAACAGAAGTGGCTTAGTAACTGTTTTGAGGTTACTTGCTTGTTAGTGGTGCTTAGTTGGTCAAAACAATTAAGGCATAAGAGTAATTGGGTTGATAATCTTGTTAAGAACTTGATGCAACTTCATAAACTTGAAACTATCATATCAACTGCTGTCAAAAGATTATTATGTACGTTATGTGGATAAGTTCATTACTTTTGTTCTCAATCTGGATGTGTATTGCCTGACTTGTAGTTGAAGCAGTTTTCATATCATAACATTTATGATTACCATCAGCTCTTCTCTTGGACAGTCAGAAGTATACTTAGGTACTTGGAGTCAATTTTGCCTAATAAAGTAAAAGTTTTTACTAATGTTGCAGTACACTTGCCAATGAAAAACTTTCTTAAATCATTACTTTCAAACATGGCCTAATAACTTGTCAACTTGAGCACAGCTGCTGCTTGTAGGTCTTAGAAACAACCAGAAATTTCTAGAGAGAGCAAATAAATACCCAGAGCAGAAAATGTTTTGTTTGCAGATCTTGTTAGAAGCTGCTGGTATAGTTGCCCGTGATTTTGATTATAAAGGATTGTCTTGACAGACCTCTTGCAGCTCTTGAATGTTCTCTAGGTACAGGGCAAAATAATTGTGCTGTGGATCCAAACACTTAATTTCTAAAGCAACAAGCTCCAGTGCTGTGAGATTTCAGCTATTGCAGTCTAAGTGTGCTTTTAAGTAGGAGTATGTGAGTATGTGTAAAGGTGCTGTCTTTACATTGCATGGGATGCCCAGCCATATGCCTCTGGAAGCCTTAGGCTGTGGCCAGCATCAAACAAAATTCTATAGGTCACCACTGATAGTTGTAAGAAATTATGGTGGTAGGTAACTGCTACCAAGTCCCTTTTGATATATCCAGCTGTCCCATCGGGCTGTAATTTATGTCAAAGTTGCTCTAAAATGTCTGTGCTAAAGAGTGAAATACGGTGCATCAAAGGTGTCAGAGAATATTTATGTGATGTTGCCAACTTCACTTTTGGGGAAGCTTCCTGGCAAGTTCTCCAGTTTGAAAGTTAATCTCTTAGAAGGTTCTTGTAAATTGGTGTCCAGATGAACTTTATTTCTCTTTGAGTAACTTCCCTGATGTGCTTGATCTGAATTCTCTTTCAGGTTCTTGTAATTTTGTACATTAGTTATTTCAGGTATTTGCTGGTTGACAGTGGCTCTCAGACTGAAGTTAACTATTGCTTTATTGAGACTTCTAATGGGCTGTTTTTAAAAGGGTACTTAAACCTTAGTACCTGTGAAGACCCTGATGAATTACACAAGCTGTTAGTGCCTCAGTGCTGTGTAAGTTGCTCAGAGTGCTGTGTTTCATCGACAGGCAGTGCTGCAGCTGAGAAATACCCATCTGGTAGGGAAATCTCTCACTTCCACTTTTGATATCTTTTAAAAGTTACCTGAACTGTCAGTGGAAAGTTGCCCTTCGCTGATTGTTTAAAACTATCTCTGCTCTGTGTGGCTTTTGGTACTTGAGGTGAGCAAGACAAAATGTGGCTCTTGCTACGACTTACATTATAGCCTCAACTGCACTTGAAACTTGAGTTATCTCAGTTGAACATTTGGCAAGCTGGGTAGGAAGTGTGATTCTTTACTAGCCCGCTTTCTCTTTCAGGAGGAGAGGGAAGGTAAAATAAGTGAGTGTCCTGTCATACCAGAACACTGTAGTGCTCCAGTTCTAAGGGAGGTGAAGTGTGATAGAATGGAACCTTAAAGCTGTGTTGTAAAGTTCTCGAGGCCTCTTTCCCTCCTCTGTCACATGTGCTGAAGACTGGATGGAGTGTAAAACAAGCCTCAAGTTTTTGGAATTTGTAACTGGAGTCTTCTCTTCACTAGATGTTTTTTGAGGAATGAGTTCTTTTTTTCAATACAGCTAACCCAGTGTTTTAAGTCTAGTCAAGACTTCCAGATGCCTTTATTCAGTTCCATCAAGCAGTTGTAATCAACTTGGAGAAATCTAGCAAGAACAGAAATATTTACATGCTGTTTGCTTTAGCTAATGAGCATGTGAATAGAAACTCTACTCTGTGCTCTTAATTGGTCTTAGATTGCTGAGATGACTGAAAATAGACAAGCATAACACTTTATTTTGTGCTGTAGCATCAAATGAACTCTTTTAAAAAAAACCAAACTAGTGCAGGACGTTCTTTTGCCTTTGTTACGGAAAGGAATTTTTAAATAATTTCTAAGGCAGAAAACAAGCTGAAAAGCCAGAACAGTTGATGGAATAATAAACTGGGGTGCCTGAAGGAAAAAGGAAATAATGAAGTGAAAATGAAGCAGCAAAGAACAGCGGCTGAAATAGAGGTAACTTGCAGTGAGTGTTGGCAGATGTGTGTGTGTGTGCTGTCAAATACCCCTCTTCCACTTTAAATCTGTGGATTATCTGGGCTAGTTTGTTGCCTCTTTCAGCATGTATTAAGGATATTTAAAGCTTGCAAGTTGGAACCTTTTAACCTTTGAGGTCAGTAAAGCAGATACCATTCAGATTTCTTAATTTCATGATGTTTGATAGGAGAAACAGATTTTTAGACTTTCAAGTCTTAATAATAAGAGAATTTAAAGACCATCTTAACAGTGTTGTATATTGTGGGTTCACAGTCAAATTTACTGTGGTGTGATTAGCTAAATCTAAAATAAAATGTATTGCTGTTTGTGAGGCATCTTATAACTTTCTGCAGGCATTAGTGGAATGCATTGTGTGAAGCATTCTAGCTTGTGTAAATTTGGGCTGGTTGGATTACACAGGATCCTGACTCTATCACTGGAGTGAAGAAGAACACTTCACTAAGCAAGAGCAGTTTAGTGGTTGGAGGGAATGATGCTAACTTAGCAAATGTTGTTTGAGGAAATGACTGGAGCAATTCTGTCATGAGTTAAAATTTATAAAGCAGTTTGTTCTGTTGCAGTCCAGGATCAGTAAGATGGATTTCACTGTGGGCATGTCCTGTGGCATTCAGGTCAGGATTGCTGGTGGCTCTTGGCTTTCAGTGGAACTACTGAAATAGCTGAAGTTGCTGTATCTTGGCACAACACTTGAATATAATAATACTGCTTTATCTCTTGCCATGGCATTTCTTCTGAGATGCTACTGAAGGCTACAGATCAATGTTTCTACCATGTAACCTAAAAGAAGGTAGAAAAGTTTTAAAGCTCTGAAAACCCATGGTGGGTTTATTCCTTTTAGATTAAAAAGGTTGCATGGTGCGATTTGCTTCATTTTAATGTTACGTACTGTGTAAGCTATTTCTATTTACTTAAGATATCTTGTCATAAGCCATCTGAATATATTTTTACCCAGTACTAAATAGCAGCCTGCTGAAAGCAGAAGGAAGCCTGACATTACCATGCAATACATGAAGTTTTATATTCTGATTCTTGGTATGGATAACAAGATAAACCTTAACTTTACTGTCTCTGCAAATATCCAAGTGGTGCATGGCTTTGTTTAATGCAATAATTTATAGCCCTAAAATATTATTTGAGAGCCAGCTTTCAATGAGTTTCATAGTAGTTTTCATCCATCCAGGTCCTTAAAGCACCGGTGTGAAGAAGTTACTGTTGGTGGGTAACTAATTTCACAATCAAGGCCTTTTAATGCTTTCATAAAGCTAATTGCAAAATAATCTGTGCACACTGCATACAGCTATTCATTTTAGAGTGGATAAGGTGACAGAGAACTGCTAATGCTAATACTTGAGACAGAACATGGGAATGCTCTTCAGTATTTTTTTCTTGATATGAAAATGTATTTGAGGAAAATGTGTATTTAATCCTGTGGTATCTTTGTACAAGAAAATTTATTTTTTTTTTTTTAATACATGTGTTCAGAGTGAAACTCAAGCACATTATCTGTTCCTATTTTCAAATAAAATGTCTTCTGTTCATTGTGCAGAAAAAAAGTGTAAATGCAGACTGTCATTCCTACAGCAAGGTTCTAAAATTCCTTAAAACACAGCACCAAAACTGTGCTTTCAGGACTTCTTACCAATCTTACAGAAGCATCTGATACATGAAGGGCCTCCAAAATTGCCTACAAAGCATACTTTTTGTCTATCTGGGTAGATATGAAAGAAGAGGACTTTATCCAAATGGGGATAAGGAATAATTAGAAGTTTACAACAGATTGGATCATGTCTTCATGAGACTAAGAGGGGTAGAAGTAGGTTTGTTTGTTGTGGGATTGGTTAGACCAAAAATCACTCAGGGAGACAGGCCAGCCATTCCTGCCTTAAAGTGCTTTCTATACCATGAAAGTTTTTATTCCTGATGTTTCCACTGTCAGCATTGTCTTACTTGGATGATTCTTGCTCTCTCTGTTCTAGAAAACAGAGGATAAGATTAAAACTTCCAGGATAAGATTAAAAAGGCTTAAAAAAAATAAATCCTTAATTGGATGTATTTCCCAAATCTTCCACTTGAAAACTAAGGTTAATAGGAAGCTTCCACTACATTAAGAACAGATATAAGGACTTGGGTCTTTGGCTCATAGTAATGAGTGCTGTAGTTACGTGGTGGTGTTAGTTGTGAGCTGGTGTAGCCTGTATGTTCTGGGTACAGACTTTTGCAAAGCAGATACAAGGGTAGTGATGTTATTGTCAGGCAGCTGCCTGAAACAAGGACCATAAAATCAGACTCAAAGAATGCTTCCAGTAACACATTAGGAATACTTGCAATAACTTCAGAGCACTTGGAGATAAACTATTTTCCCATGTGTGAACTTCCCTTTTGTGTAGATTATACATGTTTTTAATTGCTGTAACCATCACAAGATGATTAGTAACTGCTTGCCCAATGTCAGAAAGTGTGTCATTCAGAACTGGTGCTTAGTTTAAAGCTACAGTTGCTTTGCCTGTCCTAGATGAGATGTATGAAAACACAGTCAGTAGACATGTAAATTCAGTAAATCATGGTGATTGGATGTATCAGTCTGGATTTCTCATACAAGGGTTAGTAACATTCTACTCTAGAGCACAAGATTTGTGGAAGACTTGCAAACTCTGACTTGCTTTATAAATGTGACGAGAATGTGGGGAGAAGTGCTTATCAGCTCAGTCAGATGTAATTTGAATCAATCTTAATGAAGAGAATTGTTCAGATCTGAGAACTGCTGTAGGCTTGTTGACTTCCTTGGTGTGTGCCCTAACTGTCCTCCAAAATCAGGATACTTAATAAGAAATACCTAATGAGAAATAATATCTAATACTTCTTCCATTCCTTTTGAAAACCAAGCTGTTTGAATTGTCTTCTGTGGAAACTTGAAATTATTAGCTCATAAGTCTTCTAAGATTGCACAACAATCTTTCTCAGATTGGGACAGATGGTACACAATACAGACTAGTGCTGTGTCATGCATTGCTGCTCTTCATGTGTGAAGTTTAATACGTAGTTTTAAAAAAAACCACCCTCCATTTAACCCCAAACCTGATGATACTTGCTAAGCAAGGGGATACTGTCATGGGAGAGGAGGAGCTTTTTAATAGGTGAAGAGTCTCATAACTCCTAGCAGTGCATCCCTATGAACTTCTGTATAACATGACATTTATCGAAATTCAGATATTTGAGTATCAGGTAGTCTTCAAAACCAGTGAGGCTTACAGAAGCTGGCTGTTATGCTGACATTTGTTTGTAAAGTATGTTGAGGCATTCTGTCCCTTTCTGACTGCTGAGATTTGTATGGCTGACCTTGACACTGTAATGTCACTAGTTGTGTGTCCTCCGATTAATTTGAATAAGGGTGAAGGAGCTGGTATATTTTTCATGGTTGAAGAATACAAGCATAATTATCCTTTTTGTTTGTTTCCCCTCCCACCTTGCCCACAAGTACTCATCCAGTTGGTCAGGAAAAGGAAGAACACAAATGTTCGTACCCAGCCTGGTGTTGCTCCCTTTGTAAGTACAGTGGTTAACTTTGGCAGTGACAAACAGGAAGACAAAGTCAGCAATTTGCCTGGACCCAGTTCATCCCCTTGTAAAATGAGAAGAGAATGTGGAAGAAAAGACGAGAGAATGTCAGTTGCAGAAAACTTAAAACTGTGGTTAGCCTTTTGTGGACAGTTACCTTGAATTCCTAGGGTAAAACCCAATTTCCCATCTAAATAATTAAAGAAAAGCTACTAGGAGTTGCTGAGGGGGATTACAGGTATATGAAGTGCAGATTAGGATGTTAGAACTTTCAGGTGCAGCTAGAAGGCTGATCTAGGGTTAGCATTCCAAAGACTGGATGTCTCACTGACAGTGCAGTTCTGAACACTTAATCAGTATTTTTCATTGCTATTTTGTAGATGTTCTGCAGCTTTATTTTGGAGTAGTGCTGCAGTTCATTGGCTAGTGCGGCCTGTTGAATTTTACTTAATGGTACAGCTGTTCTTCTGATCTCTTCAGGCTGCTGAAATTGAAACAGCCATTTCAGAGTGCAGTTACTGTAAGCCAGTTGCCTTCATTTGTGCAGAATTCAACAGTGGAAGGAAATTATAAATGTCATTCCCAAGCCCCATGTTGCATATTTGAGTCCCAGGTGGCGGGAAGTATCTCTAAGTGTAGTCACCACTCTTAACATACTGGTAGATGAACCAGTCAACTTCAAAACTTTGGTATTAATTTTTTTAGCAGAGTCCTGATGGGAGGAGACTGGAAAGGTTACAATAAAAATAGATCTTTTTTTGTGCTAAGCATATTGTGAATTCTGTATGGCAGCTAGATCCTGCCCAGTTTTCTATTGCAAATGTCACATCTGACTGTGAGAACTACAGGGAGCAAAAATACAAATTTTACTGTTGGTGCTATTCCACTTCTTTCTGTTTGGAAAGTGTGAGTGGGAATGACAAAGACCTGCTAAGAGCTATCAAGCTTTTGTATAGGTGCTTCCTCCACCTTAGCTACTCATTAGAATTTTTGAATTAATGATGAACTGACAGCATGACTAAGTCTTTTCTTCTCTTACCACTCTTATTCCTGCACTTTTAACAGCACATTGGAGGAATCCAGTGTTGGAGGGACTAAAAAAAAATAAAATGGCTGCATTGTCAGAATATCTTCCATGCAGATTGTGAGGAGTAGACTCGGGGTTGGCTAGTCTCTTCCAGGCTGTGGAGGAGGACCAGTTTAGGGACCTAAGCATTTCCAACTGCATAACAGAGTACTTACTGTTGTTGTGTTATGTCTTATATCAGCTTAATGCTGCTTATCTGCTGTGATGCAGATCTACTGTCCATTTTAAAAGAGCCAGGGAAGAGTTGCTGCCAAAAGTTGTGGGAGTGCAGAGTCAGGACAAACAGCATTGGCATTTGTACAGCAAAGTAACAAGATTGCTCAGGAGCTGCTGGAGTATCTTGCAGCTGGCTCGGAGACAGTGAAACACAAGTTTGCCGCAGAGTTGCTTTAAAACTGTTGGCCTGTCCTTTGTTAAATTACGATTTTCTAAAAAGTACTTCTGAAGGAAACTCTTAAACTGGAAAACCTGTCTTTACACAAATAGAGCGTCAAATGGACTTTGTTCTCCTGACAAACAGTGCTGCCGACCTGTCCTTTAAAGAGATTAGTGGCCTGCCTTTACTTCATTGTCCAGGAATGTTTGATCAGCACAGCTCTAACACCTAACTGGCACACTGAAAGCTGATTGCTGCAAGAGATGGTTTTGCTCACTGCACTACCTACCACTACAAATGCTTCTGCTTGGCTGGCTCCCAGGATAGGCTGTCACCAGCTCTGTGTCTGTGCTGGAAACAGTGTTGGACTGTGCAGGGGAAGGGGAACAAATGAAGTAAAAGGGACACATTGTGGAGCTGTAGCCTCACATTTCTCTTTCTGGGTTAGTGAAAAGACAGCTACAGATTTATGGTACAAATACCTCCATACTGCTTGATGATATCAAATGAAGGTGCATACTGAAAATTTAGATGGGGCATTTGATCATCTTTCAGCCTCCTGCCCCCAGTTATCTTTGATGACTTAATTTGTGTGTAACTAAAGGACAGCTTTTTTTTTTTTTTTTTTTTTTAATGAGGCTGGTTCAATTTTCAGTTTTAACTTCAAGGAAGAGTTTTGTGGAGGGAGAAACCTTTTCTTGTTGTGGTACAGGAAAGGAGTAAAGAAGGAGGTGCAATTATACCTATTTAGGTAGTCTCTGTGCCACTGGAATAATAGCAGCTAGCCTTAAATGGTCATTTCAGTTTTCCCTGTGAAAATTCATGTTGTAGCCCTGTATCAAACAGTTTTTCTAGTATCTTAAGAGTGGTTTATCTTTGAGGGAAATGAGGAAGTCTGACATTTAGCCCTTGTCTTTAGGGCATGTCCAAGCTGTGGAATTTAATGGCTGGATTTCATCTTATGCAAGTATAAAGGAGTGAAAAATAGCTCCATCATGGTCAGTCTTCAAGTCTCTCTCTTGCAGCTTTAAGGGGAGAATATATCTTACATATAGTCTGACAGAAAAGGTCTGGGTGATACATCATGTTCTTTTGCATGTCTGTCCGTGGGGGTTTACTAATTAGAATTGGAATGTACTCACTGTAGTAATGAAATGGCAAAATGTGCGAAGCCTTAGTTTGCAATTCTAGTGTTCTAATATGAAATCCTGTCTTACTAGTTCTGATTAATAAGTTCTAACCTTGTTCTTTTTTAGGATTTCTAAAAGGGAGCAAGAAAGACTTCTGGGAGCATAACAAAGACCATGGCAACTCAAGGTATATAATGCATTACCATTTCTGTTAGTAGAATCTGGCAGGCTCCTTACTCCTCTCTTTTTAACTTTCCAAAGTCATTTGGATTGAATAACATCTGGTCTACTACAGTAATTAATACCTTACACTGGAAATCAAACCTGCAGACAAGTTTGCTGTAAGCATTTTGGGTCCCTTAAGTACAGTCAAGTACATAAACACAATATGTGGAAAAGGGAACCTTTAAGCAGTAGGTCAGGACAATCACAGTAGGCAGTGATTGTTCTGCCTGTTTGTCAGGTTTAGGTGTCTGCATTGGCTCAACAGAAAGCCTCAGTTCAAAATTGCCATCTCATTTGCAGCGCTGGGTTGTGGTAGTTGTTTATAACAGCTTATTTTAATTTAAAATCTGTGTCATCTCCTGTAGGAATAATATATGCTGGAGTAATTGAACTAAACTTAATTGTTCAACAATGATTTCTTACAGCTGACTTGATGGAGCTGGATATGGCAATGGAGCCAGACAGAAAAGCAGCAGTCAGTCATTGGCAGCAACAATCATATCTGGACTCTGGGATCCATTCCGGTGCCACAACAACTGCTCCCTCCTTGAGTGGCAAGGGAAATCCTGAAGAGGAAGATGTGGACACAACACAAGTGCTGTACGAGTGGGAGCAGGGATTCTCTCAGTCGTTTACCCAGGAGCAAGTTGCTGGTAAGGCCTATTCTATTACACTGGTTTGCTTAGACATGCAGTTTAATGATACAAAAACCTAAATACTGAGTTATTACCAATCTAGAAGATGAGCTTTTTATTCCTAGTTTGAGCTAACAAGTTCCCTTGTTTTTCAGATATTGATGGCCAGTATGCAATGACTAGAGCTCAGAGAGTGCGTGCAGCTATGTTCCCTGAAACACTGGATGAAGGAATGCAAATCCCATCCACACAATTTGATGCAGCTCATCCAACTAATGTGCAACGCCTGGCTGAGCCATCTCAGATGTTAAAACATGCTGTTGTTAATTTGATAAACTACCAGGATGATGCTGAACTTGCAACTCGTGCAATCCCAGAACTGACCAAACTGTTGAATGATGAGGACCAGGTAAGTACTTTCTTTTCCCTCAGTGCAGCTTGCTTGTAGGGTGCTTTAGTGACCGTAAAACTAAAAGCTTTCTTCACATGTTTCTGTTAGGTGGTGGTGAACAAGGCTGCAGTTATGGTTCATCAGTTATCCAAAAAGGAAGCATCTCGCCATGCTATTATGAGATCTCCTCAAATGGTGTCTGCTATTGTACGTACCATGCAGAATACAAACGATGTGGAAACAGCCCGTTGTACTGCAGGCACACTACACAATCTCTCACATCACCGTGAAGGCTTGCTGGCCATCTTCAAATCAGGAGGCATCCCTGCTTTGGTTAAAATGCTTGGGTATGTGGACTACTAAGACAGTACTTGTGCTTTTTGGTTGGATCTGGTAGGAGCAGGTGCTCATGAGGTTTTTCCCTCCTTTAGGTCCCCCGTGGACTCTGTGCTGTTTTATGCCATTACAACTCTGCACAATCTCCTGTTGCATCAGGAAGGAGCCAAAATGGCTGTCCGTCTAGCTGGTGGGCTGCAGAAAATGGTGGCCTTGCTCAACAAGACAAATGTCAAGTTCTTGGCCATCACAACAGACTGCCTTCAGATCTTAGCGTATGGCAATCAAGAAAGTAAGGTAGGTGGTACTGCTATTGAAGGAGTTAAAATGAGCAAGCTTGTGATAAATGCCCAGTTCTTGTGTACTGACCTTATTCTGACCCTTCAGCCACATGGTGGGTTTTTGCCAGTCAGTCCTGACCTTGCAAGAGGTGAGGGATACAGGACTTATCGTGCAGAAGTGCTGCTGTGCTTATAGTGAGGCTGTAAAACTTATAGACCGCATCAGCAGATGGGAATGGTTTTTTAAGGATCTGTAACCTATGAGGGGTGTAAGCCAGCAACATTTACTACCTGCTGACATGCACAGGAGGTGACTGATAAATGTTACTTTTGCTGTCTTTCAGCTGATTATTTTGGCAAGTGGTGGACCCCAGGCTTTAGTAAACATAATGAGGACCTATACTTATGAGAAACTATTGTGGACCACAAGTAGGGTGCTGAAGGTGTTGTCAGTCTGCTCCAGCAACAAACCTGCTATTGTTGAGGCTGGTAAGTACCTGATACCCATGGTAACTTAAAAATCTATACAGTACTTCAGGGTCAGTTCATTGCTCCAAGGACAGAAAGTGCCAGCTTCAAAAAATGAACTTGGATTGGTCCTTGAGTCCAGAACTAGTTTTGGAGACCTTTAGTATACCAAAGTTAAAAGGGGTGGCTGAGTAACTCTGTTTTGTTAGCTGGGTGGCTTTAGTGGCTGAGTGTTGTCAGAATGGTCCTCTTAGAACATGCACACATTTAAAAAGCCCAGTGTTGCAAAGAGAACTTGGGGGGGTTGTTTTTTTCCTGTGTGATGAAAGGTCTAGCCATATTACAGTGATGAGAAGGATCTGAAAACCTTTTGAGATATGCACTCAGAAAGAAAAAGACCTGACTGCTCACAAGATGGACATCAGAGTATGGTGTCAAATCTGAGTAATGCTGTTAAATCTGTACCATCTTCTAGGTGGGATGCAGGCTTTGGGACTCCACCTCACAGATCCAAGCCAGCGTCTTGTCCAGAACTGTCTCTGGACTCTGAGAAACCTGTCAGATGCTGCAACAAAGCAGGTAAACGGCTCTTCTGAGGGATCGAGAGCAAAAGTCAACATAGTGGAAGAGAGATTTAACTTTGTCTTCCCTCTGTTTTGTAGGAGGGCATGGAAGGCCTGCTAGGAACTCTTGTTCAGCTTTTAGGATCAGATGATATTAATGTTGTGACTTGTGCCGCTGGCATCCTCTCTAACCTTACCTGCAACAATTACAAGAACAAGATGATGGTGTGCCAGGTTGGTGGCATCGAGGCTCTTGTGCGCACAGTTCTTCGGGCTGGGGACAGGGAAGACATCACAGAACCCGCTATTTGTGCGCTCCGTCACCTCACCAGCAGACACCAAGAAGCAGAGATGGCTCAAAATGCAGTACGTCTCCATTACGGACTCCCAGTGGTGGTTAAACTGTTGCACCCACCCTCACACTGGCCTTTGATCAAGGTAAGTAATGGTTACAAGCTGTTAGCACTGAAAACTGTTGCTTTTTAAAATACAACTCTAAATGTGAAAAATACTTTGTTTCCAAGGTGTCGGAGCATGCGATTTGTGTGATGGGAAAGTTGCTTCAGTTGACCAAGTGTTGTTTCTTAAGAGATTTAAGCATTTGAGATCAACTGATTATAAAAAAGAAGTGGCTGACAGTGAGCACACACCCGTCATGCTCCTTTATTCCCTCACCCCCTTTCTTACCCTGCAGGCTACTGTTGGCTTGATCCGCAACCTGGCTCTCTGTCCTNAGGTGGGATGCAGGCTTTGGGACTCCACCTCACAGATCCAAGCCAGCGTCTTGTCCAGAACTGTCTCTGGACTCTGAGAAACCTCGCCCCGCTGCGTGAACAAGGTGCTATTCCAAGGCTAGTGCAGTTGCTGGTTAGAGCACACCAAGACACCCAGCGACGCACTTCCNTGTCAGATGCTGCAACAAAGCAGGTAAACGGCTCTTCTGAGGGATCGAGAGCAAAAGTCAACATAGTGGAAGAGAGATTTAACTTTGTCTTCCCTCTGTTTTGTAGGAGGGCATGGAAGGCCTGCTAGGAACTCTTGTTCAGCTTTTAGGATCAGATGATATTAATGTTGTGACTTGTGCCGCTGGCATCCTCTCTAACCTTACCTGCAACAATTACAAGAACAAGATGATGGTGTGCCAGGTTGGTGGCATCGAGGCTCTTGTGCGCACAGTTCTTCGGGCTGGGGACAGGGAAGACATCACAGAACCCGCTATTTGTGCGCTCCGTCACCTCACCAGCAGACACCAAGAAGCAGAGATGGCTCAAAATGCAGTACGTCTCCATTACGGACTCCCAGTGGTGGTTAAACTGTTGCACCCACCCTCACACTGGCCTTTGATCAAGGTAAGTAATGGTTACAAGCTGTTAGCACTGAAAACTGTTGCTTTTTAAAATACAACTCTAAATGTGAAAAATACTTTGTTTCCAAGGTGTCGGAGCATGCGATTTGTGTGATGGGAAAGTTGCTTCAGTTGACCAAGTGTTGTTTCTTAAGAGATTTAAGCATTTGAGATCAACTGATTATAAAAAAGAAGTGGCTGACAGTGAGCACACACCCGTCATGCTCCTTTATTCCCTCACCCCCTTTCTTACCCTGCAGGCTACTGTTGGCTTGATCCGCAACCTGGCTCTCTGTCCTGCAAACCACGCCCCGCTGCGTGAACAAGGTGCTATTCCAAGGCTAGTGCAGTTGCTGGTTAGAGCACACCAAGACACCCAGCGACGCACTTCCATGGGTGGGACACAGCAGCAGTTCGTGGTAAGTGGCCACCACTGGTGTTACATCTCTAGAAGTTGTCTCTCAAACTCCTCATTTGTCAGTGTGCCTCAGCCCTGTATTGCCTGGTCTAAAGAACTGTTGTCTTATTTGCTTTATTTCACATTATTCTCTGTGTGCGCTGATAATTTCGTCTTTGCAGAGCTGAAATTTTTCTTGAATAAAGAATACCAAAACTTTGGTTCTTATTTTACTAAGGACCTTTTAAATGTTTAATTCTGAATGCTATAGATCACAGAAATACTGGTACTACTTAGGCTGGCAAGACAAGTAGTTCTCTACCAGGCAACCAGAACTCCCTCACCTTTTTCAGAAGAATAGGTTTAAGAATGCTGTCACAGCTTTACAGGGGTGCTTAGAGCTGCAAAAGTACTGAGAAGTTGTGCAGGCTTCATACTTGTTACCTGTTTGGGTGCCAGGTCAGTGTTGCAAGATCAGTCTCAATTTGATTGGTTTTATCCCATTAAATGCATTAATTAAAGAAAAGTTGGCTTAGCATAGGCAAAGGAAAGCAGCATCTACTAGTACAGGAGTGTAGTTAATTTGTGTGGAGGCAGGAAGGGACCTCTTTGTTACTGATAAGCATTCTTTCCAACTTGGTAAGTGCCGAGCTAATCCAGGTTGAAGGAAGGGATGGTGTTATCAGACATGAGGTTCGTAATAAAAACACTGTGAGATGTTCCACTGAGATGCTTCACTTACTCAGTTTGGTTGGATAGTTGGTTGAATTGCCTTAAAGCACAAATGTTAAGTTTGAAGGCCAGCAGTAGATGATGGGTATGAGCCCTGTTAGGGAAAGGGGGTTTGTCCAGGGGACAGGTTTGATTGATTAATTGAAACAGGCTGATTGGCTTTTTGACGGTCTTTTAAGAAGAGAGCATGCAATATCTCAACTTCACAAATGCCTTTTCTTTCCCTAACTAGGAAGGTGTGCGTATGGAAGAAATCGTGGAGGGCTGCACTGGAGCCCTGCATATTCTTGCACGTGATGTTCATAATCGAATCGTAATCAGGGGTCTAAATACCATTCCACTGTTTGTGCAGGTCAGTAAGAGCTCACGACAACAGTATAGTATGTATTAGGAAAAGAAGTAAAATAGGTCTTACAGTTTCTGGATAGAACTGCTAATTCAGAGTGTGCTGAAAAGCTCATTTCAAGCTAAAGAACCCTGTGTGTTTTGGTTGCAGTTGTTGTACTCTCCCATTGAGAATATCCAGAGAGTAGCTGCTGGTGTACTTTGTGAACTGGCTCAAGACAAGGAAGCAGCTGAAGCAATCGAAGCTGAAGGTGCAACTGCCCCTTTAACAGAACTGCTTCATTCTAGGAATGAGGGTGTTGGTAAGTGAACTTAAAAGACAGATTTCATACTTGTGTTAGAAGAGTTGCTTAGAAGTCTTGACCTCTACTAAAATCACTCTTCCTTTTGACAGCAACATACGCAGCTGCAGTGCTGTTCAGAATGTCTGAGGACAAACCACAAGACTATAAGAAGCGACTTTCAGTTGAATTGACAAGCTCTCTGTTCCGGACTGAGCCAATGGCTTGGAACGAGGTGAGTCGTGTCTTCTGTGTTAATGGTTCCTTGGGGAGACCTTAGCTCTGCCTCCTCCCTCCCTCCACTAGTGAAGTGTAGATGCCATCAGTGATATAGGCTGAGCTTTACACAGCTGTGTGACTGTATCTTCTTAATTCTGTGTGTTCAGGTTCAGTGAACCTGTGGTAAGAAGCCTTTAAGCTGCTCCTTCGCTTGCATATAGGGAGAGTCCATTCTCTGCTGGTGCTAAAGTGCATAATTCTTATGTTTGTTAGTGTGCAAAGCTGTATATAAGAACTTTGTACTTTTCTGTGCTGCTTGTCAAAACCTAATGAACTCTGGATGTAAAAATAGAAACATGAGTGATATGAGGGAAGCATAAATATAAAACTTACCCTGTGAGGCTTCTATCAAGCCAACAATGTAGGATTAGTAATCTTGAAGGAGGGATGCAACTTGTCCTCTTAGAACTGAGCTTTCAGACTTAAACACATTTGCATGCTGGTAATCATTTTCATGTTTAAAGGACTACACAGTGAGCTGAGACTGAAAACAAACTGTGCATGGGATAGAGGGGAGGCTTTGCTAATTCCTTGGCTTCCTGCAGAGTCTTTAGATTCAGGAGCCTAGCTTGTCTTACCTTGTATGTATCTACTACATAAGGGATAGTAGCCCATTGTACTGTTTCAGTGCTTACTTCTCTGTTTTCCTAAAATCTGTATCTGCCACAGGAATGAGAGGGGGTGGGAGGGGGGGAAAGGGGAACTGAAAGATCACTTTGAGATTGGAGTTAAGCAATTGTTCTGCAGACAGGCAATTACTTCCTTCAGAACTTTTTAAAAGCTCTATTGCTGACTTGCAGGAGCTTGGCAGGTGTACCTGGGGAGTGTTCATAGACCTGCCCCATCTCTTTCATTCCCAAATACAACCCTTCTTCCAGTGATCTGTGGATTCATGTACCTAAATCTGGCTATTTCATGTTGCTTATTACACATGCAGATGCTTAGCTAAAAATGTACTTTGCGTTCACAGCAGAAGAGTTGCCCAAGGGTTCTGGGGCAAGCTTCACTTTTAAAACTGAAAATTACTAGTGCTGGCTGAAAGACCTGATGTTAAAACTGTTTTGTAATTTTTTGTGTACATGTAGACAGCAGATCTCGGACTCGATATTGGTGCCCAGGGAGAACCTCTTGGATACCGCCCAGATGGTATGTCTCTTCTGTTCCCCTTGACTAAACTTAAGTTGGATGAAGTCAAGTCATAGATTTTAAAGGAGAACTGCAAATAAGTGAAGAGTGTATTTACTCTTCAGCAAGGTATTGCAAACTGACAGGCAGATGGGAAACTGCCAGCTCAAATAACCAGTTACTGCAGCACCACTGGCAGCGCTGAAATGGGAGCTGTACGAACATGCAAAACTAGTGTCTCTTGTCTGAGTCCTGTGGGAACATCTCCCCTACTGAGCTGTTGTTTCCAGAAATCTTTTACATTCTTTACAAATGGACTTGACAATTCCAATAGTGCAGTTTTTCTTTAAAACAACAAAGCTGGTATTGAATGCATTAGTCTGTAAGTGTCTATAGACTTGACCGCAAGCCTATCCCTAAGGATTCTGAGCTATTTTTGACTAGTCTTTCAGAAGCAAGTCTACAGTCTTGGAGCCTGGTTTTGCTGCAGTATTGTTGAATTTTAGTACTGTTTATTGTGCAGACTAANGTGCGTATGGAAGAAATCGTGGAGGGCTGCACTGGAGCCCTGCATATTCTTGCACGTGATGTTCATAATCGAATCGTAATCAGGGGTCTAAATACCATTCCACTGTTTGTGCAGGTCAGTAAGAGCTCACGACAACAGTATAGTATGTATTAGGAAAAGAAGTAAAATAGGTCTTACAGTTTCTGGATAGAACTGCTAATTCAGAGTGTGCTGAAAAGCTCATTTCAAGCTAAAGAACCCTGTGTGTTTTGGTTGCAGTTGTTGTACTCTCCCATTGAGAATATCCAGAGAGTAGCTGCTGGTGTACTTTGTGAACTGGCTCAAGACAAGGAAGCAGCTGAAGCAATCGAAGCTGAAGGTGCAACTGCCCCTTTAACAGAACTGCTTCATTCTAGGAATGAGGGTGTTGGTAAGTGAACTTAAAAGACAGATTTCATACTTGTGCTAGAAGAGTTGCTTAGAAGTCTTGACCTCTACTAAAATCACTCTTCCTTTTGACAGCAACATACGCAGCTGCAGTGCTGTTCAGAATGTCTGAGGACAAACCACAAGACTATAAGAAGCGACTTTCAGTTGAATTGACAAGCTCTCTGTTCCGGACTGAGCCAATGGCTTGGAACGAGGTGAGTCGTGTCTTCTGTGTTAATGGTTCCTTGGGGAGACCTTAGCTCTGCCTCCTCCCTCCCTCCACTAGTGAAGTGTAGATGCCATCAGTGATATAGGCTGAGCTTTACACAGCTGTGTGACTGTATCTTCTTAATTCTGTGTGTTCAGGTTCAGTGAACCTGTGGTAAGAAGCCTTTAAGCTGCTCCTTCGCTTGCATATAGGGAGAGTCCATTCTCTGCTGGTGCTAAAGTGCATAATTCTTATGTTTGTTAGTGTGCAAAGCTGTATATAAGAACTTTGTACTTTTCTGTGCTGCTTGTCAAAACCTAATGAACTCTGGATGTAAAAATAGAAACATGAGTGATATGAGGGAAGCATAAATATAAAACTTACCCTGTGAGGCTTCTATCAAGCCAACAATGTAGGATTAGTAATCTTGAAGGAGGGATGCAACTTGTCCTCTTAGAACTGAGCTTTCAGACTTAAACACATTTGCATGCTGGTAATCATTTTCATGTTTAAAGGACTACACAGTGAGCTGAGACTGAAAACAAACTGTGCATGGGATAGAGGGGAGGCTTTGCTAATTCCTTGGCTTCCTGCAGAGTCTTTAGATTCAGGAGCCTAGCTTGTCTTACCTTGTATGTATCTACTACATAAGGGATAGTAGCCCATTGTACTGTTTCAGTGCTTACTTCTCTGTTTTCCTAAAATCTGTATCTGCCACAGGAATGAGAGGGGGTGGGAGGGGGGGAAAGGGGAACTGAAAGATCACTTTGAGATTGGAGTTAAGCAATTGTTCTGCAGACAGGCAATTACTTCCTTCAGAACTTTTTAAAAGCTCTATTGCTGACTTGCAGGAGCTTGGCAGGTGTACCTGGGGAGTGTTCATAGACCTGCCCCATCTCTTTCATTCCCAAATACAACCCTTCTTCCAGTGATCTGTGGATTCATGTACCTAAATCTGGCTATTTCATGTTGCTTATTACACATGCAGATGCTTAGCTAAAAACGTACTTTGTGTTCACAGCAGAAGAGTTGCCCGAGGGTTCTGGGGCAAGCTTCACTTTTAAAACTGAAAATTACTAGTGCTGGCTGAAAGACCTGATGTTAAAACTGTTTTGTAATTTTTTGTGTACATGTAGACAGCAGATCTCGGACTCGATATTGGTGCCCAGGGAGAACCTCTTGGATACCGCCCAGATGGTATGTCTCTTCTGTTCCCCTTGACTAAACTTAAGTTGGATGAAGTCAAGTCATAGATTTTAAAGGAGAACTGCAAATAAGTGAAGAGTGTATTTACTCTTCAGCAAGGTATTGCAAACTGACAGGCAGATGGGAAACTGCCAGCTCAAATAACCAGTTACTGCAGCACCACTGGCAGCGCTGAAATGGGAGCTGTACGAACATGCAAAACTAGAGTCTCTTGTCTGAGTCCTGTGGGAACATCTCCCCTACTGAGCTGTTGTTTCCAGAAATCTTTTACATTCTTTACAAATGGACTTGACAATTCCAATAGTGCAGTTTTTCTTTAAAACAACAAAGCTGGTATTGAATGCATTAGTCTGTAAGTGTCTATAGACTTGACCGCAAGCCTATCCCTAAGGATTCTGAGCTATTTTTGACTAGTCTTTCAGAAGCAAGTCTACAGTCTTGGAGCCTGGTTTTGCTGCAGTATTGTTGAATTTTAGTACTGTTTATTGTGCAGACTAATGGCTTGGCTGGAATCTGCTCGTGCTTCTGACTGCAGTGTGCTTTGTCTGCAGAATCATACTGGAACGCTGTTTCAAACAATGGAATAGCCACTAAGGGCAGGCAACAGATTGTGTTGAACTTGGCTGAACTAGAAAACAATTAGATGGCTACACGATCTCCTCACACACTGATAACTTGCAGCTTCTGATGCATCTAACATCTGTTAACATTATGCTTTTTTTCCCTCTGCCACCTTTAACTTTCTTAGATCCTAGCTACCNTTCATTCTAGGAATGAGGGTGTTGGTAAGTGAACTTAAAAGACAGATTTCATACTTGTGTTAGAAGAGTTGCTTAGAAGTCTTGACCTCTACTAAAATCACTCTTCCTTTTGACAGCAACATACGCAGCTGCAGTGCTGTTCAGAATGTCTGAGGACAAACCACAAGACTATAAGAAGCGACTTTCAGTTGAATTGACAAGCTCTCTGTTCCGGACTGAGCCAATGGCTTGGAACGAGACAGCAGATCTCAGACTCGATATTGGTGCCCAGGGAGAACCTCTTGGATACCGCCCAGCTGATCCTAGCTACTGTNGTGTGCAAAGCTGTATATAAGAACTTTGTACTTTTCTGTGCTGCTTGTCAAAACCTAATGAACTCTGGATGTAAAAATAGAAACATGAGTGATATGAGGGAAGCATAAATATAAAACTTACCCTGTGAGGCTTCTATCAAGCCAACAATGTAGGATTAGTAATCTTGAAGGAGGGATGCAACTTGTCCTCTTAGAACTGAGCTTTCAGACTTAAACACATTTGCATGCTGGTAATCATTTTCATGTTTAAAGGACTACACAGTGAGCTGAGACTGAAAACAAACTGTGCATGGGATAGAGGGGAGGCTTTGCTAATTCCTTGGCTTCCTGCAGAGTCTTTAGATTCAGGAGCCTAGCTTGTCTTACCTTGTATGTATCTACTACATAAGGGATAGTAGCCCATTGTACTGTTTCAGTGCTTACTTCTCTGTTTTCCTAAAATCTGTATCTGCCACAGGAATGAGAGGGGGTGGGAGGGGGGGAAAGGGGAACTGAAAGATCACTTTGAGATTGGAGTTAAGCAATTGTTCTGCAGACAGGCAATTACTTCCTTCAGAACTTTTTAAAAGCTCTATTGCTGACTTGCAGGAGCTTGGCAGGTGTACCTGGGGAGTGTTCATAGACCTGCCCCATCTCTTTCATTCCCAAATACAACCCTTCTTCCAGTGATCTGTGGATTCATGTACCTAAATCTGGCTATTTCATGTTGCTTATTACACATGCAGATGCTTAGCTAAAAATGTACTTTGCGTTCACAGCAGAAGAGTTGCCCAAGGGTTCTGGGGCAAGCTTCACTTTTAAAACTGAAAATTACTAGTGCTGGCTGAAAGACCTGATGTTAAAACTGTTTTGTAATTTTTTGTGTACATGTAGACAGCAGATCTCGGACTCGATATTGGTGCCCAGGGAGAACCTCTTGGATACCGCCCAGATGGTATGTCTCTTCTGTTCCCCTTGACTAAACTTAAGTTGGATGAAGTCAAGTCATAGATTTTAAAGGAGAACTGCAAATAAGTGAAGAGTGTATTTACTCTTCAGCAAGGTATTGCAAACTGACAGGCAGATGGGAAACTGCCAGCTCAAATAACCAGTTACTGCAGCACCACTGGCAGCGCTGAAATGGGAGCTGTACGAACATGCAAAACTAGTGTCTCTTGTCTGAGTCCTGTGGGAACATCTCCCCTACTGAGCTGTTGTTTCCAGAAATCTTTTACATTCTTTACAAATGGACTTGACAATTCCAATAGTGCAGTTTTTCTTTAAAACAACAAAGCTGGTATTGAATGCATTAGTCTGTAAGTGTCTATAGACTTGACCGCAAGCCTATCCCTAAGGATTCTGAGCTATTTTTGACTAGTCTTTCAGAAGCAAGTCTACAGTCTTGGAGCCTGGTTTTGCTGCAGTATTGTTGAATTTTAGTACTGTTTATTGTGCAGACTAATGGCTTGGCTGGAATCTGCTCGTGCTTCTGACTGCAGTGTGCTTTGTCTGCAGAATCATACTGGAAGGCTGTTTCAAACAATGGAATAGCCACTAAGGGCAGGCAACAGATTGTGTTGAACTTGGCTGAACTAGAAAACAATTAGATGGCTACACGATCTCCTCACACACTGATAACTTGCAGCTTCTGATGCATCTAACATCTGTTAACATTATGCTTTTTTTCCCTCTGCCACCTTTAACTTTCTTAGATCCTAGCTACCGTTCTTTCCACTCTGGCGGATACGGTCAGGATGCCTTGGGTATGGACCCTATGATGGAACATGAAATGGGTGGCCACCACCCTGGTGCTGACTACCCAGTTGATGGTCTGCCAGATCTTGGCCATGCCCAGGACCTTATGGATGGGCTGCCTCCAGGTGACAGTAATCAGTTGGCCTGGTTCGATACTGACCTGTAAATCATCCTTTAGGTAAGAAGCTCCAACCTTGAATTTAAAAACAAAACAAAAAGAGAAAAACAGCTGCCTGGACTGAGGACTTGGTTGGCAGGGAGGGATTGGCTCGATTGGGTCCCAGTGTGCCAGAATAATGGATAAATGCTCTGGAAACACTCTACCAGCACACTCCAAACTGACTTCTGCCGTGAAGTGTGGAAGTAATTAACTGTAATGTCTTGTGCACTGGCTTCATGCAGTCTTCATGTGTTAGAACAGCCCCTTATGGCTCAGCAACACTGACACCTGTGTTTTTTTCTCTTTGCAGCTGTATCATCTGAGTGAACTTGCATTGATTGGCCTGTAGAGTTGCTGAGAGGGCTCGAGGGGTGGGCTAGTATCTCAGAAAGTGCCTGACACACTAACCAAGCTGAGTTTCCTATGGGAACAATTGAAGTAAACTTTTTGTTCTGGTCCTTTTTGGTCGAGGAGTAATAATACAAATGGATTTTGGGAGTGATTCAAGAAACGAAGAATGCACAAGAATGAATTGCAAGATGGAATTTATCAAACCCTAGCCTTGCTTGTTAAAAATTTATTATTTTTTTTAAATCTCTGTAATGGTACTGACNCAGCTGTATCATCTGAGTGAACTTGCATTGATTGGCCTGTAGAGTTGCTGAGAGGGCTCGAGGGGTGGGCTAGTATCTCAGAAAGTGCCTGACACACTAACCAAGCTGAGTTTCCTATGGGAACAATTGAAGTAAACTTTTTGTTCTGGTCCTTTTTGGTCGAGGAGTAATAATACAAATGGATTTTGGGAGTGATTCAAGAAACGAAGAATGCACAAGAATGAATTGCAAGATGGAATTTATCAAACCCTAGCCTTGCTTGTTAAAAATTTATTATTTTTTTTAAATCTCTGTAATGGTACTGACCTTGCTTGCTTTGGAAGTAGCCTTTCTTTTTGCAGTAATTGTTGTTAGTTTTTTTTTAAAGTCTCTCGTAGTATTAAGTTATAGTGAATATGCTACAGCAGTTTCTAATTTTTAAGGATTGAGTAAAGGTGTAGAACACTAATTCATAATCGCTCTAACTGTATTCTGAATAAAGTGTAACATTGTGTAGCCTTTTTGTATAAAAAACTAGACAAATAGAAATGGTCCAATTAGTTTCCTTTTTAATATGCTTAAAATAAGCAGGTGGATCTATTTCATGTTTTTGATCAAAAACTTTATCTGGGATATGTCTGGGTAGGGGCCAGTAAGAACTGTTTATTTGGAACCTTGTATTGGACAGTTTACCAGTTGCCTTTTATCCCAAAGTTATTGTAGCCTGCTGTGATACAGATGCTTCATGAGAAAAATGCAGTTATAAAATGGTTCAAAATTAAAGTAAACTTTTAATTCACTCTGTGTCAAATTATTTCAAATCACAAAGTGTATTTGTGTGTTTTAACAAGTCTTCTGAAAATCATCCTGGAATTGCACCATCACCATCACTTCAGTACTTCAGAGGAGGGGGTCAAGAATCATTTCCCTTTTTCATCCCAGTATGAAATAGTTACCTGTTGGAGCCTGGAGCTTTCCTGCTGCAGTCCTGTGAGACAGTATTTGTCCCCTTGCCCTGCTGCTTTGCTTTGGCAGGTTCCTCAGCATGGGGCAAGTCTAGCGTAGCAGCTGCCTTTGAGCCTGGGCTGTCAGCCCTACACTCCCTTCTGGGCTTCAGAAAGTGAGAACAGGGTCTTGTGTCGGTTCCCTTCAGCAGTGTGAAGATCCTCTGCTTACAAGCTGTCAGCTGGTTCAGTGCCTTAAACCCGTTTTCAGGTGTCCTCAGTCATCTGTTACTGTGTGAGATAAGACCTGTGCGTGACTGGCTTCTCCAGAGGCAGCACCTGTGTGGCTGGAAGCAGGGACAGGAGTTCTGAAAGTGCGTGCTGAGCCCCAGACTGCACATCTGCACCGTGCAGCTGTCACCGGCCTCACGGGAGCAAACGCTCCCAGGCACTCCCACCTCAGGCAGCAGTTTGTGGGCAGCAGATCAGAGAGGGCCTTGGCTGCAGAGGCTGGTGGCTCAGGATGATGAGAGCCGGAGGCAGCCACGCACCAGAGCGCTCCCCGTTTCGCCTGCAGAGCAAAGGCACCCCAGCTGCAGAGGGGAAAGTCTCAGCCAGCAACACGCTTTGTTCCTCTCTGCCACGCTCGCACTACAGTGCCATTGCTGTAAAACACTACACCAAATAACAGCCACCACCAAGCTATTCCCCATTTCTAGTAACTCCAGCTGATAAGCTATGATATTTACGTCACGTGGGAAAACAATTCCTGTGAAAAACAGACAGTGAAATCTGTTTACGTAGGAGTGTTTGCTTGTCTCCATCTACTATGGATAACTGGGCTGTCCAAGAGTAGGTGTTGTAGCAGCAACTCTCAATAGGCACCCGTGTTTGGTTGGTGTGGTAGGAACGTGGAGTTGCTGCACTGACAGACAGACATTAAGGAAGAAGTGATCTCCACAGCACATGTGGAAAAGACTCATTCTTTACACACTGTGGCACCTGCAAGCCCTAGAGGACCCTTCCTGGGTACCAACTTACCATGGGGATGGTATGTCAAACTTCCAGGGTCATCACACCTATTTTTGAACAAGGGCTCCAGCCAGTAGCATTGGCAGCTGAGAATGACATTTCACCAGTGCAGACTAAGCTGAGCACAAAGCTCAGAAACAGAGGGGCACAAAAAGAAGCCCATGCTACCGGGTAAAACCTGTTAACGTATGTCATCCATACATGTCTACATCCACAGCCTCTGTGCGATCGCAGGTGTTGGTGCTGGCTGCTTGAGGTGAAGAATATTGTCTCCCTTGATAAAGAGGTATTTTCTAGTGCCAGACCCTTTAGGATGAACAGCCAGGGTAGTCACCTGGTCCAAAAGATAAATGAACATTTCTAATAGCAACTTAAAATAGTGAAACACTTTATATTGTGAAAGAACTGTACTATATTTAATTTACACTTTCAAACTGTCAGATACTTGAGTTACATTGTGTAATGCCAACAAGGTAAAGTAGTAATCAAGAAGTCATCCTTACAGGGGTTTAAAAAACAAACCACCCCCCAGAACCAGCTTCCCTCCTTTCCTGAACCCTCCCAAATTCCTGCATATGCTACAGCTCAGCTTACTAAATTGGTTACATCTGCTCAGCTCATTTGAAGATGTTCCTGCAGGACCGAGGTGCTGATCTGTGCACACAACCTGCACATTTCGATGGGCTGGTCAAACTAGTTCACTTGGTAGTCTTGACACTTTCATGTCCCACCGTTTTCAGAATTTTAAATGCCAAGGAAGCAACAGCAACGTCAGCATGAGAGCTAGGGATTAAGAACAGTAACATCTATTAGACATTCTTAGGGCAAAAGCGTTCTGTTCAAATTCCACATGTGGCTTTATCTATACCAGAAAATTTCTGAATGGCCATTAACTGCACTCTGCATCCACTTCTCTGTGAGGCAGTAGCACAGAGCTTGTGATTCTGCCCTGTAGCAAACCTTGTGTAGAAATGAATTTCAACTCAAATTCCCAGTAACTGCTGCCTCACTCAACCTCCCCTGCTAAAAACTAGAATTTATCATGCCCCCCATGAACCTGTACACACACACACACATTCCCAGCTTGACAGAAAGGTGTGTTTTCACACACACAGCCCTTTTACTGCAGCGCTGCTCTGCACAGGTAGGCAGTTCCACTCCAGCCACAGCTAAATTTTTCCTTTTGGAAACACATTGTTTTGTCCTAGCATTGGAACAGAGGCTCTAGCACATTACTGCTGGCCACAGAAACATGTCTTTTTGGGTTTTCATACATTCCCATCCCTCATCTTTAGCTTAGAAAGGACAGCAGCGGATCAATCTGCAATTTCCTTGACTGCTGCTGATGACAATACCTACTGATAGTCCACGCTTTGGGGAATGCAGAACTAGCCAGGAAATCCAAATGATCAGTCCACATTATGTAAGCCAATGTCTTAAAGGGCAGCAATTTAAATCAGAAACTTAGTTTCTGAAGCAAATTCATCTTGGCAACTGTTTCACTGAAAAATAAATAGCTACGATCCCACGTTTTAAAGCCTAGATTTGATTCCAGGTGGTTACTGAGCAAAATGGGTTGGTTTTGCCACTCTTAAAACGACCTATTGCAACCAGCTGCGGATGCATCAGAGATAGAGTTTGGCAATCCACGGCTGCTGCGTGGCTGCAGGGGGGTACCAAAAGCAGCTGCAATCCAAGCAGTGCCCTCCTCTTGGCACGTGACTGCTTGGCTGGAATCCCCCTTCTGACACACAGGAAGAGTGAGACATTAGAAACCTGTTTGTAAGAAATGAGCAAAGCAAAACCACTCCTCAACCAATTCAACTCAGTGGTGATATGTGGGTGGAAGGGGCTGGGAGCTCAGACTATCCAGAGGATGGCTTAGATCCAGGATCTTGGTTGTAGCTGTCTCTAAAACATTTCCAATTCTGCATGAGATACAGAGAGGCTCCTTAAGCAAGTTCAAAGCACAGGTGAGGAGACCAAGTTTTTTAGGTTACAAGGAATGTTCTGGGAAAGAAAATCTGAAGAGAAGGCAGAATATCTATACTCTCCATAAACAAAAGACCATTCAGCTAATTCTGATAAAGCTTGCTAACTTCAGGCTTCCCCTGCCTGCCTGTTGCAAATTTATCCATGTCTGAGTCCACTGCAGCCCCAAGATCCAGGCTGAATCCCTCTTGGTCTCCTCTGGAAACAAATGGATAGGGACATGTGTTCCCTAAAGAAGGGGAGGAGGGGAAATGAAATCCATGAGTTTTCAGGGGCTCCCTTGTTGCTGCAGCACAGGAGCTGGGCAGAGCAGAGGAACTTGGCCCACCCTCAAGTATCAAAACACTTGAATGGCATCAGCCAGAATTTGATCTACTGAGCATCTTTGTTAAATAAGAGTGAGTGCTGTTTATTTGGACTCTGTAGCACATGGGTTTCTGTATACAGAAATGTACAGCCTATAAGAGACTATTGAGGCAGCCAGAAAAGCAGACTCAAAGACAGTCACTGGGCTGCCTAGTGCCCCTAATGCTGAAATGCTGCAGAGTGAAAGCTAGTTCTAACAAGAAAACCCCATCTTCCTTCATTATGATCTTCAGTGGTGGTGCCCGTGTCTCCCTTGGGGAGAGCTGACACTGTATTTTAGTTAGATAATTTAATGTGTCATACAAAAACCTAGGAGTCAGCAGCTGAGTACGTGAGAGGGACACTGACTGTTCCTAACAGGTTTGGTTAGTCCTCAGCATGCATCTCCTTACAGTCACCACATCCCAGTATTTCCTCTCCACATCTGCCCACAGCCCCTCCTTCCTTCCAGCACAAGGGTCATAATGTCGAAGAGCCAAGTTTTCCCAAAAGCCTGCATTTGGGAGCACAAAGAGCACAAAAACTGACCTACAAACTACAATTTCTCAATGAATTTTAGTCCACCCAGGAGTGAAACAAAACTTAACAGCCCACAGCAGAAGTGTGAAATTTGTTTTGAGTGGCACAGAGCACTCATTCATTTATATGTCCAAGGGGGATTAGATGAGGCAAAGTCTATGGGAGATGAGCTTAGATTTGGCCAACTTGTTGGCACTAGTACCTCTGTTCTTGCAGAGAGGGCCACAGCATTCCCCTAAGTCTCGTGCCTTCTCAGACAGGCCACAGGTATTCTTAAACAAAAGCACTTCTGTTCTTCAGCTGCACGTTTGAAAGGAATCAGCTTGCAAGTGCACCAAACACAGTTAACCTAAACCAGGGCACAAACGCCGCACTGTGCATCCAGCCCACTCTGCCAAGACTCACTGACGGGTATCCAGTTATAGAGACCAAGAGTTTGGAGTGAAATAATAAATTACAGAAAGAAAAGCAAGCTGCAAAATCGCCAAGGCACAGCCCCGGAGCCGGACCGTGCCGCTCGCTGCGGCATCACAGGATCAAAGAGCGCCGCAGCCTCGGAATGAGAGGAGTTTGGAGGAGAGCAGTGCGGGGAGGAGGGGGACGGACGGAAACCTGAGAAGCTCGTACTGCACAGAATTACAGGAGAAGAGCATCGCAGACAAAAGAGGAGGTGAGCGCTCTCAGCCCTGGAAATTCCTGGAAAAGCCTGAGGGAACTCACCTGGCAGTTTGGGCCAGGCTCTCTAGAGTTTGGATAAGAGCATCGCCATCATTCTTCAGGCTCTCCAAGTGCTTCTTGTTTGAAGTTATCTGGAACAAAAAGAAAGAACCGTTATCAAAGGATTAGCAAAAGATTCCTCTCTGTCATCTTTTGTGGGATAGGAGAGAGGGAAACAAGTTATGGCATTTATTACAATTGTGAATGGAATGTGACATTTTAAAGAGACCCAAGAAAAAGTCCCTTTCACAGAACAGGACTGAATTTTAGGCAGAACCATCTAAGATGTCTTGGCTTAGTTAACAACATCTACCCATGTTCTGAGTCCCTGTGTGTGCAAACCCACACATCAGTCTGCCAATTCTGATTTCATCCTTGGTATCAATGCAAATACAAGCCTCATTTAGTCTGAATCCCAGGGAGATCTTGGGGAGGCAGCTTTTTCATTTCTGATTTCAGGGCTAAAGTAACTAAGCTTCTACCAGCCTTCAGATCAGGATGGGTGGGGCTTCTCTGAGAGGAGCCAGGGTAAAATCACTGCTATTAAATTTTTCTTGCCATCAGTGAGTATTACTCACACAGGACTGTCACCTCCAGAGCAGGCGGCTGAGTGCCCTTTTGCATCAAATGAATCCTGATTATAGCTGATTTTGCTCCTGGTGTGTGGTTTATTACACTGATCTGTAATGACTGGTTTATTGTTTCTCCAGCCCTCAGTAGTACAACTACACAGCTCCAAACAGCCACACATTTCCTGACAGTGAAGCAGGTGAATGGGAAGGTCACGGGGGACACGACGTGAAGCCACACGCACTGGAGCTCAAACAGACACTGAACACTTGGCAGCTTGCTGAAGAAGCTCTTGTATCTCAAAAAAATTACTAAAACATCCAGTTTGCGTGTCAGTTCCTGCTTGCAAAGGTAAATAAATCTTGGCTGAAGAGAAAGGAAAAGGGGAGGACCAGAGCAGCTGATTATTTTGATACCAGAGGAGTTAATGCTTAAAACGATGACTTCTAATCCCAAAATCTGGCAAGGACTTTTAAGTTTCAGCATGCTGTGGCTGGCCCTATTTAGCATTGATCAAGCATCTGGGCAGCACACCTTCACATCTCCCTCTTAAATCACAGCAGAAGCTGTATTTACAGCTGCCACCCCACCATAATTTATCAGCAGTGATTCTGCAACAACAGTGTCAGTACATCTATAATCATAACATCCTGTAGTTTAGCAGTTACAGGGAACAGGGACCTGCCTGAAGTAAACTAAAACATATCCTGTGTGTTGGAAAAAAAGCAGTGATGTCATTACCTAAGCACAAATCATTGGCAAATCCTGATTACAGGTCATTACATCTTTTTACAGTCTTGAGGTTTATATCTGACTCTCTCAGCTTATATTTCAGTAATCCACTCTTCTGTATTTATTACCCATTAGACAGAGAAAACGTTTTGGTGTCTGGATTCTGAAAGTGAGAACCCCACCACACGTAACAGGAGCAATACAGAGAGAAAAGTGCTTTCACCACAAGAAATTGCTTTCTGTTCCTGGAGAGTGCTCATGCCTCTACCAAACATTTCCCCAGAACTTCTGCAGCTCACCAGCCACTGCCACATTCTTTGCACTTGCCATATTTGTGCCACTTGTTCATCCTACACACTTAGAAAAGCCAGAGGTCATGGGGGAAGGAAAGTCACTAGGGCTGAATCATGCTCCATAAAACTACAAGGTCAAATAAAGGTTACACATATCTCTCATTCTACTGCATCCTAATTCTTGGATGCTGACATATGTACAACTGTCACAGTCTCTTCACAAAACAGCCAATGGCACCATACACAGAACATTCAAAAGATGCTCAACTATAAAATCTGGTAAAAAGGAAAAGGTTTAGTTCTAAAATGATCTATTTCAAACAATAACTTAGTCTAGCTGATCCATAGGGTCTGAGTGTAACCTTGCCCGTGTAGCAGCATGCCTTGTGCCACTATTAAGAACACATTTCTGTGCATACAATGCATTTGAATGAAAAGGATTAAAATGGTTTATATGCACAAAATTGTAACAGACAGAAAGAGAAACATCCATGAGATCAGCTACCCCATCTCCCTGTTAGACTTCACTGCTCAGAGCAGCTTTCAGCTGCAAGCAATGGGTTTCTGTGGTATCTGTTCGTAGGGGCTGTCCCCATCTAACAAAATGCTTCAGTGAGATCCTTTCAGCAGCAAAAGTGGCAGCACAAGGAAGGAAAAGACCAGCATGAGCTGCTTCCAGTCCATTTAAATTAAGTCCAAACCAAACTTAGAACACATTTTCTTGTGAGCATCACTTAAAAGCTTCCCACGAGCTCAGGGGTGCTGGTGAAGAACCGACCCTTCCAGTGGGCAGTGCCACCTACGCCCACAGAGACCCTGCACCCCCAGAGTGGGGCTGCACAGACTGACAGCCCAGCTGGGGTTTCCCCACCCGCTCTCCATCACCAGTGTCCAGAAAACTGCTTCCTATTTACCCCCAGGCACCCATCCCACGGGCCTGGGAGAGGACCAGCCCTGTGGTAGCAGGAAAGACTGCAGGTTGCAAAGAGGCTGAGCTGCCAGGGCCCAGCTCAACCACAGGTGCCCGTGGTTTCTGTCAGTACTCCCGTGCTGTTACTGCTCTGACTGCTGGCATTTCTTTGCCCTTTATCTCAGTAGATATCTCTGAGTAGCAGATCTGATTGCTCCCCCAGCAATCAGAAGGTCTCTTGCATATGACAGATTACATCCTGCTTCACATGAGCTCACGAGAAATATTGTCTGAATCACTGTTTGCCTTCAAGATGAAACTTTACCCATGTTCCTTATTTAAAAAGTGTTCCAGTTTCATCTTCATTTTATTCCATAGATTCTAATAAATTGTGACAGGACACAAAACCATCATTCACTATAATTTGAGAAATTAATGTATTTTTTACTTTGTTGTCTTTTTTTTCTACCCAGCATTGCTGTGCTTTTTAAACACACCAGTCCTAGTTGTCATTAATTTGGAATTTTAACAACTACTTTAATGATCTCTTGTGATATTGCTGTTTGTTAGGGTTGGCTACAACACAGATTCAATGACATAATCAATAGCTATTCCTTTAATTAAAAATGTAATTAGATCCCAGTTTAGTTGTACACTCACTGCAATTTAACAAGAACTCCAAAATTACTTTTCTTTATTAAGCCCACAACTGTTCAGCAGCTTTCCTCTCTTCAGTCCTACTAAACAAGGATGAGCCACAAGGAATACCACAGTTGATACGGAAAGATCAGCATTTCCTAAAATTTAGGAAAACTGTTCAGGCGTTATGGTGCTGCTAAAGATGAGTGGAAGAAAAGATGTAATATAAAGCATCAGTTGGAATATTGACTTCACTAATAAACTGAGGACTTTCATATTCTTGCTCTAAGAAGGAATTTTTGCAATTCAAATTTCAAGAAAGTACAGAAACTTAGGGGACAATTACTTTTCTTAAGGTTGTTTCATAGCACTGAACTGCTTTCTCTGATTAGTCATAACTCACGCTTTGTAATTTACAATGGAGATAAATGACTTAAGCAGCAAACTACTCTCTCACTATTTTGAAGAGAAAGAAATTCTCCTTCTTTACCGAGGTTTCAAGCAAACCACAAGCTTGACATCTGTGATGTAAACTGGGAAATCATGCAAAAATAAGGAGGTTTTTATTTCAAGCTTTTTCTTGGCTGAAGGAAGGTCTTGGGAGCATATGTAGCTGCACCTACAGGTGTTACCTTCTCAAATTAACAAGTGCTGGAGAAGTTTACCCTTTCCATGCTCAACAAATGCTTTTCTACAAGCCACCACTGTGGCTGTATACACAGACACAAGTAAGACATCTCAAAATGCTCCCACAAACTGAACTTAGAGCAAGAACTCTTTCCCAAACACACATATTTTAACCTCATAAACTGATGCTTCCTCACTTTTTCATCAAAATTTAACACAATTAAGCTAATTACATTTGCAGGTACTCAGTTCTAGCTCAGCTTTACTGACACTGGCTGGGAACAGCCGCACAGGTAACGTGGGAGCTGCCATGGGCTGGTTTATCACAACCACCAGCTGCTCGTAGGTCCAATGTTCACATCACTTAAACATTGACACATGCTGTTAATAAAATATCACTTGCTCCCTGTTGGAGGCTTCGCTGTGAATGGAAACTGTATCTTCAGCTAATACTACAGTAAATATATATATATATATATAAATAGGAATATATTTTTTCTGTGGACTAACTGGGACCCTATATAAGATATGAAATATAATTTTAAAAACCAAGTTTTCAGACATTAAAAAACATTAAAGAATTAAGCATGCTCCTATTACCCTCTAGACACTACCTCAAATAATGTCTTCCTAAGTGCTGTTCTGCAATTTCAAATATGCATCTCAGACTTCTCCCTCCTACTTCCATCTCTGACTGGCTGAAGGCACTGCTGGTAGGACACAGAGCCTTTCATCCCCAACCAAAGCTGCTGTTTCAAATGTCATCCAGGCTGGCAGTGACCGAAAGTTGATGGCTAGTCACAGCTGCTTAGAGTGACCTTATTCCCATTTTCTAAGGAACAAATGTCACAAAAAATAGTGGCATCAAAAATATTGCTATAGCTGATGTGACAGCCCAGCAAATAAGTCAATAGGATGGTAACTTCAGAAATGAGGCACAAGGCCTGGGCTGGAAAAGAAAACCTTCTGGAGTTGTGACCCATCTTATACCTATCCCAGGGCATTTAGTGGTACTTTTCCTCCCAGGCTGTCAGTGCTGAGCCATTCACAAGCACTGCAGTAATCAAATAAATCATGTCACTCAGTTTGTCATTCACAACTCAGGATGACATGGCCAGAAATATGCAGTCATTCCTTCTCAATGGAAGAACACAATAACCAAGCAAATATTGCAAACAGAGACTCATTCAGGTGAACTAAAACTAAGACACCCATTGGCTGTGGACTTAGTAAATATAAGCATTTATTTAATGATAAATTACTCACCAAACATACACACTGAGATAGCAGTGCTGGAAGGAAGTACAACAAATGAACTCATTGCTTCCATGACGGAGCAAATGGAGCCTATAAAGTTGAGGCTGTAATGATTATGTTTTAGTTGGCAGGTCCCACAGAGGAATCCCAAGCAGAGACTGAGATGCCTGCACAGTGTCAAAGGGCAGGGAAACCTGCCTATTGGGCATGAAGTTACCCAAATCCACTCTCCTCTTTGGACCTCAGAGTGCTAACACAGCAAGTGAACACTCATGGTCTTAGAAAGCAGAGATCACAACTCCAAGCCTTTTCTCAATGCCCCCCTAAAAAGGCTATGGCCCTCTGTGCTCTCCTATAGTCCTCTCCCCTTTCCTAGGCAAGTGAAGGTCACATTTCCATTGCTGCAGCCCAGTTTCCACTGGATGGGGAGAGGCAGGGAGGTTTGGATGGTTCCTCTGCAGGGAGTGAGTAACACTGGGATTTGGCAGGGAGGCAAGAGGCTGCATGGCTCTGCAGGTTGGAGGAGTTAAACATGAACTCCAATTTACTAGGGAAGCACCCAGGCTATCAGATCAATTTTATATCTGTGGTAGGAATCTTTTTAAAAGATAAAAGCAAGACAACTAAAACCAGCAACAAAAATCCCAGATATATACAGAGGTCTTTTGTGAGGTGTTTAATCTGACATTGGTTAGGCATGTTCTCAGCAGGTAGTGGGATAGGACCCTTTAAAGTGCTGAGGCACAGCCAGTTTACAGGTTGTTCAGTAAAATCAAGGGTAATTTCTTGCCAGGCTGTGCTAGTGCAGCAGAGGAACATCCGAGGACAGTATGCTCACTAGGATGGCCACAAGCTATTTTTGCTCTCCATAATGTATGAGAGCTCATTCCAAAAGGGTAAAAACCTTCCTGGCATTGGCTCCTTACTCTACTCTTCTTTCCACACATGGTTCAGCTGGAGAGAGGCACAGAATGTGTGTGTGGGAAGAACAAATCAAGTCGGACAAGTTATATTTATGTTACTAATTCCCAACTCATTTGAACAGGCCTGAGCAATGCTGCTGGACCATAAAAACATGAAATGAAAGTTACAAAAGCATGAGTGTTCCAGGTGTGCTTTGGCAAACATTCTGCAGTCAGGGATTGCAGACACACAATTGCAAAGACTTTGTGGCCTTCAGATCCTGCAAATGCATGTGAAAACAAGCAGGTAACTGTGACTAAAAATCCCCAAACAGAACACCACACTACATCAGACAGCTTAGCTCTGATTTTAGAGTTCAAAAATCTCTTTTTCTTTTTTCCCCTCCCCTCTTTATGGACAAAATTCTTGTTCCACTGAAGTCAGCAGCAAACTCCTTTTGATTTTGATAAGGCAAAGATTTCATTCCACGTGTTTTGTTTCCTTCTAATTTGTATATGTGTGGGCAGGTTTATTCTAAGTTCAAAGCAATTCCTACGGGTACCTTGGAACCGTACCAGTTTCCTGGCAGTCTGAAAGCCACACTGTCTTGAGGACTATTCACAGAGAGACAAGGAATGTCTCCCACATGCTATATAATTGTTAATTGATTTTGGATGTTTCTTGACACCTTCCACTTTGAGGCTATTCTCTGCCCTTCAGCACATATGTTTTGCACACAGAGGCATGCTCTGTGACTGTTGTAAAATTGTAAAATTACCAACTCTAAGGGGCATTGTCTGAGCATAAGAGAAGCCTCGGAAAGCTGCAGGGTAATTATTGACCATAAGACCACTCTCTGTCTTGTTTGATTTTTTTAAAATTTGGTTTTGTTGCAAGTAGTGTTCTCAGACCACTTTCAGGAATTTAAGATGTATTTATAATCCAGGAAAAAAATCCATTATTGCAGTTTTCACCCTCTGTCATGAATTTAAAATATCTGACTTAACAGAACCGGACAGGGCAACTTCTTCACATCCATTATATAGCTGACCACAACAACTTCATTAGCAAAAGTAAACAGCAGTCCTGTCTGGCACAACATGTCTCAAAGGTGCTACAGGAGACTTCTGCATAGGGTTGCAATGCTGACAAGTTATGCATGCTCACAAGGCAGCCCAGCATCAGTGTGACATTAAAAATAACCACTTGCCATGCTGTTGCTGGCGAGATCATCTGCAAACGCAGGTTCCTCTGTCACCTGCGTGTCAATGACTTCCTGAGGTACCACTTCAGGCTGGTTTCATTCTGTCCAAACAACGATCCCAGCTGTAGCACAATAGGGCCACAAACTAAGCTTACACAAAACTTGCAAGCCCCTCAGATCCCTCTTCCCACAGCTCCCAGGCAGCTGTCTGTCCTCACCTTGCCGGATCTGATGAGAACCACCACCTCCCAGGTACACCTCACTCTGATGGTCTCTTGTGACTTCCTCCTTCCACTGGAATAATTTTTCATTACCACAGTTCAGATCCTACATTTATGTTCCTTTAGAAGCTGTTACAGAGTCTCCTGATTGTCTTGGACCAAAAACCCCAAAAGCAGTTATATACAAACACTAGAACAACACACACACTCTGCATATCTAGATTTCCCCTCCAGTTCATCATTCTCAGATTCTCTCATATTCCAATAGCATTCACAGTCTCTCTTAATCAGATTTTCTCCTAAAACAGTTTCTGACAAGTAACTCCCAATACCTCTTCAATGTTGATTCCCATAGCTCTTTTTCCAGTGACACTATCTCTTATGGCCTAAAGTTTTTGTGGAGTTATATGAAACTTTCATTGATGTGCTCCATGGGTTAGGGATGGCCTCCTTTTAATGTACATATTCATTCATGTTCATCTGGTACAGCTGAACACAGATCTTTCCCGATGTATTTCATGCTATGACAATTCATGCCATTCCAAACATTTACACGATTGTAAGGGCAAGAATCATTACCACAAAAAACTCATCTCCTTGCTATTAGGAAAGCCAGTGACACCCAGAGCATATTGGAAAGTGCTGAGCTTTAAATGGCAGTTACCATACAGAAGTATGCAAGCAACCAAGCAATTATCAATTTAATAAATGCTGTTATATCTAAGACACAAAACCTTGAGCAGCCATGTGGTGATGCTCAAGTAAACTGGGCAAACCCCTAGGAATAGCCAAAAAGTTGCAGTTTACTGAGGAATTTAAGGCATACAGCCTCCAAAAAATGATACCTCCAAACTGACACTGTTCTCTGTCCTCATAAAAATAAAAGGCAAAGTGATGTGAACAGACGCTGTCCAAGTTGCCCTTATACAGATCCATTGGTACAGTTCAAGCCTGATCAAGTATGCAAAATCCCTAACTTCTCCTGAATAGTGCCTTTATATGGCACTGATCAACTTCCATGGAGGATGAAACAAAAATCCGAAGGCTCATGCTCACAGTGGTCATAATCCAGACTCAAACACAAGACTCCAAGAACTAAAAATCTCTACAGATTGGCTTAATGAGTTGGATTTACCATTCCAAGAAAAGCAGGAATATGATGAGTTAAATTAAGAACTAACACAGATTATGAAAAATACATTCTTAAAGAATAAAGAGAGTAGCAAAATCTCATTAGAAAAATCACTATGAACTATGATTTTCAGCTAAATATTAAAGCATCAAACATTAGCTCCTTTCTGGTACCTATAGATTTGGTTTCTGTGGACAGATAACCCTTGGGAATTTCCTTAAGTACCAAATAGGGATAGTCTTGCATATACTGGAAAAAAAAGAAAAGAAAAAATGCTCTGAAGATTTTTTTTATTGGGGGAAAAAGGATTCAGTATATTTATGTTTTATGTAAAATGCAACTAGGAATGTAAATGACTGAACAGGGATGTTAGTCCATAAAACACTAATTTCTGAGGAAAATTGTGCTTTATGTTATGGTTCAATTTCCATAAAATTGTAAAAACTGTCATAAAAACAAATGGACTTCTGAAATCGATGCTTGCCTATTGTCATGTGACAGATGGCTCTGGCTGCCTGACAGAGAGCAAACAGCCACCTAGTTGCTCCTCACTGACCTCGGAGAGAATCATTTTGGTCTGTTCACTTTTTTATTTAACAAGCCCGGCTGCATTTAAGTATCTTTACAGCAGCTAGTAAGTCATCCATGTGTAATTACATAGAGGAGGTCAAAAGGAAGTAATAGTGATGAGCCCAACAGATGACACAGCTCAGCAATCCCAACAGTATTGCACTACGTAAAATTACAGTGCACTGAAACACCAAATGAGTCTGGCAATGTTTTTGTGCCCACAGAAACAACGAATTAGGACTCCATAATGAAAACAACAGTGATAGTCACTGGGAATTGTACTGGCCTCGAATTATGAATTGAATAAACAGGTTGCAGGTTTCAGAACTGCCAGTTTCACTGTACAACCCCAAGCAAAACATCTGGCTGCATGAAGAGAACGTATTTCTCACTGCTGACTACAGCACTATTGCTTTTTAGACAGTTCCTGTATCTATCCATAATCATACTGGGCTCCCAGTACCCAAACACCAGCACAGTGATATTCACTGCAGGGGTGTCTTGAAAAGCAAATATATTCCAAAGACATGGGTAAGCAGCTTCCTCCAGGAATGTGAGTCCACACTATACCAGCTACTGGAATAAAGGCTTTTCATTCTTGCTGCTTTCCAAAATTAAGAGCAGATCCCATCTTTGTTTCTCTCCCCTCCCCCATCAGTGTCATTAGAGAGCAGCCACTGCAGATTGACTGAATAATGCCAGTCATGAAAAGAATCATCAACCAAAATGCCAGTTCAAATCTGCACTTAACACAGCCACACATATACTTAGACACTTACACTGCTTATTTCAAATAAACATAACAATATTTAACATAGAATGAACGATTCAGTAGGCCAAGTTGTGAGTAAGCATTCACAGCTAATTCAGAGGTCATCCTCCCTCACTGCAGCTCACACTGCCCATAACCACAAGTTGTCAGTACATTCAGGTTTTGGGTTTTGTCAAGACTTGCCTTTTCATTAAGGTGTGTTTGGACTCCTCACGCTTCATCCTTTATGAGCCCCTGCTGATTTAGTGACATCAAGAAACTAGTGATTTGATGATTTCACATCGATTTTCCTCTCTCTACTGCAGCACACACTTGGCTGACTATCAGTTTCATCGAGGACTGTCAGGAAGAGTTTCCTGGGGTAGCTTTCCTAAGCTTTTATCATTTCATTAACTTGTAGCTCCTGGCAGCCTGTGTATAAGAGAAACTCTTGCAGCCATCTCCAACATAATACCATCTTACTGTCTTTCATAATAGTATTTCAAAATACAGATGAATATAAATACTGTGGAGTCTCTTTGCTGCAACTGCAAAAACAAATGGGGTTTAAGACAAGATTAAATGATTTACAGCAGAAAGTTGCTAAGAGAAGATAAATCACTTTTTTCTCTCAACACAGGGCTGTACAGTCATCACCTTTTATCAACTGCCATTCCACACATGCATGAAGTGTTCTTATTATGTTAGGGAGCAAAAAGGATCATAATCTTCTACCTGGCAGTCTTCTCTCAACAACAGAAGAAAAAGACACACGGACCACGAGTCCAACATGATGTCACTAACTAGTGACATGAATGGCAACATATTGCTTTACTGTTAATAAAAGAGGTCAGAGAAGACCAACACTCATTTTATCTGAGGATAAACTCGAGTAGCTGTGGTCCCTGGCAGCACAAAAAGAAGGGTGGTGCATGGCAATCGTGTATAACACTTGACAGCAGATGCAGCAAGGGGAATAAGACTTGTCTGTGCAGTGGGGGGAAGGACAATTTTGTCCCAACGCAACTGCCCAGTTGTGATTGCCAAAGTGGGACAAAGCAAGGATGGATAAATCACAGTGTCAATAAATGAATGTAGAAGGTATAAAATATCTGTTTAAATTGTTAATCCTCTCCACGTAGAAGGCTTGGTCAGGCAGTGTTATCACGGATACTGCAGCTTATCTTCTATGTTATGTAGTTAAACAAATTTTAGCTAAATTAAAATAATGCAATTAAGTAAAGAGTCAAACAATCACAGGCACTTGAGCTAAAGCAGTTTAAGAGATTACAAATTACCTAGCTAGAATGTGAAACCTGCATATATATATATTTATAGTCACTAAATGGCAGCGTTACATGGGCTGGCTTGAAACACAACTATGGGTGATTTACTCTAACCTATTTTACTCCACACTATAAAAGAGTGGGGAGCCCATACAGTTTTCTGTGTTATCTCAGGAGAATAGCATTCATTTCCAAATGAGTAAGCAGCAGCTTCCTTAACTCCAACCTGATGGCATCATGATGGATGTCCTAATTTTAAAAGTTCACTAAATGTTGTTAAACTTCTGAGAGAGAAATTGATATTAAAGGATATCAATTGTTGGCACAATTATTCTTTAATGCATCCTTATTTTTATAAAATGTATTTGAAGTGACATTAGTTATGTCATCAGTTAAGTTGCCCAAAAGGATTTTGTTCAGTTTAGTTGCCATGGTTAAATAAAAAAAATAAAATAAATCACTGCCCCAACCATCTGCTCTGTTTCATTGTCAGTGGTTCCTGCCCCCAAAGTAGGAAGGGGAGAATAAGATCCGTGGTTTTATCCTACTTGCTCTGGTTCACAACTTGGCTTGAACAGCTGATGAAGGTGGGTGGGACTGCAGGAATGCTGGTCTGAGACAGGTTTCTGGGTCTGTGCAGCAGAGAGGTGGACCAGGCAGGGCAGCAGACTCCAGAGCATCTCAGAGCCTTTAGCATGAGCTCCCGGGCTTTTGTCAATAAAAGGTGGAAACAAAGAGCTGGAAAGCTGAAAAGAAAACTTTCACCAAAGAAGTGAGTCCACAGAAAAGGCAGAGTCTGTCCTGTAAACACAAAATCTGCTGAATTTCCAAAGAAGAAATCCTTTTTTCCTATAGGAAGTAAAGGATTCAATTTAGATTGGAGAGCATTCTCCGGAAGACAAACTGACTGTTTCTCTTTGTAACTCTCTAATACAGCAGAGACTGACCTTTGCATCCTCATTTTGATGCTTATCTTGAACAAACAGCCTAGAAGTCAATGTCTACTGATTAAAAATTAGGGAAGTGACTTTTCTTCAACAGTGCAGAGCAAGTTCTAGGGAAAAAAAAAATTGCTAAATATGAGTCCAGCAGCTGTGGCTGAATCTTAACCTGCTTTGTGATACATGTTTATTTGGCCATGAAATGCCTGCTGAGGCAAGTTAAACTTCAATCTTGAATTATACAATTGTCTCATGGAGAAAGTGATCCTTTGTAGCTTTAGTTATCTCAAAATATGCTGCATTTCAGTATGAGCGGAAGAACAAACACTGTCTTACTTTGTACACGCTTCGGCTTTTTGCTTTTATCTCGTGGGTGAGCGTAGCATTGAAGGAACGGGCACCACTGACTAAAGGCTATCCTATGGAATGCAAGGGTTCTGACAGGCTGTGCCCACGTGGATGGGGCAGTGACCCTTACACCCAGCTTACAGCGCTGCCACTTCGGCAGCCTTGGCTTCAGCTGAGCGCACAGCCGTCTTAAACCTGCACAAACCGGCTACCAGCAACCCAGACTTCGGGCATGATCTAATCCGGCTGTGAACTGGGCATTTTTTCCTCTCATTTTCTCTCGGATAATGGGAACAGAACCATAAAGTTCTATTATCACGCGGAGGTATTCATAATAAACATGCACAGGTTACAAAAAAAGGGTTTTTAACTTACTAAAGCAGTCTGTTTTCTTTTAGAGGTTCGAAGTTAAAACTCCTCAGACACTTTTGATGATGTGCAGCTAATTACATCAGTATTTTGCATTTGCCATTGCACAACAACCATGAACAAGGTGTGCCTTAAAATTACACGTTGCAGCCCTTACACTTAACCTGATTAGGTCAATAATTTAAATATTAACACAGTTACAGAAAGGCAGGCAGACAAATTCTTGTTAAACAAGAAGTCATTACACACTCTTACACTGTATTCTTTTAAAACCACAATGTTTTCAGATGCAGCACCAGCCCTGGCTGGCTGCCTCTTGCTCCTATACCCACCGTGGCTGAAATGCTACAACTTTGTCCTTCAGGACAAGGTAACTGAGTCACAGTGCAAACTTAATCACGTCACAACACGGAGCTGATGTGATGATCTCATTACTGTTCCAGGAAAAGGAATAAACTCAATTACTATTGACACCAGCAAATCCAGCTTTCAGCAAGGACTTGTGAAGGCCCTGACCACACTCTATTAAGGAAACTACTATTGTCAGCCAGAGAGTGACAATGACACTTTTAAAGAAAGTATCAGTGCTTTGTCAGAGGATTTTTGAATTTTTAAGGGAGATTTTAAGTTCAACCAAATCTATGATCCTTTTTTGGTAAGGTTAAGGTACCTGGAAGTGACCTTTGTGTGAAGATAAAAATAATTTTTACATTAAAGAAGAGATTTATCGCACTATTTCAAGCACTCAGTCTGAATTGGCTAGGAGGTTCATTTTGAAGCTTGTCATCCTTTTTTAAATACTGTATTTGGATTACTCTCTAGAATGGTATCAGACATGTAGAAACAAATTCCAAAATGACTAAATCTGACTTAAAAAGAATACTTGTCTGATGAAAGCCTGGAGCTCACCTGTGTTGCTTTTTTTGGTTTGTGTTGTTTTGGTCTTTTTTTTAATTTTAAATTAAATTAACTTACCTTCTAAGAGTTGCACTTAAAACTGATTGCTTATAAAGATTTGAAGAACGATTGGGATTATCACTCTAAAACAGCACCCAGGGGAACTGGGTGGATCAAGGGATTGCTAATGAGATATTGAGCCTTTCGAATCTAAACTGATTTAAATTCAACCCAACACAAAGATCCCCCAACTGGTGGACATCTGGTGATCTGTAAAAAATGAGGTGATGCTCTCACTCCATTCTTAGAAGACACATCTTTTAAGAGCACTAGAGCAATGAACTGCCAGGAAAATCATCCCTCTTTGCAGTGAAAACAAGAACTGAATTGACAATGGAACAATTTAAATTAACTTTTATCCCTCAATACAAGAATATAAAACAAGGTTTTGGCTTTCTGAATCAGGTTTACTTTCCCCAACCTGCTCAAAATAAGAGTTTCAGTCTCTAAGACCACTACAGTAAATTCAAATTAAATATTTTAGTAAGCTAAAAATTATTATTTAAGTTCCAGACTAGCTATATTGGGCTTTAATGACTTACAATTTACAGAAAGGGCAGTGGTAGATGTTAATGAGTGACTCAGACTACTTTCTATTATGCTTTTCTGCAGGAGCAGTCATTATCACATGTCAGTGGCTCAGAACATAGCACTGTCTAGCTCTCCCTCTCATTTAATAAAAGCCAATTAATCATTTCCAATCATTTATGTGCTCAGTGAATTTAGAACCTAGTTTCACTCATAAATTACAGTAAATGTATCATTTTAATTAACTTGCTAGTCATAGCTGTTCTACAGATGTTTTGTTTGTTTGAACGTACTTCAGCCCATGAATTATTTGCCACTCTTATTAATGTGATACTTGATTTACTAATGGGATTTGTGACAGATCAACTGCATGACATAGTATTGTTTCTCTGTGCTGGACTACTGGGTCAGACTGAGAGTCCACCTCCCAGGCCTAAAGCTCTTTGCTCTTGGCACATGACACAACCATCTATCTCAAGTGGCTACCCTGCAAACCAAGCCCACAGTCAGTACCTGCAGATGGACTGACCTTAGCTGTGTATGAATCAGTGGGTTGGGCACACATTAATAGATTGACACAGCAGGAGTAGAGCCTATTCCCCCTACACAACCTTCTGCCCTCTTTCCTTCCTCCCAAAAAGCACTCCTTTCACCTCATAATCCCAGGCCCTTCTCCCTGCAGGAACCTCCCTCACTTACCATGCACATGGGGAACACCAGTGATATCAGAGCCAGACCCAACCATGTGATGAATGGCACTGCATGGAATGGGGAAGGATAGATAAGTTCTTTCTAGGGTCTTTCGAAGGATCCCTTTACTGAGTTCATTTCCCTGCCAGGGAAAACAGCTTCTTCCTATGCTAGGTCCTAGGACAAATCCAGAGAATGCCCCTTAGAAGAGGAAGTTGTCCCTTTAATGGAAGTTGTTGGTCATCCACAGATGTTTCCCCCCATTGTAAAGCTCATGAAGGTTCTAAGACGTTCCCTTACAGCAGGTATGCACAGTTGGCCAAAGCCACCACACAAGGGACAGGTTCCTCAGCAGGGATAAAGAGGGACACCACAATGTGTGGGAAAGGGCACTTTGAGTGAAGACACCATTTCCTCTCCTACTTTCTTTCCTTTGTGCACTGCCTTCTGTATCCTGATCATTCCAAACCCAGCTTTACCAGCCATCTTGTCACAGACACCCACGAGTAGGGGCTGGACATCTGTCCTAGGAGACAACCTTAATTCATGACAGGAGGCAGGTTCCTTCACATCACTAGAGCAGGTCACTGATGCATCCACAGCCCCGTCTCCCAAGACAGCCTGTGCACAGAGACAGTGGTATAAGAAGGCCACAACCACCATTATCAGTACTCTCAGAGTCCTTGAGGAAGCCCTGGATGCGGTCCTCTGGAATATGGTTGGTGAGAAGGAAGAGAAGGCCTTACCAGATGCCAGGAAAAAATCCATTCTGAAGATACAAGTACTTGGCCTCCCCTTCCAGAAACTCAAGGTCTTGGGTCTGATTTCTGTCATCCAAGGAAGGGATGAACCCCTGCCTTCCCATTAGATTTTCATCTAGGTGCTGAGACAATACCAGCACTCAGTCTTATCTGCCCTGCCTACACCTCTTCCTACAGCTCCATCTGTTCCCAGTCTCCATGCTTACCATTGGTGGTCAATCCCACAAGGCTGGCAAACACCTGAATGACTCAGATCCCGAGAGAAAAGGTGTACACAGAGAGCCCTTTCTTCTTGCATTTCCTCTCTACATCCCAGCACCTGTACTATAAGGAAAAGATATTCCTATCAGGCCCAAACTTCCAAGAGGCTTCTACAAAGCCTGTGTCATCTGACAGGCCTCTGTAAAAGTGACCACAGGCTGACCTTAGCCAAAATTAAGAGCTCATGACCATTACAAACACCAGGTAGCAGTCCATAAAAGGAGCTGACAAGCCACAGGGATGCTCCTTACTAATTTCTAGTATCATGGACATTTTTCTTGGATCAGTGTTCTGAAAGCCTCCAGACTGCATAAGGATTTTCCTCTATAGACATTATTCAGTATTTGTCATTACTGAATGCTATCTGCAATTCTGTCACCCATTCAATCAATATTTTGATTTGTCTGCACCTCTTCACAATCAGCCTTAGTTTTGAATAATTCAAAATATCATCAGAAATCTTTGTCATAGCACTCTTCATCTCTTTTTCCAGGTAATTTATGAATGCATTGCAGAGCAAAGATTCTGGTGGGCTTATGACAATAATCTACATTTACAGTGCAATATTAGCCATTTATTATTTTCTGTCATTTAGGCTGCAATTGATCTGTGAGAACTTTCTCATGGCAGTTTAGGTGCTTTAGAAAATTCTACTGAGAAGTCTTAAGAAATGCCTTTTCAAACTCTCACTCTATCAAATGAGTTACAATTCTTCACATATTATTGACTCACATGGAGGACTTGGATAAATATGACTTCCCTCCCCAGACATTATATTGACTCTTACGTAATCTGCTTTATTTATCTTTCTGTTTACCCATCCTTTCCCTATTATCATATCTAGCAGTTCAGCCTTACAGAAGTCAGCGTTAATTGTCCAAATGATACCTGGAGCGCTTTTAAACATCTTAGTATAGATAATGATTTACCTGAGAGGTTGCAAATCACAACTACAGGCTCAACAATTCCCTGGACAATTACCATGAGGACCAGCCGACCTGTTACTACTCACTTAATCAAATTGTTCCCAAACCTCTTTTTGTAATACCTTAAATTTCCCAGACAAACCCATATACCTAAAAACTAGACTGAGATGATCAAACCATGTGACTTATAGAGGCAAAAAACAAAAGTGTGAAAAGTGATCTTTGTGAGATAATACTTCCTGTGCCAGTCTAGAAAATGAAGTCTTATGCAAAGATACAGTAGTTTCTCCAAATCTCTGTAAATAGTGATGAATGACTACCTTCATTGCATATGATGCCTGTTTATCTGATGAAATGATAAGCTATTAATGAGGACTATCCATAAACATGAAGAGTGGCATCTTTGTCTCTTATGAGAGAAGTAATTACCACCTAAATTACCACTATGGATTTCCAACAAGTTTTCCTTAGCACCTCAATATTTGAGGACATGAACATTCTAAAACTGATAGAAAACTGCAGACATCAAGAAGTCTTCTGATGGACACCTCACATGGGGGTAGGCTATCTCATCACTTTGAAATTATTTCTTATGAGTTCCCTTGAAACATTTCATGGATAAAGCTCCTGGACATGAGACACTTAGTAATTGTGCCTGTCCTTTATCACATGTCCATCCAAAAATTTCACACACCAGAGAGACTCCTCAAAACTGACACTCAGACTGACATTTCTTGTATGGTGCAGTTTCTGAATTTTCTCATGAAAACAGAAATGCAAGAAGTTTTTGAGGAGCATGTTCCCATGTATTTGTAGCATATATATGACAAGCACACAAATGTATCATAATAACACATCTAGTTTTAGACTCTGAGAACAAATTATGAGTGTATTTGTTCTTATTTAATGAGAGCACTACCAGGAAGCACTTTTGAAAAGAGTAACAAGGCAGTGGAAAGGACTAGGATTCATAAAACTATGAGCAGAAGACAATTTTGTGATGGGTATAGACTGTGGAAATTTTCTGAATAGATGCTCAGAACCAAGAAAGGCAAAACCTTTCTTCATTTTCTAAATGAAACAAAAACTTCTAATAAAGACATGAGATAAATTGAATAATATTGCTGTCATAGGACATGCCAGCGCAGTAAAGCTAAGATACAACAGCATCTCAATGACAAACAGAAATCACACATTTAGAGTTGAGAGACTAATAAAATATAGGAAGTTAAAATTAGAAAATGTTGCAAACACGTCTGAGAACACAACCAAAATAGTCTTGAGAATAGTGTGCTTACCATATTAGTGGAGGAAAATTTGCATAATTAAAAGGCATTGACAATTAACATAATGCAGGTGAAGGAGCAAGAACATCACTGCGTCGTAATGAGGAGAACTATTTGTCAGTCTCATTTTAAATTGGACTCAGAAACTTCAGATCCATCAGCAGCATTTATATGAGTAAAAGTTAATGGCACAACCACATTTAAAACACATTAGGGCTACTAACTTTCGTTCATCAGTAAACCCACGACCATAGAGTGTGTTGCCAACCAACTCTGGGGGGCAAAAATGAGGGTACGTTCTCTAGACAGCCTTGGAGGCTGTGGGACAGAAAGCAGTAAATGAGGGGAAATGTCAGAGGGTGGTGAGGGTATGGAAAGAGACAGCTGAGGGTGTGTAACAAACAGTGCAAATACCAGATTGCTGACAAGGAAGTCTCCCGGGTGAGACTGCTGCAAGAACAAGCTGAAGGCTGGCAGTGGGGAGGGCACGGATAGATAAGCAAATGGAGGTTATGGCCTTTGTCTTCCTAGATCACAGGAGAGGGTTTAATTAGTGGTTGGGGTTATCCACAGAGCAGCTTCTCCCATGGAAAGCAGGGGGATTTGAAAATAGGACAATGGCATTTTATTAGGGCACAACAGCTGAGAAAGGATTCTCCAGTGAATAGGGAGCACTGGTTCACAGCTTCTCCTCTGCCTCCTTATTTTGAACAAACTCAGATCTTGGAAACTGAGCTGCTGCCTATATTCAAGTTTGTTTACATGGCTGAATGACAGGAGATAATATTTCTTTACATCTCTCTTTACAGAAGCCTGCAGCAACAGATGGATTTTGCAGCATAATCTAAAGGTCAACAACTTCTGACCAGCAAACTAATGGAGAACAGACCAGACTGCAGGAAGTTCAGCACTGGGGAAACCTCATTAAAAATTATGTTCATATTTAACCAGTTTCAGACTTGCAAAAGGACAGAAGGAATACCTGAGGCACCTAAGATATTTTCAAATCAACAAATGCTTTTTCTAAAAAGGAAATCTATGCATAAATGTAAATCATATGCCAAATTCACTACTTTCAAGACACAATATGTAACAGCCAGTTTTCTCCATCCATTAAATGTACTTTAGAAGCCTTTAAGCTTCGAAATATTCTGAGCTCAACATTCCAAAGCAGTGGATTTTGTAGCGATGCACCTGACATGGGCAACAATTATTTTCACATGTTATAGTTTCGAAAAAAAACCACAAAACCAACCAAATAAATGACTGTCATGTGGACATTCAGAAGCACTTATGATTAACCAAGACTCTCAAGCCACAAAATTGAAATACCCTACTTCTCTTCAAGTGAGAAAACTGGGTTAGCCCAGCCATGCTGCTCAGCTGCCCTCACTTTCACCAACATTCCTTCAATGGCCCAAAGTTGCTTCCCTCAGCCACTGAGCATCTATCAGACTCAGAGAGACTAAACAAATGTGGCCTATGCTTAACAGCAATGCATACAGCTACAGCACCTCATCCAGAATAACTGAAAGATCGATCAGATACCCCTTTTTATAGCCTTTTTGTAGGAAGAAATCATTCCAGCCTGGCAGTTTGTAACATGGGCAATTGGTCATTACAATGAGCTGCTCCCCTTCCGCAGCAGGGATGGCCAAGCAATGAAACAAGTGCACGGCATGCCTTGATAGGCTGAGATGAAAGACCCCGGCAAAACAACCAGCATGTTCTGTTTGACTTTATCAGTCAGCTTGAGCAGAGTCAGTGTCCTTGACAGTAACAGTGACACAAACACTGACTTTTAGATATGAATTCTGCACACACAGAGATGCAGCACAGATGTAGAAGTAGCAAAGCCCAGATCTGGTCATCACAACACTAGTAGTAATTTCAGCTATTACGCAATCAGTAATTAATTCTGTCGTTAAAGTTTCAGAACTACTATTTGATTATTACGCCACCCTTTTGCAGACACTTCGACTTACAGAAGGGTGCATTCCCTATTTTAAGAGGTTTTTGAGAGTTTTTAAAATTGAGGAAAACATTAAGCAAAGTTTTCAGCTGCAGATTTTTAAAGCAAGAACAGAAAATACACATGTAGGAAAGGAAGTGCACGTTTTAAAAAACTGGCTAAAACACAGCACTTTGATTTTGCCCCAGTTGTTGATTTGATTTTATGACCCTGGTTACCAAGGAAGGCTGACAAAAAACAACCCATCACAACCATGAAGAAGACCAACCAGTGGAAATTCAAACATTAAATCACAATAAATTAACAGACATGAAAACATTAGCTCAGGCATTAAATTTACATTTTCCAGACCATTGGCTCTTGTGACCCAGAATATACTGCGAAATTTGAAGTTCTACTCTCGGTTCTGTAGCTCTGTTTCACTTTAGCCCAAAGCAAGAATCACAAAGTGCAGGCTCTCACTTCATTCTCTTGCTGTCTACTGGAACGTACTTATTTTTGGCATACTAACAATCTTATTACACATAGGAGTGCAGAAGATAAGGTCCAGGCTCTCTCAGACTGGGATGATGCACACAGTGCTCAAATGGAAGCGGCAGCTGTTGGGGGACCATAAAATCAGCTGCTTAGCTGCAAGAAGCTTTAGCACACTCAGAACAGACTTTTGAGATACTTTTTTCTATTACAGAAGAAATCTTTACTAAGCACATAGCAAGCTGTTACGTTTAAGGGTTTCAAGCTTTTAAAAGCACTTCAAATAGGAAAAGATTTCAAGGGGTGGCAAAACCCACACTGTCAAAAGAGTAGTCAAATTCTTGCCACCAGCAGTAAGTTCTCAGAAAAGCAGAGTTAAACTACAGCCATCGGAATTTTTAAAAATGTGACCAGACAATAATAACAACATAATACCTCTTAGCAATCTTTCAGTAAACTGAAAGTTTCATCAAGAATAGCTTAGGAAAATTTCAACCTGAGGCCAACACCTATTGTCAAAAACCATATACAAAACCCAAAGTTACAGGCAACTATAATACAATAGAAGAAGTCAGAAATCCCCAATAATAAGCAACCACACAGGCCACATTAATCCCTGTCTATGCCATAAGGGAAAATACAAAATAAATATTTTGCTGTCTTTTGTATAACATGCTGTGTCTCATCAGCATCTCCACAGTGTTTCTCCTAAGCATGGTGCTGCCTTAAATGACTTCCTAGCATAGCTTTGCTTGTCTTCCTTGTCTATTATTATAGAAATCATACTAGAATAGCAGTGATGACAGAAGTTTAAATATGTCTGTCACCACCACAGTTTCAACTGCAGCGCACAAAGGCTGTAAAGCACCTCCTGCCCACTACCCTTCAGTTTGCTCAGCTCCACTGAGCAGACCCAATGGGACACGCTTAGAAAGGTTCCCCTTTCTCTCTCCCAGCTGAATGATGGTTCTCCCGGACTTCTAATTTCATTCCCTTGTAGGAAATTCAGATATATAAAAAAACAACACCAAGAGCAAGCTTGTGTGGGGAACACTGCCCAGCTACAGTATTTCATACTGCCAAGCAATATCGAGTTAGGCACGGAATTTTTGTAGCAGTACAAACAGAACACAGTAAGAATACAGATTCTAGGGTTTCCCATAATAAATTATCAACTGTATGTGATAAAACAGCTCTAATGCAAAAAAAACATCCTACAGGTACAATTTCAAGTCCACTCACACCTCCTCGTTTCAACTGGCCCTTCCACGAGGCTGTGCTGATTTGATTTGCTGATACTGTGGTTACTAATGGTTAAATGTTTCTCAGCTGTAGCTTCATCTTAGCTGGGACTGAGGGGCAGAAGAGCCTGTTACTGATGCACGCCCCGAGTGGATATCCATGACCACTCTTTCCAAGCAAAACTCAGACATAAAAAGTTCTGTTCTCACAAGCCTCTGGAATGACATGATTTTCCTTTGAATCAAGTTGCTCATGTTGGTGCTAATAGTGGGCTTGTCAAAGTAGTTTTAAACAAAAAATCATTACCACAGCTACTGGGATATTAGATAAGATTTAAGGTTGTAGAATAAGCTGGAATTAATACAGAAACTTTGTAACCTTCTGCATGAGATTTACTTATTTTTAGAAATAAAATTAATTCTACAGGGACCTCATCAAGTCAATAGATTTTTTTCCCTGAAATTATATCCACTAATACTTCTCTCACACACAGGAGAACTGATTAAGATGAGTAATAACTTTGATCAAGGATTTACACATATATTGGACAGGAGAAATATACCCATGTCAGTGGCTTGTTCTATGTAAATTAACAATAACAAGCAGGTTTCTTTAGTCATTCCTTCATTCTCCTAAACAACAACTTTCCAATTTATCAAAATAAATGCAGGAGCTGAGCTACAGTTGTTAAGGGAAAATTTAATAACCCCTTTTAAGCAAATTTTGATTTTGAAGCACAATGCCATACAACATTGCTACCAGCATCCTGCACCATGTCAAAACAAGTTCCAATTAACACAGGCTGTGATTTATTTTCCAATTCTAAAGCTGCAGAGGTAGATGCTAACTACTCACCTTTTATATCTGCTTATAATAATTTTACCATAGCCAAAAAGAAATAATTAGGATAACTTTCTACCTTCTGTCACTGAAACACACTTTACCACAATGACTTGCTTCTAACACTGCTATCAAATTGCTTAGGGTAAATTCTTTATATATTCATTGGAACTTCAGGTTTTATTTTCTGCTCTTTCAAGGACCTTTAACTAAGGATGACAGATCATAAAATAGAACATTCTGAAAGTTATAATTTTCTTTACCTGTGGTTTCCAGGAAGACTTCTAAGATACCACAGGCCTCCACACAGCAAGCCCTTCTGGTATAAAAGGTGATATTTTCTATAGCATCATATTTACAGTAAGAAAATAGCTTACCTATTCTCATACTTATGTTAACTGGAAAGGAAAAATGAAGTTTTATTGTGCAACTAAACCACCTAAATATGGCATTAGTAAAAGCAGAAACTGGGCAGATGTGATGCTTAGGGTCACGCTTTAGTGGTGGACTCTGTAGCTGTAGGTTAATAATTGGACCTGATTATCTTAATGGTCTTTTCCAACCAAAATGATTCATGGATATAACAGTCACTAATATTATTTATTTGTACTCTTAACACTGATCAAAGGTCTGGCTTACAAGACCTGGGCCACAGCATGCATGGTGAAGTACAGATGTGGCAAGTTCTGTAGAACTTGGACAAGGCACAAGGTATGGAGGGAAAAAACAAACCACACCAAACAGTTATGGAGAGGAGAAGCAAAATGTTGGCTTAACTGTATCAAAATAGCATTGTAATTAGGCTAAGAACATGTTCAGATTGGCAATTGCACAGATAAACTAAGTCAGGGCAATTAAACATTGTGCTTTGCATGGCAGTGAAACTTCTTTTGTTTTTGTGCACAGGCATAACCCTACCACACAAGATACAACAATACAGGATCGTACCTTGGCACTTCCACTGGAAAAGTGTGTTCCTGACTGTGCTTTACACCAGCAGAATGATTCTCAATTTTCCCTAGTCAAAGGAGAGGCAAAGTCTATATAACAGTGTGTTTTGAAGTTACTCATTTCATCAGTAACTTGTTTTAATAAATAAGGAAATGAAGTTTTGGAAGAAAAGGCAATTTGGGTCGAATGGAAGGTTATTGTGTAGGTTATTTCATCTCTAAGACAGTATTAACGGTGCAAAGAATATGAGCAGACATCCCTGATCCATCTGTTAGCCACCTAGTTCTCAATAATTTTCAGCATCAGGTCAAAAACGAACATCTAATGGATGTTCTTTGAGGCAATCCTCCCTCAGCCCTCCCCAGTTTCAGAGTTGAAGGAAAGCAGATGCTTGCATGATAAGATCATCATTAGCTTTAAATATTAAAATCCTTAAATTGCTAAAGGACTTAAAACCCAACCAAAACAGTACTTTTTAAAACAGCCAAAACCAGATTCCTGCTCTGAACAGGAATGAAGCATTGCAGAGCTGGAAATTGGATGCTGGGTATAGGAATACTAAAAAAATAGCAGAGAAATAGCTGAGAGAGAAGTGCAGACTCCCAAGCAGCAAAGAGCACTAAACCCAGCAGAATTATGTCACTCTCTGGGCATCTGTATCACTCACAGCTTATACCTCTCCTTCAATGGGCTGAAAATGACTCACCTCATCTAGCTCCTACCAAAATCACCTGCCCATAGACAAGATGAAAGTAACTACTAACTCACTTTGAAATTAGCTGAGCATTCTGAAATTTCAGGGATCCAAATACGAGGGCAAAAATGTTTCTTTGCTAAGATACAAGAAAAAAAACGCAGAAAATGGATTTCAGAATAGTATACAGAAGAAGAGGTATCCTCAAGAACTTTTCCCCCTTATGGATAAGAAGTAATTTTAGAGTTGGGACTCAGACCACAGAAACTTCACCAAGAGCAGCAGCAATGTCTGAGGACCAATGATTCAGCATAGACCGACTGTTTCCACAGCCAAATCACCACAGCCTGTGAAGACACACCAAAAGGGGAATTTCAATGGTAGAAGTAGCTCTGCAGTTTTGGTTACTTCTTTGAGATGTGTTTGCTCCCTTCCAGTTACGCAGTGGGTTGATTCTTCATCATTTAGGTTTTAATTTACTTTAAAACTTTTCCCCTGAATGCATTTAATAAGCACAGTAACACTAAAAAATGCGTATTACTCAGCTAACACACCCACACCCTGGGTGTGTTATAGCCCTCAGCAACACTGCTGCCCCAGTACACCCAAGATGTACCGCAGCGGCTGACAAAAACATACTTTGTTGTGTGTTATTGCTTACATAAGACAGGACTTTGCATATGTAACTGTATATTAATGACACGCCTCGATACATGGTTAAACTGGAAACTATGGCTGTGCTCCATCGGAGCTTAGGTGTGTGCTGCATTACACGGAGCAGAGCTAATTAAGCAATCCTGCTGGCAGCAGCTGGAGCGATATGCTGGGAACGAGAGACCACGCTCCTCCTCGCTGACCTACATGGGGCAAGAACCAGGCCAGCCTCCTCGGCACCGAGCACCTCTCGGACAGGATCTCCGTCCTGAAACCAGTTCGGATGGCAGGATTCATTCGGAATAATAATAATAACAAAACCCCCAACGAACAAAAACCATCCTCCCCCAGCAGACCGTGTGTGAAACAGCCCGAGCAGGAGCTGCAGCCGAGGAGCCCTTCCCTCCTCCGCCCCCAGCCAACCTGCCCGTGCCAGCGCTGGCATTTGCGCGATCAGATGGTGAGGAATCAGGGATGCGATCTGGCCAACCCCTCCCATGCGTTTTTCCCTGGCTCAGTTGTGCAGTTTACCACTCACGCTGGCACCAGAGAGGCGGCACAAACACACGGCTGGGACCTCCCTTTTTGACGCCAGCCCACACACAGGCTGGCTAAAGCGAGCTCGGAACTGCATCCTTAACAATACTGGCAGGAGCCTTCCCACAGACACAGTTATCCCTACGGAAAGTTGCCTTGCCCGAGTGACTCCTGCCATTTGGATATGGAGTTAAGGCTGCTCTCTGATGGGGAGCCCAGGGGAGGGCCCCCCCTGAGCTCTCAGTCTGCAGCGCAACACCAAGCGACACCAGCAGTGATGCACCCACTGGTATCGCAGTACTGGTTTTTATTCACTGCTCTCTTTTCAACAGCTTTTACTTTTAAGGACATTAACCAAGCTCTTTATGATTTTTCCCCCCCTTTCACGCTTCTAGCTTACTCACCAGGAAAGCTTTGCCACCAGGTGCCACAGCTCCATCAATTCTCCTACCCGGACCATTTGAAAGAAGTAGTGAGGTGTTAATTAGGGTGTTAATTAGGGCTACAGAAACACCTGTTTTTTCTCCTCCCCCCCAAACTGCTGGAAACGCAGCATTCCTTGCAGAAGTGTTAGACTGCATTAAAAAAAAATATTAAGAAACAAAAATGCCTTTATTCGGCACACAGTCTAGATAGTCTCTGGCTCCCAACACCTCCAAACCCCAGTTCTGTTCATTCCCTTTCACCTTTGGCTTTGAACCATCTAATTGGGGAGGGGGGGGGGAAGGTATATATTTCCTTAGTATCTTTGACTGACATAACTTTTTTCTTTTTTTTAAATCTTTAAAATGAATTCCATACTAGAGTGCATCTTCACAACGAGAAAATGGTTGTGCTAATGTGTGAAGTAACATGCGGTTTCACAAGCCAGCAGAGCCAACCTCACATCCCTCTGCTGCTGAAAGATGCTTTCCCCCTCTCCTCTTCCCCGCTGAGCCTACCCAGTGCCAGTCCACAGCCGTGCTGGCTCCGGCACTTGTCTGATACCTCCGAGTTCAGTTAACACTAAACTGACACAAAGCTGTTCGCGTTTTTGCTGGGTTCATTTTCTGCCAGTGGAGTGAGCTGAACCAGCTGAAAGAGGGGGCAGCACCAAGCGCAGGGGAGCGGTGGGAAACGTGTCCCTGGGGGATTCTTCCTTTTCACAGCAGCAAGTTGCTAGAATGGCTCGGGCAGCTTGTGAAGCCTCCCCCCAAGGGCATAGCTTCACTAAATTGCTCCATACAAATTAGGACTTTTCTACTACAAAAAGACATAAGTTCTAGTAGTCATCCAATCTCACATGAAACTAATTCAGCTTGCCAAAGTGGCAGAAAACTACCTGGGATGGCAGCTGTCGTTTGCCAGGTCAGCAAGTGGAATGGACTCATCTTCTGGTCCATGAGTACAGAAGCTGATGAGAGGCAAAGACAGAACTGCACGGCAGGGGCGGGAAGGAGGAGAAGAGCCAGGGAGAAGAGTGAGCCCACTCCCTCTCAGCTGCTATCCTAGCTGAAATCTTGTAAAATCACACCCTGGTTTATGAAAACTCCTAGCATAAAAAAACCTCCTTTTTATTTCTTCACTCACAGATAACTGTTACCCCTACTGTTACCCCAAAGTCTTTATATAAACTTGTTGACTTGTGTAGAAGCTAAAAACCATGTTTCTTTTTTAATCAAAATTCTAATTTCATGTAATATTCAGTCTAACAGTCACGGCAAAAATAGATGCAGTGATTTGAGATACTGCTGTACACCAGACTGTGTGTTACCATTCTCCCAGCTTGATGATTTAATCATGACTGTTCTTCATTCACTGCAGTACGAAATCAGCACAGCAAGTTCAAATTAGCCTCAGCAGCAATTTATATTAAGCAGAGGAGGAAATACTGGTTGTAAGCTGAAAATAATTTTTGGAGATGTCAGATGGATAGGAAAACTTTACTTCCAAAGTCATGGCAGCACACTAATGCCCTGCCAGGTATACAGAACGGTTTGCCTTTTGAAACCAGCATCTGTCTAAATGCTAGTTTGTTTTTAACTTTCCCTAGCTGCTGTTTTTAAAATATTTGTCTCTCTTGGGTGGCAGTTCTGGGATTTGTTTGTTTGCTTGTTTTTCAGTGGAGCAGGTTATTTGGATCCTTATTGTTACAGCTAGACCAAGATAAGAGTGCCCTTTCAGGTGGCTGATGTCACTGAGAGATTTGAGGCAGCTGGTACCTTTGCCAACAGAAAAAAAAGAAGGTTTTTCTCTCAGCATATGCTGCCTCAGTAGTGGGGAAGTTTGAACCACAACTGTGCCAATCCAGGGGCACATTTCTAAGTGTGGCATGATGAGACCTCCAAGTAGTGATCTTTATACCCTGTTCTGACATGGATTATGCTTGTGGGACAGAGGGATATTTTCCCATTACTTCTATTCAAACATAATCATCTCTTTGGCTTTTTGTTACTCATATCTATTTTCTGATCTGTTCTTATAAAAGCCTATTAGAAAAGACATTATACAGAAACTTCAGATCCAATTTGCAGAAATATCTGCAGTGATAAATAAACAATGGAGTTCATGAAATCTGATCCACTACAAATACAAACTTGTGACCTCTTTCTGGTTCTGGCAGATGACTTATCCTAAGAAAAGCTGATGAAATTCTGAGCATTCACATCTGAACTCCACTCCAAGCTTAATTTAAACTTTAGCTGTAATAAATCTGTATCATTACCTCATCCTTACTTTTAACTACTAATAGCAGGTAACTTTATGGATTTCTACACCTAACAAATTGTTGAACATTTCAGATATTTTCTAAGTGAAATGAAATCTACATGTGTTTCTTTAGTACCCCTCTCCTTTCAGAGAACTGAATGTATTTCCTTCTACTGGTCCTACTTTATTTAAATAACCTGATAGCTCATCCTTTCTCATCTTCTCAGGATACAAAATAAATCAGTACAGTCTCTTAGTCTACTCTCTCCTGATGAGTAAGTTCTCACAAACTCAATAATTTTGAGTACCTAAAATCCTTGAGTCTTTGAATCATTCTGGTTTTGTAATACTTCTCTGTTATAAGAAAACCAGGATGCAGGGACTACCTCCCCTAATTCACATTCTGACACCTGCACTGGTGCAGGAAAGTTTGTGGTATTGTATTTTGACTAGATCGTTCACAGGCATGCAAGTATTTCACTTCTGACATTACAGTATTATCTTTCTTTTAAAAAAATATTGTTTACTGAAGCACCAAGTTAAGAAAAACTGAAGGAAAAGGAATGAAAATAAATTCCATCTCCAAAGAAGGTAATTATACAACTAAGCATTATCTATAGAGAGAAAGAAAATCTAAAGTACCAGTAGGGCTTGTCAGAGTTAACTTTAATGTGCCTGATTTTTTACAAACACTAACCCTACAATTTCCTGACATCTTAAATTACATGTTTCTGGGAAGAGTAAAGTTTGGCTACGGTGTGTCATACATACAAAGTCCTGCTGACTGAACAGAAGGACATGTTTGATGCTATTACAACAGGCTGGAAAAAAGAAGTCCTCCCCTCAAAAAAAATTCCAAAGTTAACTTACTCATCTAGAGAAAGTATTTGGCACAATCTCAGCTTAGATTCAAACTTAGTTCCCAGTCTCCATTTTTACCTCCACCAGACAGGCCTAAAAAATGGATTAAAAAAAACCCCAAGAACTGGAGAAAAATCTTCTGGATCCCAGGGGCCTGCAAAAGATCTGTCTGCAATCCAAGAGGATGGAAAATAACCAAATATTTTGACCAAAATTAAGTATTAATGCTTCAGCAGCCTCCAGAAAGAGCTTTGATTAAATGGAGTTCAAGCCCAAATACTAGAGAAGGAAAATAGTTTTCAAGTTATTATGCAAAGTAGACATTTTCTATGCAAATTCAGGCACTGAACTTCTATAATCTGAATTTTAAAACATAGGTTGATGCCTTGATTGTAAATGGTGTTTGTTTTTTCTTTCTGAATGTCATGTTAAATTACTGTGTGCATATGCAGGGTGTGTGGGTGGAAGGGACTGACAGGAGGAGGAATTAATTCTTGTTAAAAAAAAGGAAAGTTTTTGTTTTTCTAAGGGCATGGTTACGAAGAGGAATATATCACTTTCAATAAAAATGGAACTAACCACTGTTTGCAAACACACTGCTGTGCAAATGAAGAAACATTGCTCATTAAGGACTGACAGTATTTGATTCAGCCCCTGCATATACCAGTCAGCTGGTCTCTGGCCTCAGCCCCAACCTTCTCACCTCCCTAAGTGGTTATTCTCTCCATGGGCACAGCAGGGTGCCTCGCCAGCCAATAGGGACAATCAGCTCCCATATTAATTCCTACATGCAATCCATGATTAAAGTGCAATTTAGATATATTGATCGAAATGCTTGACTCCTGTAATTCCCATTTGGCTTTATCAACCACAGCAGTGCAACAGCTGTTAAAGGCCTTTAATACTCAAAGCACTACTGTAGACCTGCTGTATATTGTCAGTTTATGAATCTGGGATACAGAACAATGAGAAGTACATGGAATGTGATTACACACTTTTAAATGCAGCAAACTCTACTGGCACCTCTCTTTATATTTACAGCCAGAGCCTTCTCTCATTATTATAAAGTAGCAGTTGGTCTGTACATGTGAAAATAAGGAACTCTGAGTTTGTGGGCCTCATCAGTCAAGGCAGTAAGGAAGCCCAAAGTCTACCAACTTCAGTAGGATATAGAAGTTCCCCCCTGCTGGCATTTTTTGACTAACACAGCACAACTTTTTAACTTGTACAAACTGGGGCAGCTCTGCTATGTTACCAAATATTTGCTAATTTACACAACTTCAGCCTTTTTTTAGTCTAGTAAAGACGGGAAGTACCTAAATAAATAAAAAAGCCTATTTTATGCTGCATCTGTGTCTTGGAAGATTGTTGTGTGGTGAATTGTACAAAAAAACAACAGAGCTGTGCTACTAAAAAAAAACCCAAAAAAGATGAAAAAGTTTCTCATATTTTTGCAACAACCTCTCAAAATACAAATGAATCTCTAGTTTGCATCTCAATTGTCAGACTAAGATGAAGGTATCTTGGCATGAAATCTGTTTGTAAGAGACAACAATATTATTGTTCTGTAGTGCATAATACGCAATTTGATGACTGCCTTTTCTGGAATAGTTTTTGACTCTTCATCCCATCAGAAGGTGCACTAAAATCTCTGTCCTGTAACAGTCATACCATTTTGCAAAAAGATGCCAAAATGGTATAAATATAAGAGAGTATGGAGGACTGTGTTAATATTTGCTGACCTTTTCAGGTTTATTGAAATCACATTATTTTAATTACCTTGAGATAACAGTACTTTGGATCAATATGTGTGTTTCATCTCAATGGTTATTTGTAATTTCCTGTTGAAAGTACACAAAAAATTGAGTTCTGCTACGTTTCATCTTCTTGCATGCCAAGTCCTCCAGTAATTCAATCAAGAACACTTGCTGTCCAACAGCATCTACAGAGATTAATATCGTGTATGCACAAGCTTAACACCAGTTTTGTTTGCCTTTCCCCCCCTTAAACTAAATTGCTCTAAATTTCTTTTTAATATAGCATTATTTTCTATGGCCACATTGTAGGATTAGGAATCAGGGATTTTACTGCCAATTTATCACCAGCCATCTTGACTAAACCAACAAAAAATGACAGAGTAAAATATTCTGACATTACCAGAACAATTGACAGAAACCTTAGCACGTAATATCAGTTTAAAGAATTTTGTCCCTTCAAATTGGCATGTTTTCAATAGACAACTCTGACTGCTTCTAACAAACAATAGAATTTAGATGGGTCAGAAGTGAGAGATAGTTTTGGATTTACCCAATCTGAAGTCTTACAAAGAAAAAAGCAGAATCTTGAATTAGACTCTACTTGTCACCCCAAAGGAATGCAGGGTCACCCAGCAGGCAAGTCACTGTTTTCTGTCCTCTCCATACACTAATCAAGCTGCCTCATTCTGCACCAGGGACAGCCCTTCATTATGGCACTAGGAACCTGAGCATCTGAACTGGAGGGTTTCCTTGGTCACATTCAGGGTTGTACAAGTAGCCTCTGTCTCTATATCAAAAATAGGAAGCCTAAGGAAAGGCTGCACAACTAACGGGGTGATTTCTCATGTGTACGTGTTGAACAAGCAACAGGCTGCTGACACACACACAATTCAATCCCTTTCTTCCCAAGGATGTGCTGTTTTCACAGCTTGTGTCTGCAGGCAGAGACTAAAACTGGCCCATGTATTCCCACTACAGTTGTCTCGACCGAGTTTAGAAAAGTTCCTTTGCTACTTCTTTCCTCAAAGCTGACACGATGCAGCACTTTTGCCATGAAGTGCAGTTTCTGCTCAGAGTGCTGGACAATTTAACTCCCCTAGAATTTAATGCAGAAACCACCCAAGGTGCAGCAGCCTGAAAAAAACATCTGCAGCAACCACAGGTCAGCTGTGACCCACAGACAGCCTGAACACCTCCCTTCCCCAAGAAATAAGGCAGGTGGAAGCGGAGGAGTGCTGAGCCTCATCCCTTGCACTCTGAGCCACGGATCGCCCTCTGTTGTCAGGATTAGTCAGCGCTGATGTTGGAGCTTGAGAAGGTTTAAGGCTACCATAAATACTTCAGGATTTTATGTTTAAAGGCAAGAAGGAACCTTCTCTGCTGATGGACAAAATAGCTAAATGAACAAGTCTGCCCATGGCTCTGAATGGGGCACATGGGTGGTTTCAAACGATTATCTCAATTAAATACATTTTACGGAGATGTTTCTCTCATAACCAGATAAAAGGTTTTCATGGGCTGAACTGTTTGGGTTCCATGGGGGGAAATTGTTTTTTTCCATGGGGAAATTTCATCCTGCTAGAAACTCAATGACCTTTCCAGTTTCTACCTGCAGTAATAACAACACATACACAATAATACACTCTGCTTAGAATCCATTAGTTAAAGCCAAAAATAGTTGATATAGAAACAAATGGCTTTTTTTTTCCTTTTTTAACTAAATAGAAATAGGATGAGTTTGAAAATTATTGAAGATCCATCTAATGACTAACACAGATTAACTGATAAAGTGTGCTCTCCTTGATATAAGAACCACAATAACACTAATGGAACAAAATGGAGCTTTGAATGTCTCCAACAGTCTTTTGCACTTCAATCTTTTTTAAGGGGCACCTTAGCATATCATTTATAAACATGATTTTTGTTAAAAATCTGACTGAATTTCATAAAGGACAAGTGCTTAAAATAAATATAAAAATGAAATTAAATTTTCTTTTAGGATTGAAAGTTTCTCTTTTCTGCTAGAATTCTTTCCCTCCTATTATATTTCATTTGACTTGATCCCTTTCCCTCCCCAGATTTTTCTTTGATCACTAAACCAGTGCTAGTTAAACATACACAAAAATCAGAGTCATTAAGTTAGAAGACAGACTTGCTAAATTCAAATACGTACACTAAATATTTTCTTCTCAAAGTTGTGCTCAGCTTTACAGCTAAGTCAAGGTGGAAATCTTCAGAGGTAAGGTTCCCAGACTAGGTACATAAAGGGAACATTTCTTTTCTTAAATATTTTTAAAGTATGGATTACAACACTACAATGACTATTCTGCCATTCAAAATTAAAAAGGAAAGGCTAAAAATATAAGCTGTCACAAACCCATTCATTCCCTTTCTTTGTCCTTGCATGAAAACAGCTTGCCTAACAGACATCAGCCTCAGTAAAGAGAAACACTATTTGTTTTAAAAATGGCCCCTGCAAAAGATGTATTTGACTCACATTACATCCTATCAATATTCATTGCTGTTTCCACAAGAGCTGTAAGAAAGTAAACATTGGCTTTGGGGTTTGTTACCATTTCCCAGGTTTGAACCAAACTCTACTTATCTGCATCTTCAATAAGCCAAAATATTTTAGGATAGTATCTGACTTTTACTTCTACATGATTGTTCTTCCAGACTGAAAAGTAAGAAATCAAGAGGATTAAAACTATGAGACTCCCTCTTCAGTGACACTGCAAATGTGCACGTAGCCCAAGGATGCGTTTCTTGAGAGGTGTACTTGAAACTTCTCCCAGCACTGTGTCACGTTGCTCTCTCATCTGTAACTCTGGGACACTTGAGTGGAAGCACACCAATCAACACCAGCTACATTTGAGAGCAGAGGTACTGTTAAAGGTATTGATAAAATAAAAATATCAAAGAAAAAAAATGAATTCAACTGAGAAGTAAAAGACAGTAGATCACAGTTATTTAGCACTATTTAAAATTCCAGGTTCCAAGAACTATGTCCCAATTCCTCCTGGGTTTGATGATGCTATTGAAACAGGTTTCTTTTTTGAAAATTGCAGGATGCAACTGCACTTTTTGAGTAGCACACCTGTCTCATTGGTGTATGTGGAAGGGATAGCACAAACCCCTGCCAAGCAATTCTGCAATTCAAAATTCAGCTCAGATGCTCTCAGATAGGGATATTTCTACCCACCTTCTACTGTGTCCCTCCTCTTCCTTCCCTCTTTGCTTTAGATCACAGTCAGCTTTAACTCTATTAAACTGTCACGAGTGAGTGATTTGTACAATGTTAAAACTCTGGGTTTTTTTAAACCTCGGTTTTCAAACCTGAGAACATCAAAACATTTGTGGCTTTTTCACTCCGTGACTTCACAGGAGTGCATAATGTATTATGAACTGTTCCACATTTTAAAATTAATAATCAGATTGGAGCTTGAGCTGCAATGGTAAAAACACCATCAGAGGGCAAACCACTAACAGGGTCACTCAGAAGTTTCTGGCCTCATATTCAGCCCAATGGTTTTGAGACTAGAGATACATTAGTAAAGTACTATTAGGATGTGATTATGTATTATGTGGTATAATTCCAGAAAATTATTGACACCTGTAATTACTTAACTAGAAACAACATAATTTTTACATTAGAATATCAATATATTCTTACATAAATTACATAAATGAAATAGCGTGGGTAGAGCCCTTCCCAAATCTTCATTTGCAAAGCCTAGCCATGAAGATGATGACATAAATGAAATAATAATTTATGAGAACTTAAATCAATAGCAGAAATGTGACATTAAATGAAAAGAGATTAATCTAGATCGCAGTTGTAAAAGCCATTTGGCATTTAAACTGCATTAAATGTTCATACAGGGTTGTGAGGCTTTCCAGTACTTTCTCCAAAGGAAATCACGGCAGAAGCAACAGAAAGCAAAGACACACCCCTTTCCTCAGCAACTCCCAGACAAAAGAGTTACTAGTAAATGAAACAGTGCATACTGAAGGCAGCAGGAAGCATTCAATTGCTGCATATGCTGGGTTGACTACTGTCACAGCTGTATCTGAACCCTTTTTCAGCAAAAGTGACAAATGAGGTGGTGGGGATGTCATGAAATTGTTTACAGACATTAGCAAGCGGAATAAAGAAAATTTTGCTTTCCAGCAGGAAAGTCAGAAGAAAACGTTTAAGCACAGTTCTTTCTGTTCACATGAACAAACCTGAACCATATGCTTAATGTCTTAGTTTTGATAGTGACCAAAGCATTCGTTCATTTATCCATTCTGCTTCTGCTCCAGAACACCAGACTAAAATTCTGGTCAAAGTCACGGACTATGACTCTGTGCCTATTCACAGTTCTAAGTATGAGAAATAAAACCTTCTAGACAGAATTAATGGCAAAAGCTACAGGAGACATGCAGCCTGCACAAAAGCCGAGCAAGGTGACACCTGCTTTCTCAGAAAGTTCATACAATAGCTAGACTTGCACCCAGTGACAGCAAAAACATGTTTGAAATTAACAGGACTATTATTTTCTCTGACTGAGACCATAGTAAACCACCCCAGCATGAGTTAATAATGCTGGTATGTCTGCCCCTAGATACACCGAGGACATGATGGCCCTATTTTGCTCCTGAAAGCACAAAATCTTTCAGTTTAGAAAGGTTCCCAGAACTTTCTTTTACATTTTCTTATTGGAACTTACTTAACAGCTCCTCTATGCCTGATCACGTCTCCAGAGCAGACAGAAATAAGGGCCCTGTATCTTGCTTTGCTTCCCTTCAGGATGTTGTGTGTCAGCAGGGCACGACTGACAGACAAAGCTTTTGCTTTCCATTTTGTAGGCTCTGAAATACCACCCATCCAGCTACAGGAGCTGCAAAGGTGTATTTCACTGTGACCTCCCCCCGAGTTTATCTATGCCAAAGAACACAGAGCTGAAACTCTCAATAACGGGACTACAACCTCCCAGAGAATCCTTAAATACATAAACTAAACCCAGCTATTATACTGCAGAAATCACTTTGTATAATGACAGAGCGAGGAAAAAACATGCAAGTGTTCTTTTTTTCTGACAGGTCTCAAGTTGTTTATTTCTAGATGCACTGAAGTTGTCCAAATAAAACAACACAATGATCTACAGAAATCACCTTAGGTGCTACACATAAACAACACTTTGTGCAAGGAATAAATTTTAAAAAATTCAAACAAACCCAAAAAAATAGAGATGAGACAAGAAGGGGTTGTTTTTTCCTGTTGGTATACAATCCTACTCCCAGATCTAGTTCTTTAACAAAGATTGAATCAGATATATTTTTTCTTTGTATATTGTGCAATCAAACTGGTTCAGACACCTCCAATAATGAAGACATTGCTACTATTATTACAAAGTTATATAAAAGTAGGTGAGCAGCTGTAGCCTAATAAACACAGAGCTGAACAAAGGAAACTGCTGACAAGCTGCAATCTTGTTTTAATGTAAATTCTCATGTGTTCACATCATATTTTAATTGTACACAACAATAAATAAGCTTCTGTTACTAGCAGTTTCTCAGAAATGGGCTAATGCTAATTATCCCTCTATTTTCAACCACATGGTTTTAGTGAAAAGAATAGTATCAGAAAAATAACACAAAAATAATGAGCTTTGCAAGCCATTTGAGTGGCAGAAAATATACTTTTCTTAATTTGATTTTTCTAGTTTCATATCAAAGCTGTGACAACTCTCTCAAAAAGCACCTTAATATTTCAAACATTATATCTAGCAGTATATTAATTATGGAAGAAATACATAACCTGTTTCCCTAAATTTTTCTTCAGGTTTATTGCAGTGGTGACCTGAAAGCCCAAATGTTCAACTCCAGCATCATCATCACTGAATCTAAGGGCTGGTCTTTCTTACATCTGGAAATACAAAGTATGGACAACAAGCTTCTCTTCTCTTCTGCCCTTTGTTCTGCAGCTGGCATAAGGAAATGTTTGTTTGGTCTGAAATACTTGGTCTGACAAAGTTATTTTAGCTCTGACTAATGGTAAGATACAGCATCTAAAAGCACTGTTGTCCAGGGAACAATTAAGGAGAAAGAGCCCTTTGAGCCACTCGAGTGCTACAAACGTCCTTTTTTGTCCATTAGTCCTTCTAGTTACATGTCTTAAGTAATAATTCCTTGTGGCTTGGATGCCCCTTCTCATCGCCTACAGTCATTCTGACTACACACAACTCTGCTGAAGCACACTGCCCACTATGGATGTTATAACATACAAGTCCAGCTCTGATCCATTCTCCTTGCAGAAGGATGGGAGATATATCCCTGTCCATCAGAGAGGAGAACAGAAGGGTACATGAGAAGTGCCACAGCCTCAAACCTCTTTTATTCCTCTCTTCTGGAACAGAAAGGCTGCAAGCTGAACCCCCGTGGGTTGGGTGGGGCGCTGGATCAAAGCAGTGCTACAGAGAGGACAGGCTGTACAGAGCAGACGTGATTTGTATCGCACTAAAAATCATTATGTTCAGTAGTCTCAAAATCTGATGTGTCTCTTATTTTGGGGAGATCAGACTCAGAACTGCAGTGCTGCCAAGATATTAAGATACAGTTCATCACTGCTTTATGTTTCTCACCTCTACTCATTTCCAGACATCGTTATCTTCCTTTCTCACATACAGGTATTCAGTAGGAGTAGATGCAGCTCCTTTCACATTCCAATCCACACCCTGCCACTGTGCTCTGCCCCTTGCCTTACTCCCAGATGTCCAAAGGTCACTAAATCATTGTCAGAGTAATTACATTTGCATTCTACATTCTCCTCCAAGTTCAACCAGAAGTATCATAATTTTTCAAGTTCCTGAAGTACTCTACAAGGTATTAGGCAAAAGCTGAATAAAACAATCTTGGCTGCTATTATTTTCTAGCAGAGGTAGGCAAATCTGGTTTGCCTCATTTCAAAGGCATTTGAACTTCACGGGTCAAAAGCTTGATTAGATCATTACTGGGTTCATATCCCATTTAAAACACTTTGTTAAAAGGGGAGTGAGGAAAAAGACACAGACACAAGCTTTAAAGCCCAAACCCCTACTTTTAGGAAGACTATCAGGCTTCCCACATAACTTAGTCTCAAAATCACAGCATCCTACTTCACTACACTTTAAATTTCCTTAAAATGTACAACTCAGGGAACTTAAACAGAATTAAAATTGTTAAACAAAATACTTAATGTCCCAAGGAATTTCGTCTCCCCCATCAGTTCTTTGGTCTCTTCTTTCAATCCTTTTAAAAGAGAAATAAAGGACGAGGACATAGAGTGCCCAGTGATTTTGGATGCAAAATCACAGAAACTTCTGTAGGCCTCATAGTAGTGAGTAAATAATTAGTACTTCCAGGAAATTAAATTTCCTTAGGAATCTCTAACTAAATTTGGAAAATTAAGGTATTTCAAATCCTTGCAAATTTTAAAACTTCTAGCCATTATGTGACTGGAAATACTGAAAACCTGGATAAATTATCATTTCAGGAGAAAATTCAAAAGTATTACAGAGCAATTGTATAAGTCTAGGAGTGTACACACACAAGCACGTGACAGTGTGCTAATGCAATTATGTGCTCTTGAGATCACAAAGAGCTATGCAAAACTGAAGTATGAAGCTGCAAGAAGGAAAAGAAGATTTTGTTGAAACCTGCAATGGTCAAAATGTAAGACAAGAGTAGGTATTTTAACATTCTTGCTCCTCCTGTCTCCGCCATCCATTGCCACAAAGATTTCAGCTTCATTTAAAGGAAAAAAGTAAGTTGAAAGGGGAAAAAAGAAGGAGCACCTGGTTCAGAAACCGAACGAAGAATCAAAAACATATAAGCAGAGGTGGAAATGTAGAATAAAAGACATGTCAAGAAGAGGATCCTAACAATTATAATGGTGCAAGTGATATAGAGACAAAAAGAGACTACAAAGTCATTCATGATTAAATAACATCACTTTCAAAATTTATTATGTGTTTTATCTTGGAGCTACAATTACATGAATAAATTGCACGAGCATCTCTGATGACATCAGAGCTCCTCAGTGGAGCAACAGTCCAGTCAAGCAATCCTGAGGGTGTATTATTTAAGTCTTTCCGTGACAGCTGTAATTTGTTTTTCAGCAATAAGACTTTTCCTCACCAAACTAAAGGAAATACTGCTGTATTAGCATAGCCAAGAACTCACATAACTGATGGATATATGTAGCCCGAAGTACTCCCAGCCATCTCAGAGTTCCGGACTTTGAAAACAAATATTGTGTGCCATTTCATGAATATACCCCCATTTATATTGTAAATACATAAACTGTACTAACAGCTTAAAATTACAACAGGGCCCTGATCTTTATAAACCATGATTTCCTTTATGTTTCATGTAAACCTGCTGTTTTATCATGTATGTTAAAATTTGTCTTTTATAGTACTTAAATACTAGTAGTACTTCGAAGAAAAGTAGTAGTATGAGGATGTGTTAATATATTCATTTTCATGGGAATTATTTGATTGCAAAAGATTTAACATGGTTTTGATTTCGACTCTCACCTGCCTTGTGTAGACCATTCTTCTAATGAAAATAAGCAACACACTAAGGATTCTTAGTTATAATTTAAGGGCTGACTCAACGCTGCTTTATCTTTAGGTTCTGCAGAGCTTTCCTGCTCCAGCACTGGGGACAAGCAGCACTGTGCCCAAGCTCCCTTGGGAAATTCTGCCCTTATATCTCCCCAAGCCCAGTGAAGGGAAAAAGCTCTGCCCAGAGGACACACAGAGAGCCCAGTGCCAGCACCTTGCTGCAAACACTGGCCTCTTGCACCAAAAGCCACAAAGGAAGCACTGAGTCTGAATGAGCAGAGGGTATTCTACCTCAATTCTTTCTTTTTTTAAGTGATGAAATGGGACAATAGTAAATTGCAGTCACAAGTAATGCAATTTGTTTAAATTATTAGTCTGGCGGACTCCTCCCCTACCTCACATCACATACATATACACTACAACCTGTAGACATGGTAGATTCTTACATGTACATTTTATTCAGCACAGGAGGGGCAGGTTTTGATTTAAATTACCTTTTTCTGATGCAATTCTAACATGTAGTAAGTCTATTAATTGTAATTTCCAAGGATTTACAGCATAAAGATCAGATTTTCATCCAAAGGTACAATACTATGCACTATGGAACATACCAGTTTGACTTTTCAGTGTATACTGGGGTTATTCCCTACAGAAGTTCTCTTGCAATTAAGCACACAAATCTAATACACCTTGAAAAAACAACTTTAAATTATTTGAGCTATTGGATAAAACTACATTCATCTCTTGATCCATTTCTAACAAACACTACCTCTTTCTGGAAGAAGTACTCCTTTATTGGTATTAAAGGATTTAGGTAATCCTCTGCTCTTGACAAGACTGAGGACTGCATGTCAGCTTCATCACTCTTAAAATGCCCTAAGAGGTCTAAAAAATTAAGGTGTACAAGCAGAGTAGAGCTGGTATGCAAATAGTGAAATATTTTTATGCTGCATCATATGAACTCATCAACTAAGCATTGCATTGCAGAGAAAGCATCTGCTGTGGGAAATTTAGGACAGTAATTCACAGCCCATAGAACACTGCATCGCCACAAATTACATTTGCTATAAATTTATTATGATGTTCATACAAAAACATTACATTTTAATAGTTTAAAGAAGTGACAGCGCCGGGCACTTTATAAATGTTTAACTAGTAGAGTCTTCATAATTTAGTATGTTGATGTTACATCGCTCAAGATGCTGGGTTGAAACACTCTTTGAACTGGGGGAGGGAGGTCAGTTTTACTGAAAGCCTAACCTCAGTGCACACAAATACTATTTTTAAACATCAGCTCGTTTCAGAACACTTACAGGAATCACGGAGTCATGTGAAATTGTGCAGCAATGCATTCATAGAGCCCAGGTATGGTTATCATTGCCAGGGATTAGCATGCGAGCATGGGCCCTCTGTTGGGCAGCCTTCAATGTATGTATTTGCTGTTAAGGAAAGCGTTAACCAACCATTAGATGCATGATATATTCAAAGAAAAATTTTAAGTATTTTGTTTTCTTTCATTGTATGTGTGTTTTGACTTATGCTTCTAAAATAATTTTTATCCCAGCTGTCTCAAACTCCTCAACCACTGACTTCCTTTTGCTCTGTATGGTCATATTGCTTGGTCTCAATTGCCACAACCAGCATTGCCTTTGTTGTACATATATTTTTACTCACAATTTCCATCTGACAGACAACCTGCATCTGAAATGCCCTGTGAGTCTATTTGTCTCCTTTGCCTAATCCACGTGCCTCAGAGTCCCCTACCTTCACAGCCTGATAGCCAAGGACTGTCTTCCTCTACAATATAAGCACTGCAAATGTATTCCCTGTTCATCTGCATCCAAACACTGGCTATTAAAATCAGGCTCTGTGTGACCTGTAGGTGTACTCATGGCTAGATTTTTGAAAATGCCAGCTTTTCAGCAGTGCTCCAGAATTTTAAGACAAAGAGAGTAAGGATATAGACAAAGTGAAACGTAATGTTTGTTGGATGCCTTGTTAAAGTGCAGAAGTTGAAATCTATTAAAAAATCAATACTTTAAAAATATTTTAATGTTTCAACAGATAGAAACATGAGCAAGGAAAATAAGGGAGGACTGAGGAGATGTCAAGACCTTTAACTCTGACTGTCCACTACTATGTGATTTAGAAGTCAAAATGCAGCACTCCTTCCCAGCAGAGAATCTAACCCCTATGTTAGATTTCATCCTGGTACTTGGTAGTTAAAATTTTACTTACATGATGAAATGTAACAGACTATTTCTCCTTTAGTAAATTTATCAGCAAAGAGACTGAGTTTAAGAGAGTAGATAAAATGAGAAAGGGAGGTGCTGTTGAAGGATTTGCAGTATAAGATCGCAAAAAGTCACAGCAAACGTGCTTTTTACACGTAACTGTATCTGATCTTCAACAGGGGCAGCCAAAACCTTTCAGAGCTCTTTTAGCTTCTGGTAACAGCTTCACACAAGGACTGTATGAAGACTAAGTATTTTAAAATACTCCTGTGACCATAAGAATTTAAATTTGGAATAAAATTAAGATACTTTTATATTAGCAATCAGGAGCAACGAGTTAAACCTCCATACCTGCTTGCACAAAACTGATCATTGCCCAAGGATCTGTTTAATCCCGAACAGTCATTTTGAGTCAAATTATTTCCTATTATGGAGAGTCATTTTCAGGCCATTCCTTGATCCTATTTTGAATACAGGAAACAAGCTGGATTGTTCTCTGGAGCAAGAAATTACTTTTCACTATGCTTGGATTGGCTTATCCCAATGAGGTCCCGGTCTGCAGGACTAATGGGATTCAGTTATAATAATAATGAAAGCAGCACCTACACCTCATATGCTCCCATTAATGCCACAGAACATGGAAATATGTGCAACCTGGCATTAACATTCCAGCCAAGAGAAGATTTTTAATAGTTCAATCCTATTTGATTGGTGTTGATAGAGTCTCTCAAGCAAAATGTTATCTGAGGACTAAGATTCGTGTTCTGGTTTTACCACGGGTTATACGAAGCCTATGCTTTTAGTAGAGGGGGCTTTTGGACTCCAGTGACCAGCTGAAAAACAGCAGCTCAGCTTAGATCCAATTGAAATAAAATTTTAATTCTCATAGTTGTTTGGAATGTACAGTGTGTTTGCAATTACAGTACACAGGGATATAAACTATATCACATAATTTATATTATTATTATTATTGTTGTTACTATCCTTTCCATTCACCATCCCAGCCTTCTCAGCCACAGAACTGATATTATCCTACAGCTCATTTGAAGCAGCAAATGTAGTCAGAGAAGTACAAAATTCACACAGCAGAAGAAGCTTCTGATGCAGGCAAAAATAAGTGATCCCATAAGCCTGAACAATCTTACTGACATTTAAATATCTGTTTTTTATGTAAGAAGAAATAAGCAGAGCATTCCTGTACCACCTAGTGCTTTGGATAAAAAAAAAAAAAGAAAAGTTTTCTGCAATCTTTTATCAGCTACAGAACTTCTGGACAGGATCAAAAGTGACAAGATGGAGGAAGATAAGAATTCCAGAGACTTTATCAGTGACTAAGACTTACCCATGGATACTCATTCTGTTTCATAAGACAGAAGGATAAACACTGGAAAAAACCCATCAGTATATAACTTTAGAATGCTGCACTTCAGAATTCTGGCCAACCAAAAGAAGGATATTGTAGAAATCATAAAGGTAAATTCAGAGGAAGGCTAATCAGAAATGGAAAAGGCCTATGAAAATTCTTTCAGTGCTCTAACCAAGTGTGTAAATCTAAATACCAAAATACTCTTCCCTCTACTCCAGTAGAAACCACTGAATGCAAACATCCAAAAAAAGACGAAGCCAAGGACAATGCTGACACTCCACAAGTTACACCAACTATAAATGTGCTTGAATTTAGCCCTTCACCAGCTACATAAGACAGACACACAGGTACAACAAGCACATGCTCCTAAGTTGGAACAGTATCTGATAATTTCAGATTAAAAATCAAAATTCTTCTCAAGACTTACAATGAAAATTTATGTCTAGGGTTTCAACACACAGAATCTAACTAGTCAGTGTAAAATTAACCATGTATACTACCATAAAGAATGCCACGTGGTCTCAAATTTTAATAATCTCCAGCATCCCTCTCCCATCTGGATGCCCTAATTATTAGACATACAAATAACATTTCCACACAGTGCTTTAAAAAAGTGTTTTTTGAAAAGTCATGTCATTCTTAATAGAAATTATATAATTATGAATTAAATAACCTACATCTAAGATTTCAGATTCCTCGTTGAATGTGTGACAAGAAACTGAACTATTATTAAGTTTTGATTATACAAAAAAAAAAAATCACACTTCTATTAATTAGATGTTTTCCTTCTTAGTGCTACTTAAAAAGCTTTAAGCTTAAAAAAGTCTTCCATCAGGTTTTAATGACAAAAGTAAAGTGCTTCATTTCCATGAGCATTTGGTAGAGCCTGTATGACATCACAAACTGAACACAAAGTCCAAAACACAGCTTCAGTGAGACTAAAACAAAACATTAATCCAAACTGCTCAGAGAAATGAAGCAATATGGGCTCAATTTTCAGTTCAGTAAACAGCAAAGTGCTCCAAAGGGGTTGTGCCACCAGAGAATTATGCCCACCAAACTATTACATTCTTTAAATTCCACTACACTAGTTTTATTTAAATACTGCTTAGCTGATGTTTAAACTGCATTGGAGGCAATTCCCCTATCCTGCTTTCTTCCCCTGCGTCAGGGTATGGCAGGGCCTGGAAGTGCTGCCAAGTCCTAGTGGGTGTGGGAGGCATCCCCCAGCTCTCATCTCTGGGGACTCTCTCCAATTTCATTAAAGCTGTAAAAAAACCCCTGTCTGAGTGTGCAAACTCAGAAGGAGTTTCCCCACGCAGTGGGAAGGGTGAAGATGCAGTGAATCTTACCATTTTGTTCCAAAGGATTTTGAGTAACTCATCCTGTTATGATCTGTATAATGTATCTTTATGCTGATTAGCTTTTTCCTCTTTGGGAGGCTCTTCAGTTGTTTATATCTAATGAAATAGTGCATCTTCATATCTACCTATATGTCTCCACACACACACACACACACACATATATATATATATGTAAAATAATGGCTTAAGGACACTATTCTCTTAGACTGAAGCCAACAAAAGACGATCTATAAAGAAGGAATGCAAGCTTAGTAACAACTTGAAAGTAAAAGATTAACACTAATGAAGGACAGAAATTGTTCTTATAAGTGTGACATGAATTTTAAAAACACATATAATTTAACCCACCAGTGAGTGTTGTATTCACACTTTAACAAATAAATGTTATAAAATTATTCCTTAGAGCAATGGAATATTATGGATCACCTTGGTAATTAATGCAATTGATTAAAGGCTGTTTAATGAGAAAGATGCATAAGAAGTTTCCTGCACTTAATTTGAGATTATTTGAGTGCTGTGCTCCCTTGGCACAAGATTTGCCAACAGGTTCCCGCAGCTTTGTAAGACCATGGGAAAACAGACTCCTCTGGGAATTTTCTACAAGCATCTCCTTGTGACATTGAATCCTCAGAGCTGAAGCTGTAAAAGGGATGCTATCTGAAAACCTCTTGAGATTCTGCTTCACCTTTTTCGAGGGAAGTTCCCTATAGATGTACTTGTGGGAATCTACTGAGGAGCGAACCTCCAGCAAGGAGTTCCACTTACCCAGGGACTGCAGAACTGCTACACTAAATCAAACATCTCTGCTGCCTGGACTGTGTATCTCTCCAAGCTCTAAATGCCTTCATAATGAATGATCGGGGATTAATAAAACAAGGATCTAATCTGGGAACTATTGCAGTAAAAATATACACATATATTTTTATATACAAACACACAGAGACACGAATGCAGCACATGGCTGTATAAAACTGAGGGGGATATCATTACTTATGTACATGACAAAATCTTAGAGACACGTGATTTGAATGATATTTTAGACACAGTCACCAGTGGTTCCCCAGGCTTTGGTTCATTTGAAACAGGGGAGTAAATCTGCCTGCAGGTACATAGTGATGGCATTGCTGTGGCTCAGATTGGCAGGGAAATCTAATTGGAGTTCAACAGTCCTACAACGAAATTAATGAATGTTATGGAACTTTGCCACAGCTCAGGTACTATTATTCTAGCCTTAACATTTCTACTACACAGTCTAAAATGATTTGAGAAAGCCTTAAATGCGTCCCCACAGGGCGTACGAAATGCAGATGACATCCAAACGTTTTAGTTGGTCACAAATAAAGGATGAACAACTTTTTGAAAGTTATGATACACAAATTAGTGAAAATGAGATTTTGCAAAGAAAATCAGAAGAAAAAACGTGTGATTTAGTTAGAACTCATTACCCTTTCTGAGTAGTATTTAAGGGAAAAGTCACAGACCAGAAGTTCCCTCTCTGCAGCGAGTGCAGAATTGCAAGTTAAAGTCTGATTTTTACTCATTTTTCTCAGAGGAATTTTTCCTTTATTACATGGAGGTAAAAAAGAGTGTTCTCTTGTTTTGAAAGCTGAAATATTTTATTTGTGAGTACCGAGCTGTAATCCCACAGTGATTATGTGTCCAGTGGAAAGATATTAGCTAGTTCTATATAAAAATGCCTTTACATTACATACTAGATGATAAATTGAGATGGCAGGTAGATTTTTCCCTCTGGGGGAAAAAAGAAATCAAAAAATCTTCAGTAAAGCAGGCAAAACCTGAACTATTTGCTTTCCAAGTGAAAATTTCTTCTGCTTCAGAAAGAAATACTTTAATCTAGATAATTTACTGAACTGTAATAAGACACACTACATCCATAGAGAGGAGATGGAGTGATAAGGTAGTGATTTCCAGGACAAGTGGCAGGAGAGGCTTCCAGAACAACAAAAACGACAGAAGATCACTCTCTGATGTCACTGATCAGTTACAAAAATGCTGCTAAAAAAGATGAAGTACTTCTGAATAACATTATTGTCTAGCCTAAGCTGAAGCAACCAGAACAAGAGAGACAGTACAAGGACTGAAGGAAAAAACCCCCAAGCAAAAAAACACCCCTAAACCCCCCAAACCCTTTGATTCAATTATTTTATTCAGTTTCTGTCCATTATATCAATGTCAGTGAGAGAACATTCTTGAAAAACACTGGTTAACCTGGGCCTGACAGAGCCAAAAGCTTTGAAAGCTTAGAGGTAATTATAAAAAAAGCAGAAAGAAGACAGTCAATGCTGCCTCTTTAAAGCTTTTAACTGGTCTTTACTGACACAGTTATAAAAGTCAGCTCAAAGCATGTTTTCTCTGGTTTTCACTCCTAATGGCTACTTTTTACAACAAAATAAAGCCTGTTAAAAGGGTTGCTCATAGCAATTCCATTAATAAGTCTGCTAAAGTCTGGCTTGTATCTCTATTTCTGCTTAACAAATGAATGCAACAAAATCATAGGAAAACAATCAGTGAAGAAAATGTTCCAAGAAATTTATATTGCCCTTCAATATAATTTGCTGGTCAAATTTGACAGTGACCATTAAAAAACCTGAACAAAACCAAACTCAAAACAAATCTCTAACTTTTTTCACAAAAACCTTCCACCCACTGGAGATACAACCCAATGGATTAATACTATTAAATCGTGACAACACAAAGGTATCACTTTGCATTTCAGCACGGTAAGATCATCTTGTGCATCAACAAATTCTCTGATATGCTTTGAAGTGCAGACTCTGAAATTGAGACACCTGTCCCCACTGGCTCACTGGGGTCACGTGAAACACTTGGCTAAAGGTGAGCTGGTCATACTGCTATGCCTTTTCTTTATTTCCAGCAATACATGCTATAAAGTTTCTATAGCATAAGCACATGGAGTTCTTTCTGTACATTCCTGTCTTACAAAAGCAGCACCTGTGCCTCTACCAGCAAAGTTAATGTGACCACAAATTGAAAAGATGCTCTGTACAAACACTGATTGGCAACAATGAAAATCGGTGTATTTAGCGATCCCTCTACTAAAATACTACTCAGATATTAAAAAAGAAAAACATTGCTCTAGGCTTCAAAATTCAGCTGATGTGGGCTGAATTCTTCTTAAATAGATATGATTATATTTCAATGTCTTTTGTGATTATGACAATTTTGACAAGATAATTGTCTCCTCTGAACAGGACTTTTTAAGGTTTAGAGAAATAACATAAGATTTATTAAATAATCTGTCAAATTATCTATGAACCCTGCTTTCAAAAGAAATCCTATGATCTCCTTAAAATAATTACAGAAAATCTATGTCTGATATTATAAATAACAAGTACCAGGTATACAAAGCAGAGTACAGGAACTAAAAGTACAGGAACTTGCAAGACTCACAAGGTGACAGCACAGCTTTGTTCTCTTAAGATAGTCAACAGAAGTTTCTGTGTTAAATATCCTGCATGCTAGGTCAACTTTTGAACCACAGTCTTCAAAATGGAGAGAAAGAAACAAGTCTGTACCTATGCTAAAATTAAATAATCTAGATATGTACACTGCAGCCTCATTTCTCTTTCCTTTCCTCTCACTTTGTAGTTCTTTTCTTACGTTGCTTTTGGGGAAAACCAAAAGCCAGTTCTATGCAGCACAACAATTACTCAGAAGAAGAAGCAGAGGTACAAGCTAAAATCATAGGAAGAGTCTTTAAAGTTCTAAACATCATATACATTTTAATTTTATATATTCATGCTTCTTTTACAGCAAGATAGAACAGGGCAAAACAGGGAAGAATGGTATGGTGGTTACTTTCCTGTAATGTAAATCAGTAGGCAGGAGACAGAGGACAAGAACAGCTCCAAATTCTCTACGAGAGTTGCTTTCTCTTAACTCCTGCTGCCACTGATTATGGCAGATGATTGTGACTATAGTAGCCAGCACTGCACTTGCAAAATTCAAGTACCTTCTGCCTCTTACACTGGGAAGTTCCCCTCTTTTAATTGAAAAGTCCTGCTTTTGGAGAGGAAAGGGTGAAGTACTCGACCAACAGAAGGTTGGTGACAGTGCAGGCAGAGCTTCTCATCAAGACACTTCAAGACAAAAACCCCACAGTATTCTGCTGTCGTTGTTATGCACCTCCATGGTGTCAGGTTAGATAAGCTAAGTCAAGTGTAAGTGAAGTAAGTACAAGCTAAGTAAGTATAAGTTAAGTAAGGATAAGTTAAGTATAAGCAGTAGGGACTAGACAAAATATGTTTTGTCAAGCCTCTAAAGGGGGGAAATGATGCCTGAAAGTTTGGTATTATGTAGATCTTTGGAGTTTTAGAATTATAGGTTTTCTTGCTCACATATTAAGTGGTGTTAGAAGTTATTAAAGTAATTTTCTCACGTATTCTTAAGCTTTCTGAAGGTCATGGTGTTTTGCAGAGACACCTGCAAGATAACTTGAAGACAAAACAAAAGAAGAGCCCAGAACACTTGGAGTTGCTCCAGGGGGGCAAAGCTTAGGACCCTGGTGGGTGGGACACCAAGGGAAATGGGACTGGTTTTTAGATATCACGTATGCTAATTACTGGAAGTTATAAAAACTGTAACATCAGTGAACCATGGATGCCCATGCTTTGGGTGTGCATCTGGAAGCTTCCAAATAAAGGTATTTATCTCTCTTTCTCCATTAATGTTTTTTCTGAGTGCCTGTTTTCCAGGATTTCTGGCATCATACTGAAGGTCTTCCACCTAAGCCACCTGAGAGACACGATGCTGCTGTGAGGCCACCGTGTTGGGGCACCTGCCAATAACCTCAGCAGAATAAACCCCCGTGTGACTCCCACTGACTGGAGTTCTACATTCCATAACTCCAGCAGGAGGGTCCCCTCTCAGTCAGTGAGAATGAGGGCTCAACAGCCCATGCACAAACCTACTCCAGGTGTAAAATGGCATTTTATTCACCATGAAATCAACCACTGTGTTTTGAACAGCTAATTGGTGCTTCAAGGTTAGCTCTTTCAGAAGACACTCAGAAAATTGTTTCAATGCTTCACAGAGATGAATTACTAAATCAATATATAAATAGCATGAGTTATTTAAATAGCTAAATGGTTAACTGAAATAGAACTCCAATGATCATTTTGCAAGAGGTTTTAATTGTAGAAGGTGATTTTCTCCAGAGAAGTGCAATTCAAAGACATGAAATTCAACTTCACATATTTTGTTTTCAAACTACTTTTAAAATATTTTTACCTTAAGAGGAAAAAAAACAGACAAAAAAATTATCCAATGGTATAAAAAAAAAGGCAATGCAGACTTTGAAAAAGTTTAGATATCAACTCACCAGTCTCTTTACAATTCTCAACAAAAGCTTCAGTTGCCGTGTATCTTTTTTGGACTTCAGTACTTCAGCAAAGCTGTCCATGTTTTCTGGAGACATACTCTGCTGACTGTTCCCTCCATACAGCTGAACCAGCAATGACAAGCACTGTGAGGCACTCACAAATATTTCAGCATCTTCACTGGGAAGCTAAAAATGAACGAAAAACCGAACAAACAAAAATCAAATTCCAATTTCAGAAAAATTACCTATCACTGGGGATTTGGAGGAGTTATTAACATTTACATTGTACAAGGAAAGAATCCTTGCTAGTTGACTGACTCAGAATTCCATTAAACTAAGCTTAATAAAGTCATGAAAATATAATTAAAATGTATCTGTTCTTAAGCAGCAGTATAGCAATGTCTCCATTATGGTCCTATATATGGTTCTATATAGCTCTATACATCACAATAGCACCAGACATGTTGCTCCCAACTACGTTATTTTATTGTGCTTCAAACAGGAGCAGTAATAGCAGAAAGGGTCATTATAGCCATGGTGTCTAATCTTGAACATCATGCACACCATAAAATTTCATTTAATTATTTCTAAATCAAGCCTATGGTTCTGGTTGAGGTAGAGCACAGGCTACCTAGTTCTTTAATGAATTTTAAGGAGCCACATTAGGAGGTAAATTTTGAAGCTGTTAAATATTTTCCCGAATTCCAGTTTTTCTGCACTCCTTCGAAGATAAGACACTGCAGCAGACCCTATAATGGGATGGAAAATTCTTTTCTGTGAAGCAAAATTACAGAAAAGATTTAGGGACAGGACTAGTAATCATCTGTAAATGAGCTTCTGATAGTATGACACTGCTATCAAAATGATTTATATCTTTCTTGAAAGGACAATCTGGAAATAACAAGTAGAGATATTATGCCTTTATTTGGCACTGACAATGACATTTTGGAACAACAGGAATGCAATGCCTACTTTCAGCACAGAGAGTTCCCAAAAGCAAGTGAAAGAAATCACGGAGCTTTCCTGGCAAGAAGATGCCACACTGGAAAACATAACAGCAAAGGACTGAAGGAATTCAATGCCTCTGGCATATCAAAGGCAGGGTTAAAGGGCATGTGATCACATCCTCTGGTTACGTGTGAGAAAAGGTAGGCTGAGGATGGGTTAATTCCTTTACCTGAAAAAGGACTCATAAGAGACAATAGCTGAAAACTTTAGACAAAGCAATTCAGATTAGAAGGAAGATAATACTTTGATTTCCTTCTTTGCTTTCTCTCTTTAATAAGAGCGATTAACCGCTGAAACAACTTGCTTAGAACTGAGACAGATTCTCCATCAAAGGCAACTCAAATATCACAAAAACATATTTTTTTCCAAAAAAACCCACAACAAACCCATTTACTATATTGAAGAATTAATTTAGCAAAGTCCTGTCATGTTATAGACAATCCTCAACTAAATTGTTTCAATAGTTTTTTCTTACCTTATGATCTGAACAAAACGTATTGGTAGTAGTTTTAAACCACTTAGGTATAGAAGTGTAAAAACACCTCATCACTGCTGCTCATTTTTTTAATTCCAAAAGTACTATTCACATACAAAGAAGCTAGATTAAAAGACTATCCTTATTGACAATAAAAGGAAACAAATAATCTGTCCAACTATTTACATAATATGCCCAATTTCAATAATGATTACTTATTTAACCTGCAGTAAGAATTTCCAAGGTTTTTTCATTTTAAGGAAAACGCACAGAGATACTTTAAAGCAATCTGAACACATCATCAGACATACACCCCTCAAATATTCAAGCAGCAATTCCCCAGGGATCTGCATGCAAATACAATCCTGTTTTCCACTAGCTTAATAGAGTTGGCTGTTTAAAAAGACTGAACTGAGATGTAATCTCTGAATACATAGCCCCAAGACATATCACATTCTATTTGACCTAATCCTGTGCAATGACAGGACCACAGCAGCTATTTCTTCCTCAGTTTTGCTGGATGGTTTTTCTTCATTCCAGTCTAAATGCCACCTATTTGATTGTTTCCTTTCCAGCATCCAGAATTATCTAATAACATCATCAACATAATTAGCAAGGCTAAAAAGCAGGAAAAGCTATAAATAGTAACAAGCTTTATAGTTCCATTTGTATCTTGAATTCTTATAAAATTTAAAAAAGAATCCACTGATCTCACTTGGGGCTTTGAGCCAGACTTGTATTTCCTTCACTGAAATAAAATGCCATTAGATAAAGGCAGGACAAAGTAAAGTACTTTGTGGTATGTCTTTCACACCTTTCAAAAGCAGCATTCCAACTTACAGTTTGTTACTAAATCACTGCAGACAGGTATATCAACCACTCCCTGAAGAAAATCATAGTACAAGAACTACATTCGATTTTCCAATATTGTTTGTTGGCTAACCAAAGATAAAAAACGAAAAATCAGTGAAAATTTCAGACAGATATATTCTTGCATTGGTATTGCAATGGAGACCAGTTCCCCAGGTTCCACAAGCACAAACCCCCCACGTTTAGTCAGTAATCACAACAGCCATACTTCAAAGAGAGACTGTTCCCAGGGTCTTTTTCTGAGATACCCACTAAGTATCAGAGGAGTGGAAAGGTGTCAGTCTCAGTAGAGAACTGCCCCTACAATGAACCTGTGTGAAGAAATACATGAAGCTCCATGAACCTTAGAGGTTCTTCCCAACACCACAAGGGTACATGACTGTCAAGGAAGCAAATGGGCAAGTCCATATGGTTAGAGTTATTCCCAAGGGAGGCTCTGTTAGTGAGGCAGTGGAACACTGCACCAGGTGAGGAGGAGCCATGCTTGGGCTCATGGCTTTGCTTATCTCTTCCTGGCATGTCCAACTACTTATCATTGCTGTTCTTTGCTCCAAGCGAAAGGAAGACCCTTTCCATCCAAAGGAATTTTTCCATCTATTGTGTCTTGCTTTCCACAGGGTATCAGGTTTTCAGGGACCATTTTCCAAGTACCACTCCAGGATTCCCAATACTTATCAACCATGACATCACACTATGCAGTCACAAATGCCAATGAAGTCCTCTGTCCTCTGCTGCACTTCAGGCTCTTCTGCTTCCCCAGAGTCGCTCTGAGCTTTGGTATGATCTAGACTTGGGGAGCAAGTTGCTGTTACCCTGGCAAAATCCAGGGTAAAACAATAGCAGCATAGGTCTTGTATGAAGAGAAAACTAAGCTCGGAATAGAAAGACCATATTTACTCTGGAGAGAAGGAGAATCATTGGCCTTCAGTCTAACTCATCAATAATTAAGGTAGAAGAGAAGCTCTCAGCAATGTCCCTATTTAAGTATGCCTGCATCAGCATTTTTCTCTGTAACTCTCACCATTTTGCTGTTTCACCACCGACAGGTACTGATATAGATGTCAAAAGTTGTAAGCTGGTAACCTGAAATTCAGCATTGGCTGCCAGTCACTGTTAGTACTGGTTATAAAGAGAAGGGGGTCTGAAGAAAATTATTGCTATAAAACAAAGGCAATGACTGAAAGTATAATAAAGATCTGTAAATACAGAAAACCAAGGAAAGAAAATTCAGCTTTCAAATATATAATATCTCATGCTTAATAAGAACATCAAAGACAGAATCATATTGCTCAACAATAAATACAGGTGGATGGTTCAGCTCTTAATTAGCTGAAACAGCATTCTGATTATTTTTCTAATCCTAAAAATTCAATTTAGTATGAAGTACATTTCCTTGAAATACATTTATACTTTTTCACAGCAGCAGCTACTTATGTTTTTGTTCTTTCAGGGGAGGAGAAACCCATGAAAAAATTAGAGTTCTAATACTTCAAGAAAATATCTGCCCCTTAATATTTCATATGTACGTGAAAAAAAGTTGAGTGGCCTTTGGTTTCCTTTTGCTTCATCAGTCTTAGAAGAGATCATGGATTCAGCCTTTCAGCAAGGCAGATATGTTAGTAGCACTTCTCCTTGCAGCTGTTAATATTCTGGGCTAGTGCACAGCTTGAAGAAAATCTAGCACCTTAAAATAAATTACTGAACAGCTAAGGTCGTAAATTTTGCCATTCTCTAACTCAAAACTGTAAATCTATTTTTCACTTATTTTAAAATAATACCGCATGACAAGACTTATGTGCAATGAAGAAAAGTGTATTACTCTCTACCTAATTTTTATGCCCATGCTTTAACATCCTGTGAACAAGCTTATAACACAAAAATCTACTTCTCTTCCTTTCTAGATGGAACCTCCTTTGTGTATTTTAGAGTTAATGTGCTGAAGAGCGGGAAGTTCCTTGTTCCCGCACATCTCTATTTCTGCAGCCTGTTCTCCAAAATCCCATCATTTTGAACTGAGTTACAACGTGTTCATGAATTGCAAACCACTGCAAGAAACGTGTGATCATTTGAGCTGAAGTGGCAGTTTTCACACTGTTGGAGTTGTTACAGCATCTAATTTTAGAGTTACAATGAAACTGTCTGGATTACCCGGAGGGGACACTATTTCGGTGCATTAATGAGGTTATACACACAGCGAGTTTATTATGATAAGAGATAGATATCCATTAGATCACTAATGTGATTACAGAATGTGCTGTAAAGGAAGGACCATTGGGATCTATAGGGAAGATGATTTTGCAAACATTGAACAAAATGTAATAGCAGAACATCATTATTAATCTGCTGGCTTTACTATGCTATTCTTATTAGCAAATATGCACAATTTTCAATTAAAAAATAAGACATTATGTTTTGACTTTGGAAAGAATTGCCATTCTAATACCTAAGGGAAAATATTTAAAATGTAAGTGTATTTTCAGTTCATTTTAATCTAGCCTAATTGCCAAGAAACTAAATCCTCATTCTGAAATGCTGTGGATGTGACAACATATTCTTATTTCCCCTGGTGTGTTTGTTTGGGGTTTTTTGTTTGTTTGTTTATTTTTAGGGTAGGTCTTTATAAGAGAAATCTTCAAATATAATGTTTCTAGGCAACATTTCAAATACAATAACAGTGATACATTATACAATGCAGGAAATAAACATATATCTCTCCAATCTGATCATGGAACAGTCTGTATTCCTAAGAAATGTCAAATAAAATTCTACAGTCTCCAGGGTTATCATTCTTCTGCAGTCATTTTCATTATTCATTGGCACATACCCTCTTGTGCTCTGAAAAGGAACCCTGGGCACAGCCTTGGAGTCAGGGCAATACAGAGACAGAAAGGACCTGGAACTGATAATCTCATTCATCCATGTCCCTGTTTGCTCTCTTTGCATTTGCACATGATTAACTGGATTTCCAACAATAACATACAGAGCACAGTAACCAACTGCAAATTTTACTAGTAATATATATATTATTATTATTAATGTAATATTATAATGAAGAAGCCTACCACCAGAAGTGAAGTAACATTCTTTCCCAGCAGTCCCGTAGGCTGCAGAAAAAACTGGAAGATCTACACCTAGGAACTAAATCAGGGACCTACAAAGAATTAAACTCTTTTTTATAGGTACTGGCAGGTTCCTGAAAGTTTCTGAAAATCCACAGTGAAGTGATTTTAAAAGTAAGTAAACAATCTTTTTTCAGTATAATGGGGACATCAAAAATTAGAAGGTGTTTTATATCTTCTATAATTGCTGCGAGTTTCAGTATAATATTCAAATTACATTTATGTTAAGTGAAGAAACATTACTCCACAAAGGTAAGTGTAATTAACTTTTAAACACAAAACTGCCTAGGAGAAGACTAAATGCTCAATTTATTTTCCTCTTATTGATCAATTAAGTGCATAATGATCATGGGATTAAATATTGAATTCTCCATATTCACAGTGTTTTCTGCATGACAGAATTTGTAATTATTTCTTCTTTTGCATTCTTAAAACCCTGAAGTTTCATTTACATGCAGTCTCCATTTCCTACCCTTGCTTGGCTATGCCTTTAGTGATAGACTAACTCATAGCTACAAAAGAGAAAAATTGATTCTAAGTTTTTGACATTTTCTAGTTTAACTCACGTTTTTGGGGAGATTATTGAGAGAGAAAAACACGTAGAATTTGAGGAAAATAAAAAGACTAGTAAATGGAGTATGAAATAGTAATCTACTTGAGGGAAATCAATTATTCAAGGTGACATAAGAAAGTATAAATATGGTAAGATAGGTAGAAATAGCAAACCAGAGAAAATAATTTTAACTCAGTATCTTGAAGTAATGATCAGTTCAAAATCTAACACCTCCATTATCCACAAAAAAATAAAGCTCTTTGTGAACTAATGCCTCAAAACAGCAATAAAGGGTTATTATAGAATCAGCTGGGTTGGAAGAGACCTCTGAGATCATCAAGTCCAA